>JAPFFF010000025.1:0-548097 GCA_039105265.1 Tritrichomonas musculus | reverse complement strand
ATTTTTTTATGCAACTGTATTTATATGGCATTGTTAATGAAATTAGCTAGCTTGATTTTAGAAGAACTTAATTTGATACACTTCTGCATCGTTTTTTAAAAGCAAAAATATAGAAAAGTAGATACTAAACCGTTTATAATTTTTTTCAAAATTTTGATTTCGAAAAACGATTGATTTTGAATATTTTATATTTATCGTTTGAATTTTTATTAAGCACAAATATAATAAAACTTTTGATCTATTAGATTTATTATAATTATTATTTTAAATGAGAAATTTATGTTTTTTAAAATCAGAATTGAGAACTTTACATGATTTCCTCTCAATTTCAAATCCGTCTTTTCACTCCAATTTCATAACAAATTTTTGAAATATTGATAAAATCATCGTTATTATATATGTATTTTCTGATGGATAAATTTCATTGAATTTGGTGCGCTACATTTTTCGTAACAGAAATATGATTTACTGATTTAAGTTAATTTTTTAGAAACATAAATTTCTAATGATGATTATCAAAATTAAATAGGATATTTTATGTTTTGGAGCCTCATTTCATCAAATCATCAAAAAAATTACATATCTTGTATAATTTATATAGGCTAAGTCCAACTATATTAGGCAATAAATTCTAATTTATACCAACCAAAAAGCAAATATATGATATTTTTTATGATATAAATGATTAATAAAATGATTTTATTGAAAAGTTGTAAAAAAATTTGCCTATGACGATCAGCATTTGACTTCAAAAGTCATCATTTTTTTATAGAAATATCTTGTTTTCTAGCGCATTAAATAAATCATAATTCAGAGTTTAATTTTATTATCTATTTTTAAATAAAAAATATTAATTATTATCATATTTATTATAAATTCGCTAGTTTCGACCCTTCTAAAAATACAAGAAGTTTTGAGATATAAAATTAAAATATCTTTATATTTTTCATGGAAATGCATAATAAAACTTAAATTTATTATTATACTATATAAATATATATAAATATTTGTATATATACCGATAAACAAATTAAAACATATAAAACAAACAAATTTTGTATAAAAATCAGGGATTTTTACCGTTCTACTTTGGTATAATACCAGTAGTCCCTGGAATAACAGATATAATAGATATTTACCATTAAAAGTACGGTAAATCGATACAATAACCGCCAAAAATCTCAAAATTATATAATAAAGTCGAAAAGATATTCTTATTAGCTGTGTTGATTGTTTTAATTGATCTCAATATGGCAAGAAAAATATGGACCTAGTCTTTTATGAATTCTATAGGAAGATCTCTATCAATAGTTATGCTAGAATATGTTACGGATACTGTGTATCCTCCACTCAGTCCAACGGTTGAATTAGCTACTTTAGACACCTTTTTTCCATTTTGATGGTCATGAGCATAATCACTACAACTAAATCGTAAACTAACTCACTTTCAAACCATAAGGCATTCTCAATAGAGAAACACCATTTACCAGAATCTTTTCAATCAATTTATACCATAGATCGAAGTGCAGACTGTCTTTATCACCTCGAGTACATACATAATCTTTAAGTTTTCGATCTGTTGGAAACAATAATAATAGTGGTGTTGTTGTTAGACTCCTAGCTGGACTTACAGATAGTAGATATCGTGTACGACATTTGGTACCTATATCTCAAAATTCGTATATGAATATCTTAACGTATCTTCCATGTCCCATAATTTCTTGTGATTTGTCTTCGTTTTGGATATTTCTGTTATTAAGTAATTATGTAGATGTATACGCAACTGTTTAGATGCTTGTACCTATTCTTATATCTTGTCATCATCATTAATGACTTTCACTACGAAATCTACTTTTTCGTTATCTGTCTTAATAAACTTAATTGTATTGTAATATTTCTTTGTAAACATCTTCTCATCTTCTAATTCTTTCAAATATCATTCTCTATAATGTTTCTCTTTTTGGTGGAAATAAAAGAGACTGTGGAGTCGATTAATTTAATTGGAACGTTATTAGTCTTAAGAGTTGATATATTCTTGGAATTAATTACTCTAAATTTCTTTATTGGAGAATCTCTTAAGTTAGTTGTGTTAAGTAGATCTAGCCTATTTTTATTGTCATTAGTAATATTCAGTACAGGAACGTTCTGATAAAAATGCTCTCTTTTTATTAACTATTCACCATCTACCTTATATGAAACAGGTATTGAGATGTTAAAGTAAAATAGTTTAAGTATATTGCTTACGTAAATATTAGTAATATTATACAAGTTAAAACCATTAACTTTACTAGTAACATTGAATTTAGTGGCCACTACATTTGATCGTGCACCTGTTGAAGATGGTGAATATTTGTTAATTTGGACAGATAAGAATCAAAAACAACATTATGTTAGATTAATAACTTATAACCATTGCGCTGGCGATAATGAATTGTATATGGATGAAATTTATGGCAAAGAAAATACAATTACCTATATCGGTTATGACATGCTTGTTGAAGACATAACACTTGATTTAGATGACAAATATGACTCAAAATTGGATGCAATATATAGAAAGAAATAAGAATAAATTATCTATCATATATTTTTTTTTGCTTATAACTATCCCCAGTGAAATCATCGGCGCAGTTAGGTCTGGGCGACCGTTAAGGGCGCACAGCCTAACGTATACTACTTCGTTAACGAAGCTATTCTGTTATCTGGAATATGAGAACAGTGACATTTTGTTATCTAGATCGTTATTATCAATTAACTATTGGATAACCTCTTCTTAGTTAATAACACCAGAGAAGTCAAAAGAGAAGTCTGCATCGTTGAAGGATTTAATAGCTTTTTCCCTAGTGAATAATGCAAATAAATCGATGGTAATGCAACCTAAATTTAAACGATATATTTCTTGTTAATACTAATGTTCTTATAGTAATCCCTTTATCTTATATGTATATTCTACAAGGAACTTCCATAGATACTCTGCCTTGTTCTTGCTATGTGGATCTACTGGAAACATGCAATAGAAGATAACATTATCACAGAATCTCTCACTTACTACGAGCTTATGTTGTATAGTCTATATTGGATATATCGCTCCTGTAATTTGTTTTCGTAAGATTATATTACAACATTTCGGGTTTATCGTTCTTGAGAAGTACATACTTTAATGGAATCGTTATGGAATTTGGACTAACATCATTAAGAGTAATCTCTTTACAGGTGTGGAAGTCTCGTGTGGGTAGCCTTGCTTTTTCTTCGCGGCTTATTGTTTCATTTCCAGAAAAAAGTTTAATGCTGAGATGATCTTGCGTTAGATTAATATAGTAGTAAGAATAAAAAAGTTAAATTAAAATAGATTTAGAGTAGTTATACTGTTTACGAATAATTTGTTAGTGATATGAGATTATGTAATTCGTTGGCTATGGAGTTCGTTGGAAATGTTGTTCGTTAATGATAGAATCTCAGCAAAGCACTCTATAAATAGTAGACCTATCACGCAGATACTCCTATGCAATTGCTCATTCAAGAGGTCTTATGATTCAAATGTGGGTTAATTTACGATTTAGTTGTAGTGATTATGGTTTTGACTATCATAACGGATTATAGGTGTCGAAAGTAGTTAATTCAGGCGTTAGACTTAGTGGAGTATACACAGTTCCTATAACACAGTCTAACATAACTACTCCATCCGATTTAAAGATTTGAATCCTAGGATAATGAAGATCAGCTTCCATAATTTTCAATGAAACAATTTCCATTAAATTCCCAACTTTGTTATTATCATAGTTCCCCAGATGTACCTAGTAATCTTTATATAAACTTTGAGAAGCCATTATTTTTTGCCTTAACAAGTCAATAAAAACACAGTGTGCTGATATGAATTTCGATTGTGAACCCTGGCACCATCAAATGAAAATCATTGGATGCTTACACCAATATTAGTAGATTGCATGATTGTATCCACTTATGTAAGACCTCTTGAATGAGCAATCTTGTTGTTTTAGATGAAAAACTTTGAAGAAGTTCAAAACATAGGAAAAATGGGTGCTAATTACTTGTTGAAGAATGTGTTTACAAACTACGGGCTTTGAGGAGGTCCTCTAGAACGCTGTAAAAGTTATACAGAGCTATTTACGGTGTAGCACCCCTTAACTAAACTAAAATTTGAAAAGTGAAAGAAAATGAGTCTATGAATACGATATTGCTTTAATGGGAGAAACTTGTGAGATTATTAACTTAGAAATGAGAGAAAATAAAATTATTAACTTTGAAGAACTGCATACCACAGATGACTTGGATTTACTTTAGAAGATGATTGCTTTTTTATCATCATCTTTTTTAATTATTTTTTCGTAATGATCAAATGCTTTTGCATAATTAAACACATAGAAACTATAATGTTTTCTTAAATAAAAACTGTTTATTTATACCATCAGATAATCTTTGTTCTTTTTGGAGCAAAAAATAAAAAGTTTAATGAACGTTAAACTCACAAAATAAAACACGTTTTTTTAACCATTTAAAATTTTAGATTTTTCTTCAAGATTGTAAATATGTCATCCACAAGATCTCAAAAAAGATCATCATCGCGCGTTTCAACATCATCATTATCTACTACATCAAATAACAGATCTAAATCACAAAATATGTCAAATAAAAGAACTCAATCCCCTAAATCTAAAAATCCAAAAGGAAATAGTAATAATAAGAGAGTTCAAATTGGAACTGACAGCTATTTTGCTTCCACCCTTTCGCCAATGGCACCAGGGTACCTTAATCGTCGGCTTATTAAACCATGGAGAAGAACAGATAAGCTTGAATGTACTGAAACTCAATTACCAACAACTCAGATATGGGTTCAAACGCAACAACAGATGTATGAATTGCAAGCTCTTGCAAAGAATCGTGGTATCCCTGATACATCAAAAGAATTCTTTTCATCTCCATATCCACAATAATATTGTTAGAATAATGTTTGATTTATACTATATTTTTTAAAATAAAAACATACATAAACATGCAATTTTTGTTTTGAATCATTGTTATTACAACCGTATATACAAAAAATGGTAACATATATTTGCAAATGTAAAAAAAATGTTTATTTGAAATATCAAAGAGTAAATATGCTTGTTCGTTGAATGCAAATAATATGATAAATTTTTTTTTTTCCACAAATTCATATTTTATTGATAATGTAATCATAATCAGTTCTTTATTTTAATTTTGGGTAAAAATAAACGTGATTCATCTTTTTTAAATAGGAAATTTTCTAAAAATATATTTTATCCCAAAAAATTCAAATATAATGGACTTTTGTGGATATTTTCATTTTATAATAATAATTGTGCAAAATTTGCTTTTGAAAAAGGATATTTTTGTACAAAATTGTTGGGATGATAAAAACAAATAAATATCAATGATCAAATGACTAATGCCATAAAGAAATCAAATATCTCCTTTCATTGCATATAATTTAATGATTTTCATTTGGCATTTGAAATTTTAATTAAAAGGTCATGAGATATGATCAAAAGACGGAATATATAATTATAATAAACTTCATTAAAAAAGTAATATTATTCAATTATCAATATCTCATTATATAAGTATATTGTTATAATTATTTTCTTATTTAGATGTTTAAAATAATCAACTTGTTATAATTTAAAAAAATAAAATAAAAATATACAAAATTTGGTAGAAATTTAAAGCGAAAAATAACTCATAAAATTTGAAAACGGTTGAAGATCGTTTGCTAAATTTAAACTCATAAAAAACCATAAATTAGCCATTAAAAGTATATTAATCAGCATGCCTTTGTAATCCTACACATATATTGAGTTTAAATATTCCAAAATATTTTAACTAAAAACATACTACGCTTCGAAAACTTTCATTAAAAGTTGAGCCCATTTTTAACAATTGGACCAATAAAAATACACGATGCCATAAAGATGAAAAAATACAATTATTTTGCAAAGTTTTTTAAAAAATTATTATAAATTTAATTTTAGACTTAATTATTAAAATAAAATATTGAGCTAAAGATTTTATTTTAATTTTAGAAAGAAAGATATTTAAATATTTATTGAAAATCAAAAGCCACGAATATTTATTTTTTTATCTCTCAATTATTTAAACCGTTTTTTCTTTTTAAAATGAAAGGCGCCAAAATTGAGAATAATAAGAATATTTTCAATTTTCACTTCATTTTTTGTAAATCTTCGGAAATGTCTGATAAGAAAGAGGAAGCTGCAGAGGCACCTGAAACTAAAGGAGAAGCTGAAGCTGAAAAAGCCAAAAAGAATGAAAAGAAGACAAAGAAATCAACCAAGAAGGTAAAGAAGATCACAAAGAAAGTTACCAGAACCAAGACAACTACAAGCAAGGCTACCACAGGAAAAACAACTACAACTAAATCAACAGGAAAGAAGGTTGTTAAAAAGAAGACAACACCAAAGACAGAAACAGAAGAAAAAACCAAATCTCCTGCAAAGCCAAAAGCAAAGGCAACAACAACTAAGCCAGCAGCAAAGCCTAAGAAAGCTACCACTACAAAGCCAAAGAAAGCTGTAAAGAAAACTGAAACCAAGAAAACTACTGAAAAGAAAACCACAGAAAAGAAAACTACTCCAAAGCCAGCTAAGAAAACCACAGAACAAGGTCCAAAGCTTTTGAAGTTTGAAAAATGGGTTGCCGAAGCCATTAAAGCTTTGTCAACAGAGGATAAAGAATGGGTTTCATTTTTGAAGATCAAACAATATTTACATGATTATATGGATGGACCAAATGAAAATTTCATTCCTCATCAAGCAAAGAATACAATACAAAAATTTGTTGAACAGAAGTATCTCAAAAAGAAGAGAGATTCTTATGCTTTTACATCTAAAGGAAAGGAGAAGATAGCACCTTCAAAAGTTCCAAGCAGATCTAAGATTTCAGGAAGAACAGATGCTCCAAAGAGGAGAAGGTTTGATGCTATTGAGGAGGTTACTTTTAATACTCAAGTGAAGACACAAAACGGAAGGCTATCAAAACAGAGGGACCAAGAATGAATTGTTTTCAATTCTAGTTAATATATTTTCTTTGATATTAAAAAAAATTAATAAATCTTGTTTATAATTTTGGTGCCATTTTCCTTCTTCTTTGTATATATGCATTTGTCTTAAAGACAAAAAAGCTTCTTTTTGCTTTTTTGGCCGAGATATGGTGGTGGTTTTATTTATAAATCAAAGAAATAAGATATTTTAATATATTTAGTTTAAATAATTTGAACATTTTTTCTTTATTTGCTTACAAATCAAACAAAAATTTAAGTTTCTTGGTTTGGAATATCAAGATTAGAGGTTTCTTGGCTTGAATATCCGAGAATTCCTTCTGCTCTTAAATCATTCCAAAATTGAGAGTAATCCATTTTTCCACTATTTAACTTATCAGCTAGCTCCTTATTTTGAGCATCAATTATTCTTTTTTTTGTTTTCATATTAATTCTTACTCCATTTTTTGTTGCTAAAAAGAAATTTAAGTACAAACTAGTTAAAATTGTATCCATATCACTGCGACAAGTTATTTCTTGAGGAAGGCAAAAGTAACAACCGGGATTTTGAGCATAATTGAAAGTATAAGGATGTCTCAAGTTTTTTTCAAAGTGAACTTTTGGCAGCTGAGCAAGATTTCCATGATCAATTTCTAGTGTGAATGCAAAAGCTGTGCCAGGCATTTGGCTATCTAATGTACCAAATAAGATTCCTTTAAAAACACCCATTAAGTCACCGTCTGGTTCCAAAATCCAACGAGTATTAACATTTTCTCGACAATAATCATATGCCTTTTCAATGATTCTACGATATTCTCTATCCATAACTAAAATTTTCAAAAATTTTTTTATGACATATTTTTTATTTTATTTTTTTTCAAAAATTTGATATGACATATAGAAATTTCTCTATAGTAGAAAAATTGAATTTCAATTTGGCCGTTTAAATTTTTGATTTAATATAAGCAAAAACTTTAAGGATGAAAATCAAAATAAAGGAATCTAAAAATAAATAGTAAAAAACCGCCATCATAAGGTGAAATTTGACTTTCTCTGTTAAGAAAATTAACAAAAAAAAAAAAAAATTGGAAATTTAAATTTTTTTTATTTTTACATAATTTTTCAGGAATATACGCACCAGTGATCACCACGGGGATGCACGAAGCCAAATCGAACTCCTTGAATTGCTGGATGAATCGGGAAGCTATTTGAACTATATAAATATGCATTATTTAAACTGTTTTCAATCTGACGGGAACATAACTTTTTGTGTTATATATCAACTTTTTGAAAAGAAAACCAAAATTTTAAAAATTGAATAATTTAAGATCCAAAAGCAAATATATACATTTAGATCCAATGACCCAAATTCATCGTCAAAAAAGGATGAACCAGCAATTTTATTAGTCCAAAGATCCAATAAATCTCGAATGTTGTTTCCAAGCTAATTATAAAGTTTAATTTCAAATTAGCATCTCAGGAATTTGCAAAATATGCATACCAAATAAAATATTCTTGTTATTGTTAGCAATATTTATGCAACGCGCGATATCAAAATTCTTATTATAACCTAATAATATGCATTTTTTCCAAAAAAGAATGTAATCAAAAAAAGTGGTGCATCAAAAAAAGATACGAGAAATTTCATAAATATTTTTTATTTTTTTACAGTTATATACATTAATAATGTTAATAGATCTTCACAAAAAAAGTTTTAAATTTAGTTATTTACACATTATAGATATTTTGTAGCATATGTGTATGGAGAACTGATGAAAAAAATCTCATAAATTTGTTAATTCTATCAATAAAATTAAAATTTTTAAAAAACTCGTTTTTTTCGATCTGACAGGAACAAAATGAATACTTTACAACATTTGTAAAAACATTTATGAATAGAATTATTTTGTATATAACGTGTTTTTTATTCAATTCCATTCAATTTTTGTTCCCGTCAGATTGGAAACAGTTTAGAAAAAATTGAATAAAAAAGTATTCAAAAAGTTAAAAAGTTTTCAAAAAGTGGTGCCGAAAAATATGATTCCCCGAAAAATGGTTTTACTATTATTTATTAAAATGTTATATATTAATCTGATTTATCAGAATCTGATGATTTTTTGGACTTTTTAATTTTCTTTGGTTTTGACAATTTCGAATCTTTCATTGAAGACATTTCTTTTTCATATCGTTCTTTATCTTCCTGTGCTTTCTTCTTAAAAGGCTCCTTATTTGCTTCACTTAACTCTTTCCACATTTCTCCAAGTTTCTTGCCAACTTCTCCAAATTTCATATCAGGATACTTTTTCAAGATCTCAGGTCTCTTTTCGGTACAAAAGAACATATAAGCACTAAGTCCCCTCTTTGGCTTACCTTCTTTTTTGCTCATTTTAAAAAAATGAAATGGTAATCTAAATGAACTTCACTATTTCATAATTTCAAATGAGTTGACCAAATTGTGATTGAATATAGGAAAGAGTGAACTTCCTTCATTTCATATTCAAATTATTAACGAAGATAACAATCATAATAATATTTTATAGATAAAAAATGAAATATTTCAAAATTACATTGTTTAAATGGATTCGGAAACATCGAAGGATTGATGGTTGATTCATCAAAATTTGATGGAATAAATATTATATTAATTTAAATGATGATTTTTAAAATCGCTGATATTTTATTGATGGAAAGTTTAGTAAACTTTGTTTTTTAATTTTCGCGTGTAAAAAATAAATCATTCAATATTTGAAATAAATTCTTAGAAACCGTAAGTTTACACGCGAAAATTAAAAAACAAAGTTTAGATAAATAAAATAACATTTTTTCAAAAAAAAAAAAAAGCATGAGTAGCTACTCATGCTTTTATGAAAAAAAAATTCTCATAAAAATTGGATTTTCCGAAAAAAAACATTTTTCGAAAACCAGCCTGTTTTTGGAAAAAAAAGAATTTTTTATTATTGTTGAGTTTTCGGAAAAAAGGTTATTTTTGAGCAAGCTTTTTTTTTTTGGAAAACCTTCTAATATTTTATATTATATTTAAAAATAAAATGTTATACTGAACTAATAAAGAAACTAAATATGTTTATCATGCAGAAATGGACATAATTTTAGATTTATGACTTTCACAAAATCAAGACTTTCACATTAAAAAAAAAAAAAAAAATAAAACATGACATTGTCATGATATATCTCTATCACAAATTTTGAGTTGTCTTATTTTTATTTTAGAGAACATTGAACGATTTACATTTTTAATTCTATAAATTTTTTCATTCTTTTCTATTTCGTCCAAAATAAGACATCACAAAATTGAATGAAAAGTGATTTTGTTCTGGCTTACTGTTTTTTCTTAGTCATGATATTTTAAGTTCATTTTTATTTATGACTGATTGTCTAATTAATGAACTTATAAATACAAAAAATGAATATAATCGATTATTGGAAGAAATGGAAAAGAAAGAAGAAGAAATAAAAAAGAAAGAAGAAGAAATAAGAAAGAAAGAAAAAAAGATAAAATCATCATTACGTTTATATCATAAAGGAAATTACAACAAAGTAAATGTAATCGACAATGAAATGAATGATGAACAAAAAAACTTTGCAATAGACATTACTCGAAAAAGTCTCAACATGCATGAAAATGATCATTTTGAATGTGTAAAATATATTACAGAACAATTTGATAATAAATATGGTAGAGATTGGTGTGTTTTTCTAAGCCCACGAAATTTTGGCAGTTCTTACTTTTTTTCTTATGATAATGGATACATAAAATTCACAATGGGAGAATTTTTAATAGTAATTTTCAAATCTGGTCTTGGTGATAAATCATTACGTTTACATGATAAAGGAAATTACAACAAAGTAAATGTAATCGACAATAAAATGAATGATGAACAAAAAAACTTTGCAATAGACATTACTCGAAATAGTCTCAACATGCATAAAGATGATCATTGTGAATGTGCAAATTATATTAAAGATCAATTTGTTAATAAATATGGTGGAAGTTGGTGTGTTTTTATAAGGCCACGAAATTATGGCAATTCTTTCTCATATCACTGTGATAATTGTTACATATGTTTCACAATGGGCGAATTTTCAATTGTCATTTTCAAATCTTCAAAATAAAATACTAAAAAGTGATTACATTTTTTTTATTCATTCACTATTATTCTGATATTTTCTGAACAAAGATGAATAAAAACTAGTAAAAATAGTTAATGTTATAGGAGTTATGTTAATGACAAGAATTCTTTTTTGCCATTTAGAGCGACCTTTAATTTTTTTTTTTTGTATTAAATTGTAAATAACCTGAAATTGCAATTGCTAAAATCCACCAAAAAAACACTCTTCGAATAAATCAATAACTTGATGAAACGATAAAAAAAATTCATATTAATTCGTTAAAATTTACTTACAAATAGCCCTGCCTTTTTACAAAATTAGATAATCTCTTTCAGAATTACATTTTTTCACTTTGAAAGCAATTACTCTATTTCATCAAAATAATATTTGTAAAATTAATAAAAAAAACATTTTGATATAAGATTTTAAAGCCAATCAGGAAATATTGTAACAGTTGTATTATCAATAAAACAATTCTACGAAATTTACTCATTATCTTTGATGTAAATAAAAAATTTCAAATTTTGAAAAAAATAAATTTTATTGAATCAATTGAATACATTATCAAATAAACTTCAGAAAATTGAGATGAAAAGAAACTTATAAAAAAAATTGAATGTTCAAATGAAAATAAAAAAAAAATAATGAGGAAACCTTTTTTAATTCATTTTTAACCAATGCAAGATAATTTCACATATGTTCCATGCGCATACACATACGCTGACGAACCATTCAAGAAACAAAAGCATTCATATTATGAACATCTTTCATCCAAACTTTATGAAAAAAATCATGAATTTTCAGAGAAGCATTTCCAGAAAACAAGAGGAGTTTCTAACAAAGAAGACATCCTCAAAGCATTTAGCAGAATTGGACGATGCTTAAATCACATTAGCAGGATTGAAATCCCTAAAGAAGGACTCGAAAAAGTATGTTTGATTTTGATGAACAATTTTCAAAGAGAACAATATAGCAAATGCAACCCGCAAATAGGACCAATGAATGACGGTTATTTAACAGCTCTTATCCATCATCGTCTTGGCTTCAAAGTTTTTTATCTTTACAATTGTATTCAAAGAAATTATCCAAAGTGGCTTCAATTCTTTTTAATGCACACAACAGGCACTTTGACAGTTTTTTATTCTGGACATAACTCAAATGGAATTGAATTCAAGGACAAAAAAGTGACCAAAGATAAATTAGCGAAATTAATTTCTGGTAGTAATACAGGAAAATGCAAGGCTATTTTCATTTCTGATTGCACAGAAGGTGGCTCTATATTTGATATCGACAAGATAAGCAAGGAAAATAATGCTAATACATCAGGAATGATTTCATTATCAATTGAAAAATCATCAAATTCTGATTCAAGCGAATGCAAGCATTCACATGGGATTTTTACTTAATATCTTTACAAGTTCATTTATGATCAGCCTAACATTACAACAAAAAGGCTAATAGAAAGGATGTTTCCATCACTTGAACGTTTCAATGTAGCATTTATTTGCGAAACAAATAACAAGGAATTAGAAGCCCAACCAATCTTCAAATAAAGATGTTTTTTTTTATTTGTATCCTAATTCATAAAAAAATATATATGGATTTTAAACACTATTTATCTATTTTTTATATTGCATGAAAATTAATTTTTATATGCCACTTGCAAGATTGGATGCAAAGTATTTTGATAAAATCTCATTTTTTAATTATATAAATTTAGAAAAACTTTAATCATTAATCATCTTAATTGACTTTTTAAAATTATTTCTTGCTTAAATATTTAATTTATTGTACCATATTATATATTTTTTATTTTATATGACGAACAATATCATAAATTATATTTTAAAATAAAAAAGAATAAAAAATCCATAAACTCTCTTTAATAAAACCTACAAATAACAGTTTAAATAAACGCATTCAGTACTATAAAATCAGATTGATACTTATTCATCATATTCATAATCATCATCAGAATTATCATGATTCAATCCATCAAATAATTCGCAAGCGTGTCGAACACAATTCTTATAAATTGGATTAATTGAATCAACTTTATAGGTTGCTATCCAAACAAAACTTTCTTTAAACCGTGAAAGAGATGAAATTAACTTCTCAATAACTCTTTTATCTGAAATATTTGGATCATTATAAATGATTCGACAGTAATAATAAACAAAAATTCCATGAGTAATTTCATCAACATGAAATGACAATATATCTGATTGATTTTTCGCATTGGTTTTGGTAATATTTTCAATGTCAAAAAGAGATTTATCTTTTTTACAATCCGAAACAAGAACTATTTTGCAGTTTCCTGTTCTTTCAAAAGGATTAAATTTTATTTCATTTTGATTACTTCCTGAATGAAAAATTGTTAAATTTTCTTTGGTATTTGCTATAAATTGTTGAATATAATCATTTAATTCTTTGCGATTGGCTCCATATAAATAAAAAACGTTGAATCCTAAACGATAATGATATAATCCAAATAGATAACCGTCATTTAAAGATCCTATATGCGGAGTTTCTTTGTTGTTATTGAAGTTACTGATTAAAATAAGGCAAACTTTGTCGAATTTACATGAAGAAATTTCTTTGCAATTAGAATGATTGAGACATTTGCCAATTTTTTTAAATGATTTAAGAAGCTTTTTTTGAGTAGTTATTTTTCTTGCTTGTTCATTTTTGTTTTCAGAAAGGCAATTGCTATTCGGATCTAATTTAAGGTGAAATCCATTCTTTTTTGTGTCTGCTTTATCATCAATAGAAAATTTATTAATTGCTTTGACATCATTCTCATTTTGATTTGTCTGCATTGATCAAAATGATGAAAAGAATAAAATAAAATTTATTTTTTAAATTGTTTCAAATTTTGAATGTTCATTTTATTGTATCAAATTTAAATTAAAAAATTGTTAAATTTATTTATACCTTCTCAATATCAAAGAGAAAAATTGAGGAAAAACAGAAATGTAAATAAAATTTATTGAATTTTTATAAAATAATTATCAAATTATTATTATCATATCATAATCAAATTAATATATAATAATAATAAAAGTATTTAAATACTATTATTATCATTATATATTTTAAAAAATCTAAAAGATACTTCAATAGTTGTTTCAAATTTTGAATAATATCTATTAGAATCTTCAATGTTCTAAATACACCCAAATTTTCATTATTTCCAACAAAAATATTGTTATATATATATAATTATAATAAAAGTAAAACAATATATCTTATATTTAATGAAATAAAACATAAATATAAAACCAAATTTATATATTCAAAATTGAGACCATTAAAATTTAAAAAATATCCATTTTCAGTTGTAAATTTTGAAATAACAAGCCATTTGAAACAATCCGCGACTAACAAAAAGAAAACAATCATTATCTCATATGATTATTTAACTACACACCGAACTATACATTTCTTAGTTTTTTTTGCATATTATAAATAAAAATGTTATCATGTTCATATCATTTTTTATTTAAGCATTATCAAATGGGAAGAAAAGGGCAAAAGTGGAAAAGAATACAATCATATATCGTTATTGATGGAGGAAATACACAAATATTTGAAGTTGACGAGTATGATCGAATTAAAAATGAAAATAATAGCAAGAACAAAAAAGAAAACGCAAATGCAAAAAGGACAAAGAAGTTAAAAACAGAAAACAAAGAGAGTACCGAAACAAATGCAGATGAATATTCAAACAACTCAACAGACAATTATGACAACACAATAGACAATGAATATCCACCAGAGGAATTTTCCTTTTTAAATGATTTTAATCATAGCGATGAACTCATTGATCCTTCATTTTATGAATCAACTCAAGACATGTATTTTGAGTTTAATTCTGATTTTGAATTTGATTTTTAATTCTAGTTCCATGCTAAATCAACAATATTATGAAATAAAATGTTTAATTTAAGATCATTTTTTTTTTAATTCTTTTTGACCAGCCACGAGATTTTAAATCTAAATGAGAAATGGCTATCTTTGCTCTTTTTTTTAAGTTTTAAATGTGTTATCCAACATCTTCATATTTTTTTTCTAACAAAAAAAGCAAAAAAAGGGGCGATTCGGGAATTGAACCCGAGACCTCTCGCACCCAAAGCGAGAATCATGCCACTAGACCAATCACCCTTCTTATTTTATTATGTTTTTCATAAATCTATAAAAATCATTTATAGAATTTGTCTATTTAATTAAAATCAGGAACTTTTTGTAATTTTTATATAATTTCTTAGAGAATAAAATGAAATATCTCATAGAAACAGAAAAAATCCCATTCATTTCATTCAATACAACATATAATTTGTACACCAATCTAAAATAACTTATTTTAAATAAGTTCCAAAAATATACTTAGTTAATTTAATATTTGATTTAATTGTGATTTTGTCATATGCTTAAACATACTCCTTCATCTAATAAAAATGAACTGGATTTATATCAAATATTTATACAAAAAGTTTAATGACATTTGGCATTGAAATTATAAGACTATTCTCTATCGATGAGTTTGTGAAGGTTATAAAGATTTGTATTAAAAATATGACAATTTGTTTAATTGAAAAAGTTCAAGTGTAAAATATAAAGTTCACAATTTTCAAAAACTTCAAATACCAAAAAGACACAACTTTATATCACAAATTTTTTTTGCTTTGATTATTTCAAATTAATGAGTCAAGAAATAAGAAACAATCATGCAAATGGAAAAGACAAGTCAAGAGGTACTTAAAACTAAGGAAATCATCTCAATCCACTCCACTTGTACTTTTCACATATGATGAAAATCAAGATATTTATTTGTGTGCTTTTATTAAATATGATAAAAAAGAACAAAAATTTCTTTCAATTACAGATTTACCTCAAAAAAAATTCACAATTTCAGCAAATGATGAAACATGCAGAGAAAATGGTAAAACAATAATGGAAATTGAATCTTGCAAATTGTCTGCTGTTCGTGAAAAAACAAAAGAATTGATGAGTAAAATAAAGAAATATCCTACTAAGACGACTGCAAATATTTATCAGATCACATCGATTAATGATTTAGAGCTCCAATCCAAAATATCATTTCAGGCAGGAGATGTATTAAAGTTTTTATCATCAATTAAATTTGATAAAAAAGAATACAAAACAAATGCTATTTCAATTATTACAATTGAACATTTGTCAATTGATGTTGATTATGATAATAGCTTGGGATCGTTTAGTTATATTGATGACAATACAACTTTGATAGATATTCAAGATGCAATATCAATTAATGATATTCCGCTCTTTGTTTCTTCAATTAAATATGGGAAACAATTATTTATTTCAATTCAAACGAATCTGGAATACAGCAAATTGGAAGCAAAACTTGGTATAAATGGCTCATTTATTATGAACATTTCTGCTTTCATCCAAAAATTATCTTGCATTTCAGAGATCAATGCAGAGTTGATGATCAGAGGAGGACAATCAACTTCGTTATTTCATGTTGACCAAAATAATATGAATGATATAATAAATGCTTTACATAGTACTGAAGATTGTGTTGGAACAGGCCTATACTACTGTTTATCAAATCTAAGCGACAATTCTCCTTTTGGATATCCAAATCCAGACGATGTTATTAAAGTAGAAAAACAACAAGTATCAATTCTGTATGTTATTCCAGATTCGCCATATAAAAAAGGAGTCGACTTTCAATTTTTGGTGAATAACTTTCGTAAAGCTAACTTTTCAATTAATATTTGTAATCAAAAAGAGTCAGATTTCGTTAAATCATTGGGAAATCCCGATTACCTTTCAACTTTCAATATCATAATGCTAGGAGGAGTAGACGGCAAAGACAGTTATTCTAAATTCAATTCAAATTTAGTAACAATTATTAATAATTGGCGAAAAAACAAAAAAGGATTAGTTTTATTTTTACACGATTTCATTACCAAAAACCAAGCGAAGTTATTTGAAGGAATTGTTAAGCATTTAGGTTATAAAGATTATAATCATTCAGTCAGAAAATTCGATGAAATACAATTTACACAAAAGGCACCAAGAAAGCTGCTTAAGCATCTAAATGAAATTAATAATACATTGCTAATTTCATCAACACATGAATCTGCCATTTATGGAAAAGAATACATTCTTATTAAAGCTTTAAATTCAGATGCTCATTATTACGCTGAAAATCTTTTTGAAAGAGTTGCAGATTGCTAACTTGGCCATTCACCACAAATTTCTATAAACGATCAAAGATTGTTTGTAAATATTATAAAAAGAATAGCCAGGAGTTTATTAAACTTATTAGCAAGCGAAACAAACACAACTGAAGATACAAATAATACAAATGATTCACCAAAGAGAAGCTCAAATGATTCACCAAAGAGAAGCTCAAATGATTCATTAAATGAAGGAATACCTGATTTATCTGGGGGAGATTCTAAAAATGACAAATCTTTAATTGCTCATGATTCACATAATCACCTCAAAAGAAAAAAATCCAAAAAAAATATTGAATCAGAAAGTGGATCATCCATAGAAACGATAGATGATAATAAAGATTTCCTTATTTGTGATGACTTCGAAAAATTGTTGAAATAAATTAATAATGAATTAGTTTTTGAAAACTTTCATTAATTCAAAAATTATTAAACATTAGGCTGCGCTTTTAAATGCGATACTTTTCATCATATGCAGCTTTTAGATCGAAATGTCAATTTTTTTTTTGTATATTTAATATATTAGAGTTTTTTTTTTTGTTTTAATATCTGATTTACATAATAGTTTTTTTTTTTTTTTTTTTATAAATCTGGTTTTCGCATTTTGCTAATAAACTTAATATAAACTGTGGTTTTAAATGCAATATAAATTTCTTTTTGAAAGTTGGAAAGATAATTAAAAATTTAACTTCAATCTTGATATTTAAAAACTAAAAATAAAAACAAATCTCTAATAAATAATAACATTTAATAACATAATTCTAAAAATAATTTAACAAAGATGGTAATCACTTCCATCTAATAAAAAAATAATAATGAAATCACTCGTTTTGGTCAGAATCTTCTAATTCAGAACGTAGAGAATTAATTTCTTCAGAGTAAATTTTTGTTAGATTTGAAATTTGACTTGATTTCATATCAAGTGAATTTTTCTGTTTTTCAAGCAAAGCAATCATTTCATCGTTTTGCTTGACTTGTCTTTGAAGATTCTCCAACAAATTTTCTTTTTCTTTTTCCATTTGTTGATTTTTATCAGTCAATCTGATCATTGTTTGCCTAGCGGAAGCCAACATTTGTTTCATTTCAGAAACTTCTCTCGATTTCTTTACCAATTTTTCTTTTAAAGCTTGGGAATTGCTAGAAAATTGTGATTTTAATTGATTAATTTCAATTTCTGCTTTTTCAAGCAGCTTGTCCTTTTCAACAATTTTTTCATTCAATTTCTTGATCGTGATTTCTTTCTCTTCAATTTCCATGAATGAGTTTTCAATGTTTTCGTTTAAGTCATCAAATAATTTAATTCTTTCTTCTTTTTCTTTTGTTAGAATATTCAACAGGTTTGTTTTTTCATCAATGATTTTTTGTTGTTCGTCAATTATCTTCGTTTTTTCATCAAGTTCGATGAATGAATTTTCAATATTTAGATTCAAATCATCAATAACGACTTTCTTTTCTCTAATGTGCTCCTTTAGAGTATCAATGTTCTGCTTTTGAATTTCAATTTCATTGCTTTTATCATCAAGTTCATGTTCCACTTTCTGAATACTTTTATTAAGCTCATCAATAATTTTTTCATTTCCACTTTTTGAGAGGCTATTTGGCACCTTTTTTTGAAGAAGATCATCAAGGTGATTTATAGTTTCTTCGAGGTTACTTATATATTTGTCCTTATCGAGAAGTTCGCCTTCAAGCTGACTTTTAATTTGAATTAATTCCTGAATTCTTGCAGATTGCTCATCATTGTATTTTGAATTATTTTCAATTTGTTTTTGTTGTTCTTTAAGAATATTAGCAAACTCAATATTTCTCTTATTTTGTTCTTCAATTTGCTTCAATCTTTTCTCATTAGCCATTCTATAAAAATCAGTTTTAGTATCATCTTCATTTTTGGCGCCATTTTCCATCATGCTCTGCTTTGTTGATTCGATATTTTGCTCAAGTTTTGCTTTGCTGCTTCTTAGTATTTCAATTTCGTTTCTCAATTGTTCGTTCTGTTCAAATTGGTTGATAATCAGAAATTGCTTCTTGTTGATATTCAAAAGATGCTTAATTTGCTTCTTCATGTTTTCTAGTTTCTTTTCAAATTCGTCTTTTTCATTTCGATATTTTTGAAGTGCGATTTTGAACAAATTTTGAAGCTCAATAATTTTGCTTGTCTTTGCTTTGTCCTTGACAACATATGCATCAATTGTTTTGCTCTTTGTTTGAAGATCGTTCTCAAGTGCAAAAATAAGTTTTCCTTGCTTTTTGATTGAATTTTTATTGGATTCAATTATGGACTCGTATTTCTTGCTGGATTCGTCTTTTTGTTTGCTTGACTGAACAAGTTCTTCGTTCTTTTGCTTGATGATTTGGTTCTCTTTATGGATTTGAATAATGTAACGCTTGAGTTCGTTGCTTTGTGCTTTCAATGCTTCAAATTCTTGCGCTTTTTCTTTCAATGAGTTCTCTAGAGAAGAGTTGGCTTCATTGAGTTGAATGATTTGTTGCGTTTGCTCGTTTTGCTTTGCTTCTTTTTCGTGGACTTTCTCTTCGATTTGAATGTCACGAGTTTTGATTTCTTGGGCTGATTTTTCAAGCTTTTGCTCAAGTTCTTGGATTTGCTGAGCTTTGTCGATTTCTTGTTCTTTAATTTGCTGCTCAAGTTTGTCTTTCTTTGCTGAAAGATTTACTTTTTCTTGCTCTAGTTTTTGGATTTGCTGCTTCTCGTTTGTAATTTCTTTTTGTTTTACATTGATTGTGCTTTGAAGTTCTTTGTTCTTTGTTGTAAGATTCTCTTTTTCTTGTTCAAGTTTTTGGCTTTGTTGTTTCTCCTTTATGATTTCTTTCTCTTTTTCGTCGACTGATGTTTGTAATTGGCTGTTCATTGCTGTGAGGCTTGCATTTTCTTGTTCAAGCTTTTGATTTTGTTGTTTCTCTTTTTTGACTTCTTTCTCTTTTTCATTGATTGTGCTTTGGAGTTCTTTGTTCTTTGTTGTAAGATTCTCTTTTTCTTGTTCAAGTTCCTGAATTTGTTGTTTCTCTTTTTTGACTTCTTTCTCTTTTTCTACGATTGAGGCTTGCAATTCGTTGTTCTTGGCTGAAAGATTCGTTTTTTCTTGTTCAAGTTTTTGTATTTTTTGAATTTGCTCTTCAACTTCTTTTTCTTTCTTTGTAAGATCTTTTTCAAGTTTTTCTTTCTCAGTAGAAAGCAATGATTGCTCTTTTTCAAAAGCTGAATTTTTCTGTTTTTGAGATTCAATTTCTTGACTCATTTTGTCATTGTTTTGCTTGAGTTCATTGTTGTCTTTCAAAAGCTCAGCTTTTACTTTCTCAATTTCTTGGATTTGCTGCTTTCCTTCTTTGATTTCTTGAACAAGTTTTTCATTGTTTTTGATAAGGTTTTCATTCTTCTGCTTTTGTGTTTCAATTATTCCATTTCCTTTCTGAACAGTTTGCTTAAGATCATCATTATTTGCTGTGAGTTCTTTTATTCTTTCTTTATCATTTGAAATTTCTTGATTAAGAAGAATTTCATTGCTCTTTAATTCATCGATTTGTTGCTTTAAAGTTGAAATTTCTTGACTTTGCTCTTTAACAGTATTTTCAGTCATTAAGTTGCGTTCTTCAAGAGTTTGAATCTTGTTTTCACAATCAATTATTTTTCCTTTTTGTGATTCGTTTTCTTTACTTTGTTCTTCAAGTGATTGTTCAAGTTCCTTCTTCTTTGTTGAAAGATCAATTTTTTCTTGTTCAAGCTTCTGAATTTGGTCATTTTTAGTCTCTATTTCATGATTAAGTTCTTCTTTCGTGTTTGCGAGCTCTTCAATTTGTTGCTCTTTTTCTTGAACATCTTGTGAAAGTCTAATTTTGTCGTTTGAAAGTTCATCAATTTTTTCTTTCTGCGATTGATTTAATGCAGTAACTTCATTTATTGTTTTCTCCTTTTCATTACTTGCTTGGCTCTTATTCTCAATTTCTTCATTCAATTCATTGTTCTTGAATTCAAGCTCGTCAATCTCTTTGTTTCTTTCCTCAATTGTGCGCTCAAGATCATCATTTGCAGATAAGAGCTCTGTTTTCTCTTGCTCAAGAGAAGAAATTTTCTTTTTATTTATTTCTATGGAAAGCTTAAATTCATCAATTTCTGCAACTAGTTCTTCATTTTGTTGCTTTTGGAGTGAAATTTCTTTAGTTTGTTCTTCAATAGTGTGCTCATGCTCGTCTTTCAATGATGAAAGCTTTGAGTTGTTTTCTTCAAGTTCTTGAATTTGTTTGGCTTGCGTTTCAACAGTGCTTTCTCGTTGAGATAGCTGTTGTTCAAGTTCCTTTTTCTCAGCTGAAAGTTTTAATTCTTCTTGTTGAAGTGTTAAAATTTCTTGCTTGTGAATTTCAATCTGTTCCATGAGCTCTTCTTTGCTTTGATTAAGATTTTCTATTTCTCCATTTTTCAATTCAATTGTCTTTTCAAGCTCGCCATTCTTTGTTGAAAGATCAAGATTGCTTTGTTTTTCTTTTTCAATTTCTTGTTTCAATTCTTCATTCTGGTGCTTCTGTGTTTTTATTTCTTCATTTCTTTCAGTAATCATTTGATCAAGCTCTTCTTTCTTTGCTGAAATGTCTGACTTTTCTTGCTCGATTTCAGAAATTTTCTGGTTTTTATTTTCAACTTCAAGTGAAAGTTCACTTATTTCTTGTTTCTTCAATTCAATCTCATTATCTCTTTCACTAATAACTTTCTCAAGTTGCTGAATTTCTTGATTTTTGTTTTCATTTTCTTCTTTGAGTTCATCAATTTCTTTTTGAAGCTCTTCGTTTCCATTTTGATATTTTTCGTTTTGTTTCTGCAATGATTTTATTTCCTGTTCTTTTTCAACAATTTGTTGTTCGAGGTTTAGCTTCAATAAAGAAAGATCAGACTTCTTCTCTTGAAGCTCAACATTTTGGCTTAGAAGTTCTTTGATTTGCTGGCTTTGATCTTCAATTTCTTTAATTCTTTCTTCGAGTATCAGTTCAGTTTCATCTTTCTTTGTTGAGATTTCATTACTTTGTTCATGAAGAGATAAAATTTCTTGCTCAAGTTTTGATTTTAGTTGTTTTTCGTTTTCAATTTCTTGCTTTTGTGCTTCAATTGTTTCAACAAGTTCATTGTTGTCTTGCTTTTGAGTTTCGATTTCTTTATCTCGTTCTTCAATTGTTTGCTCAAGTTCATCTCTCAATTGAGAAAGATTAGATTTTTCTTCTTCAAGCTTTTGAATTTGTTGTTCTTGAGTGTCAATTTGGTTTTCTTTCTCAGAAAGCTCTTGTTCAAGCTCGTTTTTCTTTATTGAAAGCTTTGAGTTATCTTCTTCAAGCTTTTGAATTTGCTGTACTTGAGTTTCAATAGTGCTTTCTCTTTGGGAAAGTTGTTTTTCAAGCTCGTTTTTCTCTGATGAAAGATTTGCTTCTTCTTGCTTCAGAGTTGAAATTTCTTGTTTATGATTTTCAACCTCTTCCAAAAGTTTTATCTTGTCTTGATTAAGATTTTCTTTTTGTTGTTTTAATTCTTCAATTTCTTCATTTCTTGATTCAACAGTTTGCTCATATTCGTTGTTTTTATTTACGAGATTTTGTTTTTCTGATTCAATTTGTCTTCTAAGTTCTTCATTTTGACTTTTTTGAATTGCAATTTGTTCATCTTTTTCAATGATCGATTGTTCAAGTTTTTCATTCTTTGTTGAAAGATCATCTTTTTCTTTTTCTATTTCCAAAACTTTCTGCTTTTGAGAATTAATTTCTTTTTGATGTTCTGAAATGCATTGTTCAAGTGCATCATTTTCTGTTGAAAGTTTCAATTTTTCTTGCTCAATTATTGAAATTTCTTTCTTCTTACTTTCAACTTCGTTTAAAGCTCGATCAATTTCTTGCTTTTGAGCTTCAACCATTTTCTGGAGATTTTCATTGCTTTGATTAAGTGTTTCCATTTCTTTCTCTTTTTCATCAACTTTTTGTTCGAGTTCTTCTTTCTTGGCTGAAATATCTTGAATTTGTTGTTTTTGATTTTCAATTTCTTTATTTTGTGTACCAAGTGCTTGTTCAACTTCTTCCTTCTCTGCAGAGATATTTTGAATTTTTTGTTTTTGAGCTTCAATTTCTTTCTCTTTTTCAACAATCTTTTGCTCAACTTCTTCTTTCTTTGCAGAGATGTCTTGAATCTGCTGTTTTTGATTTTTGATTTCTTTCTCTTTTTCATCAACTTTTTGTTCAAATTCTTTTTTCTCTGCAGAAATATCTTGAATCTTCTTCTTTTGACTTTCGATTTCTTTCTCTTTCTCATCAATCTTTTGCTCAAGTTCTTCTTTCATTGATGAAAGTTCCAATGTTTCGTGCTGCTGAATTTCAATGTCTCTGCTTTTGACTTCAAGAGTTTGCTTTAATTCATCTTCATTTTCTAAAAATTTTATTTTTTCTTGTTCCAATGTTTGGATCTGCAGTTTCTTATTTTCAAGTTCTTCATTACATTCATTAATTTTGTTTTCATTTTCCTCAATTTGCTGCTTCTGAGTTTGAATTTGTTTATTCTTCTCTTCAACTTCTCTTTCAAGCTCCTCCTTCTCCGATAAAAGAGTTGCGTTGTTCTCTTCATACTGAGAAATAATTTCCTTATTATTTGAGACTTCTTGACTAAGTTTTTCATTTTCATCCTTAATCTTTTGGATTTCTTGAGTTTGCTCTTCATTTTGACTTTCAAGCTCTTCTTTCAAAGCTGAAAGTTTTGACTTTTCTTGCTCAAGCTGGGAAATTTGTTGTTCTTTGTCTGCAATGATTTGACTTTGATTGTTAACTTCATGTTCAAGATCAGCATTTTGCTGTGAAATGGTGGATTTGCCAGATTCAAGTTGAGCAACTTTTTCTTTTTCATCCGAAAGTTCATTTGAAAGTTCGTTGATTTGTTGCTTATGAGATAAAATGACTTGATTAATTTCATGGTTTTGCTGTGTTAAATCTTGAATTTGATCTGATTTCGCTTTAATTTCTTTCTCCCTCTCTAAAAGATCGTTTTGAAGCTCGTCTTTTTCATTCTCTAATTGGGCAATTTTTTGTCTGTTGGTTTCGATTTCTTCAACGAGTTCTTGATTTTTGTTTTGATTATCTTCATTTAGTTGAATATGTTTTTCTATTTGTTTTGATTTTTCTTCCAATTCCAGTTTGTTTTCTGCTTCTTTTTGTTCTAAATTAAAAACTTGTTCCTCCAATTTTGAAACATTTTCAGAGAGTTCTTCTTTTTCGTTTGACAATCGTTCTATCTGGTCATTCTTGCTCGAAATCTCTTGATTTCTCTCGTTTATTGTTTGTTCATTGTCCAATTTTTGCTGTTCAAGAGAAGAAATCGACTCATTTTTACTTAAAATATCATCTGATAAATCAGAAACTTGTTTGTTCAGCTGTTCAATTGCTTGTTTTTGTTCTTCAAGAGAAAGCTCAAGTTCTTCTTTATTTTTGGAGAGAGTTGCTATTTGATCATCAAGTTTTGAGCAATTTAGAGAAAGCTCATCGATTTTTTGCTTTTGCATTTCAATTGTTTTTTCTAGTTCTTCTTTGTCTTGACTAAGTGTTTCGTTTTGCTGGTTGAATGATTCAATGTCTTTCTTTTGCAATTCAAAGGAGTCATTGAGCACATTTTTCTCTGATATTAAAGAAATCTTTTCTTCTTCTAGTTTTGATTTTTCGTCTTTAAGTTCTTCATTTTGCTGTTTCTGTGTTTCAATTTCTTGACTTTGATTTTTGATTGTGTTTTCGAGTTCAATATTTTGGTTCTCTAGTTCTGATTTCTCTTCTTCAAGACTTGACAGTTCTTGCAAAAGCTCAGCGTTTTGCTGCTTTTGTGTTTCATTTGTTTGCTTCTGAATTTCAATTTCTTCGTTAAGTTCTTGAATTTGTTGCTGTTGGGTTTCAATTTTTTCTTTTTGTGAATCGAACTCTTTATTTCTTTCATCAAGTTTTTGCTCAATTTCTTCTTTCGTTGCTGCCAGTTGTTCAAGCTCAATTCGATTTGATTCCAGTTTTTGAGAATCTTCATTATTTTTATGCTCGAGTTCTTGAATTTTTTGTTGCTGCTTTTGAAGTTCTTTTTCATGCTCTTTGAGCTTGCTTTCAAGATCCGATTTTAATGAAGAAATTTCAGAATTTTGCTTTTGCTGCGTTTCAATTTCTTTAATCTGTTCTGAAAGTTTGTTTTCAAGTTCTTCTTTGCTTGAAAAAAGCTCTGATTTCTCATTTACGAGAATTTGAATTTGTTGCTTCTTATATTCAATTTCAATATCGAGTTCCTCGTTTTTGCTTGAGAGCTTTTCATTGTTCTGCTTCACTGCATCCAATTCATGATTTGTCTCTTCAAGCGTTGCTTTAATTTTATTGTTAGACGATAAAAGCTCAGCTTTTTCTTTTTCAAGAAGAGAAATCATTTCTTGTTTATTAGAGATTTCGTTTTGAAGTTCATCTTTCGCTTTCACATGCTCTTCATTAATTTCTTTCTCTTTTCTAATCTCTTCATTTCTTTCATTCATTAATTTTTCAAGTTCATCTTTCGCTTTCACATGTTCTTCATTTATTTCTTTCTCCTTTCTAAGTTCTTCATTTCTTTCATTCAGTAATTTTTCAAGTTCTTCTTTTTCCTTTTCGATTTCCTTTTCTTGTTGTTCAAGAGATGAAATCTCACTAGTTTGTTGGTTCTTTTCTTGAACGAGCTCATTAATTTTTTGCTGATTTGATTCGTTTTCTTGCTTTTGAATGGCAATTTCATTCTCAAGTTCATTTTGACGAGTTTGAAGCTCATTTATCTTTTGTTCTTGCTCTGCTTTATTGCATTCATATTGATTTTCACGATTTTGAGCTTCTTGAATAAGTTCTTCAATTTTCTTATCTTTATTATCATTCATCTGCATTAATTCTTCTATTTGAGAATTGTTTTCTTCATGCTTAGATTCATGCTCAGTGATTGTTTGTTTTTGCTCCTCTGATACACTTGCCAATTCTTCAAGCTGCATTTGAGTATCAGCTAGTTTTTGCTGAACTTCTTGGATTTTATTTGCGTTTTCTTCGTTTATTTGGGTTGATTTTGTGACTTCGTTTTCCATTTCTTCTAATTTCATTTTGAGCTCATTATTTTGTTTATTAAGTTCTTCAATTTCATTCTGTTTTTCATTTATTTCTTGTTCTTTGACTTTATTCTCATTATCGAGTTCATTATTCTTGTTTGTGAGCTCTTCAATTTTCTCTTTCTGAGTTTCAGCTTCTTGATTTTGCTCATTAAGAGTATGTTCAAGCGAGCTTTTGACTGTTTGAAGTTCTTCAATTTGCTGCTGCTGATTTACTCTTATCGTTTCTTGTTCATTTTGTTGAATTTCACGTTCTTTGATTTCTTTAAGTGAATTCTCAAAATTATGTTCAAACTCATCTTTCTTTACCAAGAGATTATTTTTCTCTTCTTCTAATTTTTCTATTCGTTGCTTATTAGTTGAATTTTCTTCTTCCAGTTCTTCAATTGTTTTCTGAAGCTCACTGTTTTTAATTGAAAATTCTGATTTTTCTTTTTCAAGGATTGACAGTAAAATATCTTTATTTCCAATTTCTTGTAAAAGATCAAAGTTCTGCTGCTTTTGCGCTTCATTTTCTTGATTTTGTTTAGAAAGTGACTGTTCAAGTTCTTCTTTCTTTGACAATAGTTGATTAATCTCTTCTTTTCCTTTTTCATTTTCTTCTTTAAGTTGGCTATTTTGCTGCTTTTGTGATTCAATTTCTTTGTTTTTTTCTTCAATCCGATTTTCAAGTTCGATATTTCTAGATGAAATTTCTAATTTTTCTTTTTCAATGTTTGAAATGTTTTGCAAAAGTTCGATATTTTGCTGCTTCTGTGATTCATATTCTTGACTTTGCTTAGAGACAGTTTGTTCAATCTCTTCTTTATTTGATGAAAGCTGCTTAATTTGCTCTTTCTTCTTTTCATATTCTTCACTCAGCTCTCCATAAATGCTCTGAAGTTCTTCTAATCTTTTAATATAATTTTCAGATTGCTGCGTCAATGTTTCTATTTTTTGATCACGCTCTCCGATATTTTTTTCAAGGTTCAATTTTTCTAATGAAAGATCCGACTTCTTCTGAGTGAGATCATCATTGATGCTTTGAAGTTCTTGAATTTGCTGTTTATTCTCTTCAATTTCATTTGAAAGCTCAGAAACTTTTTGCTTTTCACTTTCTAATTCATTTTCTCTTTTTGATAAATTTTCTTCAAATTCGTTCTTTTGCTTCTCAAGTTGTTGAATCAAATCATTCTTGCTTTCAAGTTCAAGATTGAGTTCTTTCTCTCTGTTTTCAAATTTGCTTTGCAATTCATCTTTGTTTAAATTTAATTCTTTTTGTTTCTCTTCAAACATTTGTATCTGTAAATTCTTGTTTTCAACTTCTTGATTAAGTTCATCAATTCGCTTCTGATTTGTTTCTTTTTCATCTTCTAGTTCTTTGACGCTTTGTGAAAGGGAAGATTCCAGTTCAGATTTTTGATTCTCAAGGATTTTTATCTGTTCGTTACTTTTTTCAGCTTCTTTTTCTTTTTCTTCAAGTTCAAGCTTGAACTTTGAATTTAACAGTTCAAGCTCTGAAATCTGTTTCTTGTTGTTTTCTATTTCATGATTGATATCATTAATTTGCTTCTTTTGGGATTCAATTTCTTCAGCTTGCTTTGACACATTTTGCTTAAGATCATCATTTTGGGTTTGCAACTTGTTTATTTCTTGATCTTTCTCAGCTTTGCTTGCTTCTTGTTCTTGCGCTTTTTCTTCAATTTGAATATCACGTGTTTTAATTTCTTGATTTGAATTTTTAAGATTTTCTTCAAGCTCTTGGATTTTCAGTTTATGATTTGAAATCTCTTGGTCATTATCTTCATTTTTACGTTGGAGTTCGTTTAGCTCTGTTGAGAGTTCATTTTTCTCTTGCTTGAGGGATTCAATTTCTTCCTTTTGCTTCTCAATTGTCTGCGACATTTCTTCATTAAATGTTTCATTTTGTTGCTTTTGTATTTGAATTTCTTGCTCAACTTCTTCTTTCTTTGCTGAGAGATCTTGAATTTGGTGCTTATCCTTTTCAATTTCTTTTTCTTGTTCGTCAACTTTACGTTCAAGTTCTTCTTTCTTTGATGAAAGTTCTAATTTTTGCTGCTCTAATTCTGAGATTTTCAGATTTTGAACTTCAACTTCTTTTTGCTGATTGGAGAGGCTTTGCTCAAGTTCATTTTTCATTCTTGAAAGATCAGATTTCTCTTGTTCATGAATTAATATTTCATTCTTCTTATTTTCAACTTCTTGAGAAAGTTCTAATATTTCTTGCTTCTGCATTTCAATTGTATTATTTAGTTCTTCATTATTTTTATTAAGTGATTCATTTTGATTCTTTTGAGTTTCAATTGCTTGTACTAGTTCATTTTCTTTCATCGAAAGATCAGTCTTCATTCGATCGAGTTCAGTAATTAGTTGATTTTTCTTTTCAATTTCATGATTAAGCTCTTTACATTGTGCAATCTTTTTCTCCAGGTTTTGAGTAAGCATGAGATTGTCGTTTGAAAGATCATCAATTCTTTGCTTTTGTGTCTGCGACAAAAAATTTGCGAGTTCAATTTTTTCGTTTTGTGATTGTATCAATGAATTGGCATCATTTATCTGCTTCTCCAATTCATCAATTTTCTGACTTGAACCGCTGAATTCATTCAATTTTGAACTCATATTTTTTTCCAGTTCTTCAATTTTTCTTGACAAATCGTCATTCAATTTTTGTGAGTTTTTGAGTTCATCACCAATTTTTAATTCATTTTCATTTTTTTCGTTATACAACTCTTCCATTTTTTGATATCTTGCTCTCATATTTTCAATTTCGAATTTGATTTCATTGTTTTCTTTTGTTGATTCAGCCAAACTTTGCTGACAAGTTTCCAAATCCTTTTCAGATTTCTGAACTTTAATTGTTAAAGTTTCAATTCTTTTATTTAGCATTTCTTCAATTGATTGGAGCTTTTCTTTTAAGCTTGCATTTTCTTTCTCCAATTCTGAATTTTTCAATTTCATTTCAATTTTAATTTTATTTTTTGGATTGACTGAATTTTTCAATACTCTATTTTCTTCTTTAAGCATGTCATTTGCATTCATCAACTCAGCAATTTCAATTGCTTTTTCACCAATGATGCTACTTGAATTGTCCAATTCTTTACTCAAATTTTTGATCTCTTCGGAGTATTCGGAAGCTTTGAGAGCTAATTCGGCCATTTCTTCTTTAACGCTTTCTTTCAAGTTAATATTTTTCTTCTTCAAAAGAACTTCAAGTTTTTTAGAATAGATTAAAGT
Organism: Tritrichomonas musculus; assembly: GCA_039105265.1. Taxonomy (NCBI): domain Eukaryota; phylum Parabasalia; order Tritrichomonadida; family Tritrichomonadidae; genus Tritrichomonas; species Tritrichomonas musculus. The sequence continues at coordinate 518,353 of JAPFFF010000025.1, read as the reverse complement.
TGACGTGTACTTGTTCTGCATCACTTGGGCCAAATTTTCAGATCTTGTCAATTTTTCTTTCAATTCTTTGTTCTCGTTTTCTTGAACTCCACATCTTCGCTTCAGTTCGAGCATCGCTGGGCTGTTTGACAATGACAGTCTTTGCTGCATTAGTTGGGCTTCTGAGTAAACTTTCAATTTTGCAATACGATTGATTGAAGTCTCAAGGAAGGTTATTCGTGCATTTTGGTCGGTTATTTTTGACGAGTCTCTCAAAATTTCTTTTGTTATTCCACTATCGTCCACTTTTTCAATATGGGCAAGAATTGACACTCTTTCAATTAAGTCGTCAAGCTTCATTTGAACAGGCCAATTTGGGTTGAGTTTACTGCTATCTAGAGTGGTCAAAAGATGGTCAATTTGACTCAATTTGTCATTTATTAAAAGATTCAATTCTTTCGCTGTGGTTTCATTAGATGAGTCAGTTTTTTCTCCTTGCAATTCATTGATCCGGTTCTCGTGAAATTGAATGGCGTCGTCAACTGAAAAGTAGCTGCCATATATCGAATCATTGAAAAGATTTTGCGGATTATTTTTGCTGTTATAAAAAAGAGCTTCTTGGAGTTCGAATATTTGCTTCTGCTGGCATTGAATCGCTTCTTTCATTTGGTTGATCCAATTGATATTTCGATCATAAATTGATGCCAAAAAATTGACTTTTGAAAGTAAAAATTGAGTCTGAGTTGAATTATATTCAAAAGTAAGTGTTTCTTTGCCAATATTTAAAAGTTCGTTTGACATATCTGGCTGATCTAATTCTGCTAATGGCGGCATCTCAGCTATTTGCTGGTTTATTTTTAGTAAACGACCTTCTATAGGCATTTTTTTCGTAAACTCTACTTTTTCTTTGATCGATAAAAGTCGATCTATATTTTCGAGACAATTTTGAACAAATATCAAACGTGATTCTGGATTTTCAACTATTTCTGGATGAAAACTATCAATAGTAGGCGATAAATCTGTATTAATTGAATTATTATTATTATATATGATATTTTCTAAGTTAACAATTAAAATTGCAAGAGATTTAAATGATTGATTACTCATTTTATCTATAGTTTGCTTCCACATTTCCGGCGAAATAGTATGATCTATTATTTTTTTGATTATTGATATATTATTTTCGACTTCGTTTAAAATAGATTGACTTGATCTACGCTTTTTTGGATCTATAGGACTCATATGTGACTGTGTTTGAGCTGTAGAATTCATCTTTCTTTAATTAAGGTAGAAAAACAGAGAGTTATTTCGAAAATTTTATAAATTCAATTAATTCAATATTATTGAAAAATTCAATACAAACGTAAAGTAAAATTTTGATAACTTTCAATATCATGTACGTTTACACTTTTTTTATCAATTACAATCTATAGAAGAAGTTTTTATTTTAAATATTGTATATTAAAAAATATCTTTTATTATTAATAAATTACATTTTTTCAAAAGATTTTCCTTCTCCATTTCCAATATATATCTATTTTAAAATTTTTTAAATAAAACCACTTTTTTAAAACAAGTAAACAAGTTGTAAAATCACAACTTTTTATCATCAGCCTTCATTTTTTAACATGGATTATAAAGATATTGCTAAACAATTTTTGATTTCTATTTGCAAATTTTAATGATCTAGATCAGTATGACAGTTTAGAAGATCTTTATGATAATTCATCTGCTTAAGTTTGTCAGGATTATGAATTAAAAGGAAGAAGCGATATTATTGAATTTTTCACAAATAGATTAAATTTTCAGAGGAAAACGTTCTTCAGCTTTTCCTGTTTACCAACAGACGATGGGATATTGTTCTAATTCAAGTTCTCGGTGATTTCTTTTTTGAAGAAAATTTTACTAAAACGACTATAATACCACAAAATCCATAGTTTTAAACAATGAAAATTAAAATTAAATACATCATATTTTCAAACATTAAACTGCATTCTCATCAAAGATACAAATATTGAAGTGGCTACGTATGACAACAGCAAAATAAATGTTACAAATAATAGTTTTAGTATAGTCCAATACATCTTTTTCAATATATAAATTGATGAATCTCAGGACTTTTCTGAAAAAAAATTGAATGCCTTTCCAAGTTTTTTGGATTGGATTTTAGTTAATAACACATTTTTAGCATCATTTGATTCAAAATTTAAGTTTTATATGATTATTAAAAATATTTTCAATTGTACTTCACTTTTGTATTTGAAAAATTCAATGATAAGTATTTTTACTTCCTTTTTTAGATGAATTCAATTATTTTGATTTATCATCAAAAAATGCAAAATATTGCAATGGCTCAGTTCAAATAAACATAACTCGAAAAAAACACCATATTTTCAAATTTTGAATGATGAAAAAGGAACAACTAATTTGATATCACTTTTTTTTTCTATTGTAAATTATTTCATTTTTTAACAAATGCTACTTTTTATAATTGCTTCAACAGCTATTTCAACTACTTTCAAATACAATTATGAATTTGGACTTTTCCATGATGTTACTCTTGAAGATCCATACGACAGAGCACTTTTTACACTCCCTGCTGGTGAAGGCTTAATGATGGTTGATTGGGAGGATGCCATTTTGTCCATCTCTGTCCCTGGAATATCACAAAAAAACGCACTGTTAACCAAACATTCTGGTTTTTCCGTCTTTCTCTTTGATAAAGATGCATCAATTGATATTATTTTTCATAAAAAAATGTCTTTTTCAGTGTTTTGTTGCCCATATCTTGAATCAAGTGATGGTGCAAAGCAGTTTATTTCAAATTATGCAAAAAACGAAATTGGACTTAATACAGGAAGAGATGTTTACTTTAAAGTTTTCAAAAATTATGATATGTCTGGTTCTTTAAGTACTTCAGCTTTAACAACAGCAGAATTAATTTATTTCACAAATAATAATCAATATAACACAAAAAATCTTAAAAATATCAATTTGCAAAATCTTGGAAATCATGCACTTTTCTCTGTTGTAGGATTTGGAGAACTAAAAGGAACTTTATATTTAAATTGTAAGCCTGAATTTAATCCAACAGTCCCAACTTTAGTAGAATTAAATATAGATGGAAAAATCAAACAGAATAAAAATAATTACAAACAAACAATCGCATATGGAGGAACTAGTTCAAAAGGAGATGCTAAACAAATGACATTTAGTGATGTAGTTAATACTCAATATGTCACAATCTCAAACAATATTGAGAATTACAACTACTATTACCTTTATGCTAAAGATAAAGATGGTAATTATAAATTAATCAAACCAGATGATCCATATATTGAAACAAAATCATATAATTTTAAAGTTGAAGTTTACATTCGCTCTGCAATGGGATTAGAAAACTGTAGTGATTATGTTTATGTGACCGAATTTGATTCATCACAACTTGCAATTGCTGATTTTGATATTTCATATAAACAAATTAAGGAGGAGCATATTCCAAATGCTTGCTATTATCATGATAAAAATAGTAATAAGGGTGGAAACAAAAACGGTAAAAAAATTGGAATAATTGTTGGAGTTGTTGTTGCTGTTGTAGTAGTAATCATAATCGTCATCGTGGTTGTGGTTGTTGTAATCAAAAAGAGAAAATCTGATAAATCTTCACATGAAGGGCAACTTGAAACCAACACAGAACAAGCTTAAAATCTCCAAATAAAGAAACAACTTTTTTTTTTTTTTAATTATTTTCGTTGGAAAAAGTAAAACAATGACGAAAAACCTATTGGATTCCTCAAAAATAGTTTTTTTCTATGCTTTTTTTTGGTAGAATAAATAAACACAAAAAATTTTGAAAAAATTTTAATCTGTTATAATAGCATCAGATCACTAAATCATATATGAACTAAGGACTTGATATTTAGGAGGTTAGAAGACTCTAGACAAAGAAGGATCAAACATTTTGTGCTTATTCAAAGACGGGGAAAAAAATTTCAAAATTTATTTTAATATTGTTTTAAAAAAAGTTCCATGCTATTGTTTTCTGAAAAATGATAATTTCCAATTTTGATCTGAACAGCTGTAGGTAAATCAGATCAAAAAATAAAAATTCATTACTACGAATATGCTAAGAAAAATATCATAATGAGATGGACTGACCTCTTAGCTGATTTCTATATCGATTAATGAAATTTTGAAATGATATTGATTTGTAAATTTTGACATATGTATAATTCATTGATGTTTGCTACAGAAGGAGGAACTTCAACTCGCATTAAAGAAATGCATTTATAAAAACATTTTTGAAGAATCTTAGTAACAGATGATATAATTACGATCAGTTTTAGTATCGAACAACACTGAAAATGCATTTGATCAAATTGAAGTTACAGATGAGGGGATTGAATTTTGGTTCAATGAAGGGCATTTTAAAAATTCATCTGATCCTATTAATGCTACTGATGAAGAAATTGTGATCTAAGCAAAAAAACTAAAAAACAAATATATATATAAAATAAATGATATATTATTCAATTTTTTTTATTTTGGAACTTTTTGAAGGTATTATTTATAAAATTTAAACCAGATATTTTTCTTTTTTGATGTAAATGAAATATCTATTTTATATGGAAATAATCTACATTTTTTTTAAATTTTATATGAAAAAAAATATTTTCAAAAGAATTCAAACCAATTGAAAATATTCAATACCATTATCAACGTCTTCTTAAATGATATAAAATAATAAATTATTACAATGGAAAACCTTTTTAATATTTATGAAAATTATATGGCCTACATTAATAAGCTTGATTCCACAATATCATCAAAAATGGATGAGCTTCGTGACTCAACAATAAATTCAAATCGTATTTTAATATTATCCCGATATGTCAGGCAACTTAAAAACAAAAATTCAGCTTTTTCATTTACGAGAAATCCGTATGAATTTATTATAAATCCAGGTAATTATACATATACATCAAATCTTTTTCAATTTGTTCAAAATTCTTCTTTTTTAATATCACATTTACAAGAAAATCCCAGTAAATTAGCTTTTATTATACATTCAACAAAAAAGCAATGGCAATTCTTATATCTTATCGATTGTATAATCCCTTCATTATTTGGTTATTTTGCATGCCATGAATATATAGAAATGGCATTATCATTTTATTCAGAAATCATAAACGAATTTCCTCCAAATTCTTACATACAAATTATTCAACCATTTTTACATAGTAGTTTAACGTACCACTTTTTTGAGAATTCCTTTGGTAGATTTATATATTTAATTTTAGTTGATAAGCATATATTAAAGAATCCAGATGAACTTGTTTTAGTTTTTACAGATTTATTGATAGAAAATATCAGAGATTCAATAAAATTTCTTCCAAAAGAATTTTTTGAATTACTTGATGTAATTCAAAAGAAGAGATGGCATTTTGATGATATATCTTCTTTAATTCTAGATAATTTTCTTATTCCTGAGTTGAAAATTTGGTCATCACAACTTGATAATAATATTGAATTAAAAAATTTTGTTTACAGAATTATTGACCTAATCACAATTTCAATGTCACAACAGTTCAATGAAAATAACGAGTTAAATCTGAGTCCACGTTCATCATCAATGAATTTTCAATCATCGTTATATTTAACAGATTTCAGTGGTTCAACCAATTTATCGTCTTTATGTTTTAATCTTGAATTTGATCAAGTACAACCGAAAATAAGTGCTTCTCGATCATATTCAATTTTGAATCCCTCACAAAATTCAAGAACTTCTGAAAATTCAAGAAGAATAAAATTCAGTTTAAATTCATTAATTGATTCTTTCTTCATTGAGCCAGATCAAGTAGAATCTGTTTATGAAACCATCAAATTATATGAAAAATATCCAAATGAAATATTTACACAATATACTCATTATACACTTTCATTTTATGACATTCAATTCTTAGCCAGAATTCTTATTAAAAAAGACAAATGTCCGTCAAATATATCATCTTTTGTCTTTTTTGATGATGAAATTAAACCTTTCATTGGTGGCGTTTTTTATTGTCATATTTTTTCACAAATTAATGAAGTTCCTCATTTCCAACCTTTTTTATCAATTTTCACGAACAATGAAGTAATCCAAACAACAAGTCATCAAGCAAATGATGTCGATATTAACATTTTGTTCTTAGCAAACGAATCTTTTGTCAAATTTTTGAAATTCAATAGTCATTATGGCGAACTTTTTGACTCATTAATTCTTAAGTCAAAAGAGAAAATTCAATCTGACCAAATCAGAGATTTTGATAAAAGAATCGTTTGTTTAACATTCATGGATGAAATTCGAAAGCAAAATGATAAATTTCTTTATCATTCATCTTTTTTACTTGAATCTTTTACGAATGATATTTTGAATGACGCTAAGAAACAATCAAATAATCTCAAAAATATATCATTTATTCAGATATTTAAAAGAATTTCTAAAAGATTCGATTATTCAAATTTGTTTCAGATGAAAAAAATTCTGTATTTCAAATTAGTTGATTTGTATTGTGTCGATTTGATTGGCAGTTATTGGAATGTTTTAGTAGATTTTAAAAATTACTGGTTAGAATTTGTTGCTAATCATGAAAAGAAGAAAAATGTCGTTACAAAATTTGGTTTTTTTACTCATTCAATTGAATTGCTATCAAAAATTGATAACAAGCCTCTTCATGTTAAATATTTATTCGTGATTTGGGCTTTCACAATGATAAATCACATTGCAAATCATGCTCAAAACAAAGAGGAATTATATGAAATGGTTTTTAAGAGAATTAAATCGAAAGAATTCATTTTGTCATTTTTAATCATTGATAACTTGGGAATGCGATTTGACATTTTTAAAAAATTGTGCACAAAAGAAGAAATAAATTGCTGGAATAATATGAAAAAAAGTATTGAGACATATTTAAAGCAAAATAGTCACTATTATCAGGTTTATTTATCTATATCTGAATATCTATTTGCTATATCACCAAGTGTTCTATTTAATACAGTTGAATAAAATTATTTTTTAAATCATATGATTTTTTTTTGTTTTATTTATATTATTGCATTTTTCTTGTTAAAAAAGAATCAAATAAGGATTCATACATGAAGGGTGATTAGCTCAGTGGTAGAGCGCCACTTTAGCATAGTGGAGGCCAGGGGTTCAACTCCCCTATCATCCATTTTTTTGATTTTTTTCAAAAATATCAAAAATTTTATTCAAATCATCAACTTATAAGACAAAAATCATGCATTTTTTTGAATTTTAAGTGTTCTTATAAAGGTCATACTGAAATTGTTCGATTTTTATTATCAAACCCAAATAATAAGCAAATAATAAACTGAGCCGCAAATTTCCGTACACCGCATTTTTCAGAGCAGAGTGGCAGATTTTATAAATTAAAAAATTCAGTGCTTCTTTGAATAATTTTAACTTTTTAGTGGAAATTTTTTTATGAGATTTCTTCAAAATATTTTAGTGTATCGGATTCGAAAAAAATTCTTCCTATTGAAGATTTTATTAATGAAGACCTATTAATTAAAGTTGATTTGATGACAATTAGAAAAGAACATTCAGAAGCATTAAAAACAAAGATTAATATTAAATATACAAACTTAAATAAATATCAATTACAATCAAAAACTGGTGAAGGATATCAATTCTAAAGTTGTTGGATCATTTAGAATTGGTACGATTTCGTCCCAAAATATAACTAAATGGCTCGCGAATAGTGTCTGCTAAAGGGATGTATCAGATGATTTGGATTATTTTAATTTATGCGAATAAGAAGAAGTGAATTAAAAAAAGAAACAATTTGTATCCATTCGAAATCATCCAAGTGTTTGTTAACAAATTTCAGTGAATTTGATGAATCAATTGAAGATTGTATAGTCTCTAATTTATCGTTAATAGTATCGTTAAAAGCATCGAATTTGTTATTTAATGGTATTATTTGATTGAAGATAGAACGAAAAATAGTGTTTTGATAATTAGTCGTATAAAAAAATATGAATGTTCATATATTTTATTCTTCCAAAAAGAAAAATTAAAAATAAATGATCATTAATGATTTTACTTATTTCAAGCAGAAAAATATACTTCAGGTTTATTAAGTTCAATAAAATATGATATTTGCCTTCTTATTTGATTAAGTTCAATTTCTTTTCAACAATTTACTGGAGTTTGCTGATCACTTTTGATAGATGAATCGATATTTTCCGTTTGCTGTGTTGAATCGTTTTTAATGTCATTATTTGTCAATGAAAATGATTCACTGGATTGATTTTCAGATTTTTTATTTGAATTAATATCTTCATTTGATGAGCCATCATTTTGAGGGTAAATTAAATATGTTGTTTGCTTCCCTAGGCCTTTCAATTCAACACCTTCACGTTTTTCAAAAACAATTTTTCGCTTCATGCTTTTCATTAACCTAAATTTAAATTTATGCCCACTAAGAAAAATTTTAAAAGAAACTAAAAACTTTTTAAATGAGTTTGAAATTTGATATGAATGAAAAGATTTGCAATTTAATTATAGTTATTGATGAATAAATAATAAAATTCATCTCCATTTTATAATTCAGATGGGAAAAAAGCATAATTGTGAAATTGTAAAATGATTGATAAAACCTTTTCATTTTTTCTTATAGTGGCCCTAAAAAATATTGATAAGAAATTTGAGAGAAATTTTCATGTTTCATTGAAAAAATTGAGAAAATTTATTTAAAAATAATTTGAGAGAATTTTCTCAATTCAAATTTAATGACCTATTCATGAATTTATGAATCAATTGTTGGTCAATCTTTTGACCTTTTATTTATTTGTTTTCTTTACCAAAAAATACAAACGAACGCTATAATTTAATCGCAAGTGGTTCTGCAATCGCACAATTTTAATAAAAGCAAAACAGCTGATGCATTAAGTATTTCGTTAAATTGCGTCAAAGCAGTAGCTAAATAGATTGATGAAGGGAGACCAGAAAAAACACAACCCTGCCGACCACAAATATTAACAAATGAAATCAAGTATTTCATGCGCGTTAAAGCAATAATGTTTCCTGAAATCCCTGGAGCTGAAATGGCAAATGTTTCCTGAACACAAATTTTATTCTTTATATGGAATAATCTAAGTTTAGCAACAAACAATTCTTTGATTGATTCTTTTCCAAAGAAATTGAAACAATGCCTCGAAGTGCAAGGCAATCAAGTAAGATTTTAATTTTAATTTTTAATAAAAAATCAACTTTTTCAATTGCCGAAAAAATATTGATAAGAAATTTAACTTTTTAAATTAAAAATTTTAAAAATAAAATAACTTTTGTTAACGACGATTAACTATTGAATTCATTTCTTATCAATATTTTTTAGGAACACTATAATTCAGCAATCTTTTGTGATAACATATTATTTAAAAAATAAATGAAGTAGCTTTTTGAAGGCTCTGCCTTTCAAAAAGCTACTTCAATTTATGTTTGATTATCTGTTTTATAACTTTTTGAGTATTTTTACAAAACTCAAAAAGTGATACCTAGATAATTTCAATATTCTGAAAATTCTTTGTGATGAAATTTAATTGATTCACAAAAACATTTTAAATAATTATTATCTATTGAATCATTTTCTTCAACTTTTTCCTTTGTCATAATGTATTTTTCATTTTCTTGAATTTTTACTTCGTTTTTAAAATGTGGTGGAGGTATTTTGTTAGATTCAAGAAAATGTAACAATTCTGCATTTCATGAATGAATTGTATAAAGCAATAACGAATGATTTATTTTCGTATTATTCAAAAACAAATAATGAAAAATTTGAATTGAGCCAAAGAATGCAGCATATTCAATCAATGCCGTGTTTTCGTTCTCATTCAAAAATGAATTCGTTTCAAAAATTGAAGGAATTATTTAACTGTTTGATGAAATATTTTTTTTGATTGAATGAACTCTTTAACTGAATCTTTACGAATAAGTGAACAAATAAAAGTGCCATTTTCACCTTCTTCTCGCTTTTCTTCGAAATTTTCAAAATATTTGGATCTTTCTCTAAAAGTTCTTTTTCAATTGTTCTAATTTTTTCTTCACCAATAAACTTTTTGATTTCTGAATAAAAAAAGTGACAATAACAGTTACCTTCTGACAAGTAAAATTAAAAGCCGGAAGGCACAATATAAAGCTGTCATTTCATTGTATTGGGATATTTTAGATGGAGAACAATAAGTGGAAGAGGACTATTTATATCTAAATATTTATAATATTCTCAGATAATTGTTTTGAATCTGATGATGCAGTTAATCAAATGAGTTCAAAAATTTTTTAATTCATTTGATGAAGAATTGTTGATTGAAAATACTGATATATTAAAAAAATATATCTTTACCAAAATATTTTATTAATAAAGTAATGAAATATAGGTATATAAATTTATAAAATTCATTATAATTCTAATAAACATAAAGGAAATGTTTATTTTATTAATATATTAGGCAAATTGTTTCTCTTAAAAACAATTCTTTAATTTGATTATCACTAGTTAGATCAATAGGCTTTCTCCATAATTTTTTTTAAAGAATCATTAAAATATATTATAGATTTTATTTGTATATAATAAAAATTTCATCTTTAATGTCTATATTCACATTTGGCTGTTCCAATAAAAGCTTTATGATCTCAATATTTTCTTTTTCTACAGCTTCGTGTAATACAGCTCTATAAAACTATTTTATAAAATTCCATTGAAAGATATGATTTTGAATTCTATTGAAATATATGATTTTGAATGATATCCAAAAATATGTTATTGAATTTTATAAAAAACATGATAAATATTAAGAAGATTAATGTCAAGTTTGTTATTAGTTAATAAAAGTTTGACAATTTCTATGTTTTCTTTTTCAACTGCCAAATATAATGCTGTCTTATAAATTATTATTATATCAAAATTTCATTGAAAAACATGATTTCAAATACCATCTAAATATATGGTTTTGAATTCCATCGAAAGATATGATTTTGAATTCTATTGAAATATATGATTTTGAATGATATTCAAAAATATGTTATTGAATTTTATAAAAAATAAAGAAAAATATATCCAAGATTGATGTCAAGTTTGTCATTGGTTAATAAAAATTTCACAATTTCAATATTTTCTTTTTCAACTGCCAAAAATAATGCTGTCTTATAAATTATTACTATATCAAAATTTCATTAAAAAACATAGTTTTAAATTCTATTGAAATATATGATTTAGAATTCCATTGAATTATATGATTTGTAATGTTATTGAAATATATAATTTTGCATTCCATCGAAAGATATGATTTTGAATGATATTCAAAAATATGTTATTGAATTTTATAAAAAATAAAGAAAAATATATCCAAGATTGATGTCAAGTTTGTTATTAGTTAATAAAAGTTTGACAATTTCTATGTTTTCTTTTTCAACTGCCAAAAATAATGCTGTCTTATAAATTATTATTATATTAAAATTTCATTGAAAAACATGATTTCAAATACCATTTAAATATATGGTTTTGAATTCCATCGAAAGATATGATTTTGAATTCTATTGAAATATATGATTTTGAATGATATTCAAAAATATGATTTTGAATTTTATAAAAAATAAGACAAATATTAAGAAGATTGATGTCAAGTTTGTCATTAGTTAATAAAAGTTTGACAATTTCAATATTTTCTTTTTCAACTGCTAAATATAATGCTGTCATATAAATTATTATTATATCAAAATTTCATTGAAAGATATAGTTTTGAATATTATTGAATTATATAGTTTTGAATGTTATTGAATTATATAGTTTTGAATGTTATTGAATTATATAGTTTTGAATGTTATTGAATTATATGATTTGTAATGCTATTGAAATATATGATTTTGAATTCCATCGAATGTTATAATTTTGAATTCCATTGAATGTTATGATTTTGAATTTTATCTAAATAAATAAAGAAAAATATTAAGAAAATTGATGTCAAGTTTGTCATTAGTTAATAAAAGTTTGACAATTTCAATGTTTTCTTTTTCAACTGCTAAATATAATGCTGTCACATAAATTATTATTATATCAAAATTTCATTGAGAAAAATGATTTCAAATATCATCGAATAATATGATTTTGAATTCCATCGAAAGATATGATTTTGAATTCCATCGAAAGATATGATTTTGAATTATATTGAAATATATGATTTTGAATGATATTCAAAATTATGTTATTGAATTTTATAAAAAATAAAGAAAAATATATCCAAGATTGATGTCAAGTTTGTCATTGGTTAATAATAGTTTGACAATTTCAATATTTTCTTTTTCAACTGCCAAAAATAATACTGTCAAATTAATTATTAACTTATTAAAATTCCATTGAAATATATGATTTAGAATTTCATTGCAAAATATAATTTTGAATTCCATCAAAAATATAATTTTAAATTCCATTGAAAGATTTGATTTAGAATAATATTAATTGATATGATTTTGAATTTTATTAAAATAAATAAAGAAAAATATTAAGAAGATTGATATCAAGTTTGTCATTAGTTAATAAAAGTTTGACAATTTCAATGTTTTCTTTTTCAACTGCCAAATATAATGCTGTCTTATAAATTATTATTATATCAAAATTTCATTGAAAAACATGATTTCAAATACCATCTAAATATATGGTTTTGAATTCCATCTAAATATATGGTTTTGAATTCCATCGAAAGATATGATTTTGAATTATATTGAAATATATGATTTTGAATGATATTCAAAAATATGTTATTGAATTTTATAAAAAATAAAGAAAAATATATCCAAGATTGATGGCAAGTTTGTCATTGGTTAATAAAAGTTTGACAATTTCAATGTTTTCTTTTTCAACTGCTAAATATAATGCTGTCACATAAATTATTATTATATCAAAATTTCATTGAGAAAAATGATTTCAAATATCATCGAATAATATGATTTTGAATTCCATCGAAAGATATGATTTTGAATTCCATCGAAAGATATGATTTTGAATTATATTGAAATATATGATTTTGAATGATATTCAAAATTATGTTATTGAATTTTATAAAAAATAAAGAAAAATATATCCAAGATTGATGTCAAGTTTGTCATTGGTTAATAATAGTTTGACAATTTCAATATTTTCTTTTTCAACTGCCAAAAATAATACTGTCAAATTAATTATTAACTTATTAAAATTCCATTGAAATATATGATTTAGAATTTCATTGCAAAATATAATTTTGAATTCCATCAAAAATATAATTTTAAATTCCATTGAAAGATTTGATTTAGAATAATATTAATTGATATGATTTTGAATTTTATTAAAATAAATAAAGAAAAATATTAAGAAGATTGATATCAAGTTTGTCATTAGTTAATAAAAGTTTGACAATTTCAATATTTTCTTTTTCAACTGCCAAATATAATGCTGTCTTATAAATTATTATTATATCAAAATTTCATTAAAAAATATTAGTTTTGAATGTTATTGAATGATATGATTTAGAATTCCATTGAATGATATGGTTTCGAATTTCATTGAATGATATGATTTCGAATTCCATTGAATAATATGATATTGAATTTTATAAAAAAATTGAAAAATATTAAGAATATTGATGTCAAGGTTCTTATTGGTTAATAAAAGTTTCACAATTTCAATGTTTTCTTTTTCAACTGCCAAAAATAATGCAGATTTATAAATTATTAACCTATAAAAATTTCATCGAAAGATAATATTTTGAATTCTATCGAATTATATGATTTTGAATTATATTAAAAGATATGATTTTGAATTATATTAAAAGATAATATTTTGAATTTTATTGAATCACATGATTTTGAATTTTATTGAATGACATGATTTTGAATTTTATTGAATGATATGATTTTGAATTTTATTGAATGACATGATTTTGAATTTTATTGAATGACATGATTTTGAATTCTATTTAATGATATGATTTTGAATGGTATTGAAAGATATGATTTTGAATTTTATTTAATGATATGATTTTGAATGGTGTTGAAATATATGATTTTGAATTCTATTGAAATATATGATTTTGAATGATATTCAAAAATATGTTATTGAATTTTATAAAAAAAATTATTAAAAATATTAAGAAGATTGATGTCAAGTTTGTCATTGGTTAATAATAATTTGACAATTTCAATATTTTCTTTTTCAACAGCTAAACATAGTGCTGTCACATAAATTATATTATAAAAATTTCATTGAAAAATATAGTTTTGAATGTTATTGAATGTTTTGATTTTTAATGTTATTGAAATATATGATTTAGAATTCCATTGAATGATATGATTTCGAATTCTATTGAATAATATGATTTTGAATTTTATAAAAAATAAGACAAATATTAAGAAGATTGATGTCAAGTTTGTCATTGGTTAATAAAAGTTTCACAATTTCAATATTTTCTTTTTCAACTGCTAAATATAATGCTGTCTTATAAATTATTATTATATCAAAATTTCATTAAAAAATATAGTTTTGAATGTTATTGAATTATATGATTTGTAATGCTATTGAAATATATGATTTTGAATTCCATTGAATGATATAATTTTGAATTCTATTAAAATAAATAAAAGAAAACATTAAGAAGATTGATGTCAAGTTTGTCATTGGTTAATAAAAGTTTCACAATTTCAATGTTTTCTTTTTCAACTGCTAAATATAATGCAGATTTATAAATTATTATTATATCAAAATTTCATTGAAAAACATGATTTCAAATACCATCTAAATATATGGTTTTGAATTCCATCGAAAGATATGATTTTGAATTCCATCGAAAGATATGATTTTGAATTATATTGAAATATATGATTTTGAATGATATTCAAAATTATGTTATTGAATTTTATAAAAAATAAAGAAAAATATATCCAAGATTGATGTCAAGTTTGTCATTGGTTAATAATAGTTTGACAATTTCAATATTTTCTTTTTCAACTGCCAAAAATAATACTGTCAAATTAATTATTAACTTATTAAAATTCCATTGAAATATATGATTTAGAATTTCATTGCAAAATATAATTTTGAATTCCATCAAAAATATAATTTTAAATTCCATTGAAAGATTTGATTTAGAATAATATTAATTGATATGATTTTGAATTTTATTAAAATAAATAAAGAAAAATATTAAGAAGATTGATATCAAGTTTGTCATTAGTTAATAAAAGTTTGACAATTTCAATGTTTTCTTTTTCAACTGCCAAATATAATGCTGTCTTATAAATTATTATTATATCAAAATTTCATTGAAAAACATGATTTCAAATACCATCTAAATATATGGTTTTGAATTCCATCGAAAGATATGATTTTGAATTCCATCGAAAGATATGATTTTGAATTATATTGAAATATATGATTTTGAATGATATTCAAAATTATGTTATTGAATTTTATAAAAAATAAAGAAAAATATATCCAAGATTGATGGCAAGTTTGTCATTGGTTAATAATAGTTTGACAATTTCAATGTTTTCTTTTTCAACTGCCAAATATAATGCTGTAATATAAACTATTATTATATTAAAATTTCATTCAAAGATAGAATTTTGAATTCTATTGAAAGATATGATTTTGAATGATATTGAATGAGACAATTTTGAATTTCATTGAATGATACGTTTTTGAATGTTTTTGAAAAATATGATTTTGAATAAAATTGAATTTTATGAATTTAAATGTTATTATATGATATGATTTTGAATTTCACTGAAATATATAAATTCGAATAGTATTGAAATATATGGATTGATATTTTATTTAAAGATATGATTATAAATTCTATTGAATGATATAATTTTGAATTTTATAAAAAATATGATAAATATTATGAAGATTAATGTCAAGTTTGTCATTAGTTAATAAAAGCTTCACAATTTCAATATTTTCTTTTTCAACTGCCAAATATAATGCTGTCTTATAAATTATTATTATATCAAAATTTCATTAAAAAATATTAGTTTTGAATGTTATTGAATGATATGATTTAGAATTCCATTGAATGATATGGTTTCGAATTTCATTGAATGATATGATTTCGAATTCCATTGAATAATATGATATTGAATTTTATAAAAAAATTGAAAAATATTAAGAATATTGATGTCAAGGTTCTTATTGGTTAATAAAAGTTTCACAATTTCAATGTTTTCTTTTTCAACTGCCAAAAATAATGCAGATTTATAAATTATTAACCTATAAAAATTTCATCGAAAGATAATATTTTGAATTCTATCGAATTATATGATTTTGAATTATATTAAAAGATATGATTTTGAATTATATTAAAAGATAATATTTTGAATTTTATTGAATCACATGATTTTGAATTTTATTGAATGACATGATTTTGAATTTTATTGAATGACATGATTTTGAATTCTATTTAATGATATGATTTTGAATGGTATTGAAAGATATGATTTTGAATTTTATTTAATGATATGATTTTGAATGGCGTTGAAAGATATGATTTTGAATTCTATTGAAATATATGATATTGAATGATATTCAAAAATATGATTTTGAATTTTATAAAAAATAAGACAAATATTAAGAAGATTGATGTCAAGTTTGTCATTGGTTAATAAAAGTTTCACAATTTCAATATTTTCTTTTTCAACTGCTAAATATAATGCTGTCTTATAAATTATTATTATATCAAAATTTCATTAAAAAATATAGTTTTGAATGTTATTGAATTATATGATTTGTAATGCTATTGAAATATATGATTTTGAATTCCATTGAATGATATAATTTTGAATTCTATTAAAATAAATAAAAGAAAACATTAAGAAGATTGATGTCAAGTTTGTCATTAGTTAATATTAGTTTGACAATTTCGATGTTTTCTTTTTCAACTGCTAAATATAATGCAGATTTATTAATTATTAATCTATTAAAATTTTATTGAAAAACATGATTTCAAATATCATTGAAATATGTTATTATGAATGTCATTGAGAGATATGATTTTGAATTTTATTGAGATATATGATTTTGAATGATATTCAAAAATATGTTATTGAATTTTATAAAAAATAAAGAAAAATATATCCAAGATTGATGTCAAGTTTGTCATTGGTTAATAATAGTTTGACAATTTCAATATTTTCTTTTTCAACTGCCAAAAATAATGCTGTCACATAAATTATTACTATATCAAAATTTCATTGAAATATATGATTTAGAATTTCATTGCAAAATATAATTTTGAATTCCATCGAAAGATATAATTTAGAATTATATTGAAATATATGATTTTGAATAGCATTGAAATATATGATTTGGAATTTTTTTCAAAGATATGATTTTGAATTTCATTTAAAGATATGATTTTGAATTTTATAATAAATTAAGATAAATATATCCAAGATTGATGTCAAGTTTGTCATTAGTTAATAAAAGTTTGACAATTTCAATATTTTCTATGCCAACTGCTAAATATAATGCTGTCACATAAATTATTATTATATCAAAATTTCATTGAAAAAAATGAGTTCAAATATCATCGAAAAATATGATTTTGAATTCCATTGAAAGATATGATTTTGAATAGCATTGAAATATATGATTTGGAATTTCATTCAAAAATATGATTTTGAATTTTATAATAAATTAAGATAAATATATCCAAGGTTGATGTCAAGTTTGTCATTAGTTAATAAAAGTTTCACAATTTCAATATTTTCTTTTTCAATTGCCAAAAATAATGCTGTCTTATAAATTATTAACCTATTAAAACTTCATTGAAAGATAATATTTTGAATTCTATTGAATTATAAGATATTGAATTCCATCGAAAGATATGATTTTGAATTTTATTGAAATATATGATTTCAACATAATCAAATAATTATCAATTGAAATTGTATTAACAGAATATTGAAAATTTTTGTTTTGTTTACGTCTATATTTTTGTTTTTCAAAATAATATCAACAAGTGCACAATAATCGTACTTGCACAAGTTGCAAAATGAAGATTCATTAATGGACTCATTCTTCAAAAAGGCGAAATTATAATATATGAGACATTTACTGATTGTTTCCTGTGAATTTTCTTCATCATTTTGTAAAAAGTAGTTTATGAAGTAATTTGCAATGTCGTTGTGGTGGCATTTGATTGATTCATAAAAGACTTGTTTATAAACTGGATTCCAAAAACTGGACCTCTCAATTTATTTGTGGGAAATTCAAAATATTATTTTTTAATTTGATAACATTATTTTCTATTTCAGAGGTCCAGTTTTTGGAACTTTCAAAAATTAAATATATATTGAAAAATTGAATAGTTTTTTATATAAAAAATTCAATATATTTGAATTGTGAAAGAAAATTGAATAAAAAATTGCTATGGATTCATTATTTCATCATCGGTACAATTCTCTTCTTTTTCCTCTTTTTCCTCTTCTTCTTCTTCAAATTCTACATATTCTTCTTCATTTTCATTATTTCTTAAATATTCTATGATACTTTCAAGTTCAAATTGGTGGTGAACTATTCATCTGATTCACTTGATTAAAAGTACCTATGCTGCTAATTGATGGTGAAATTGGAGCTTGATGCTGTAAATTCTGTATATTTTGATTATCTTCGATCTCAGTTGTTTGGTTTGGTGATCAAGTAGAATGATCAGATTTATCATAATTATCATCTTGGTTTAAGGATTTGTCGGAATATTAATCTTGATCACTACATAATTTTTGATTATCTTTGATCTTATTTGTTTGTTTTCGGGATCGAGAAGAATGATCAGATTTATCATAATTATCATCTTGGTTTAAGGATTTGTCGGAATATTAATCTTGATCACTACATAATTTTTGATTATCTTTGATCTTATTTGTTTGTTTTCGGGACCGAGTAGAATGATCAGATTTATCATATTTATCATCTTGGCTTAAGGAATTATAATGAATTTGATTTTGGTTGCTGAAAAGCCTGAGCCCATAATGAAAGTAAACAAAATTTCAATATCATTCAAAATTTAAAAGAAGCTTTGAAAAAATTCTATATATTTAAAAAAATTGAGAGGTCCAGTTTTTGGAATTTAGTTTATGACTTATCCTTTATTTCAACATGATTGTCTTCCAGAAAGTGAATTATTTCTGAATTTCTACCATGAATAGCAAAATACCACAATGATGGCTTCAATTCAACACCTTCAAGTCGCAAGTAGTTAAATATTTGAATTGAGCCAAAAAATACAGCATACTCAATCAATGAAAATCCTTCATCTTGGTTCATGAAACAAAATAAATTCGTTTCATAAATCGATGGCTGAATTTTGTCGTCATACAAAACATCATTTCGCGTAGCGTACGCAACAAATTCCGTAATCAGGTCTTTTCGAATCAATTCACAAATTTGACTGTCATTTTCGCCTTCTTTTCGTTTTTCATAAAAATTCTCGGGTAATTCTTTCTTTAACTCTTCAACCCATTTATTATACTCTAATATACTGTCTTTTGAATCATATTTTGGGAATCATTTTTCATTGATGAATGGTTGAATTTCTGGCTGAAAATACTGTGGATATTTGGCCTCTATGTATTTGTATGTACATGCAATTTTTTTAGCTATGTTTTCATCAAAAACTATTATTTGTTGTTCAATAAGAAATAAAAGAATCCTCTTGTTGCTCTTAAAAATATTGAATATTTCTGAATTTGAAAAATATTTTTTAATATCTTTTTTGAAAATTAGCAAAATTCTTTCGAGTTTGCTGAAAAAGTTAGGAAAACGATAGCTGTTATTCCAAATTCTGGAAATTAAGTGTAGTAATGATAAAATATCATATATGTTATCACTTATTTTGGTATCTTTAAATATTTTTTCAAGAATTAAGAAATTTTCTTCTGAATTGACTTCTTCTTCAAGAAAATTCAAAATATTATCTTGAATATCCTTCATTGTGTCCAAATAGGCTTGAAAACTCATAATTATGCTTTTAACGAGATTTTAATTGAAAGAGCCTTTATCGTACATATTAAAAGCCAAATAAAATAATAAATATCTCGTCATTATAAGATAAATATACAATATATTTTAAAAATTATAATTTTAGATAACTAAAATTAAGTAAGTATTTTGAAAAATAATTGATCAGAGCATATAAATAAAATAATTCAATTATATATTTTAGTAAAATGTGCATAACTATGGAAATTTAAATACTAATGATTATTATTTCAACATATGAAAGCATTTCAAAATATTTTTTTAGTTACTAGGAATGTATTTATTATATTGAAATATAGTAATTTTATATCAAAGCTTTTTTTTGGCTATTATGGAGGATTCACGGATTCGTTGAAAACTTTAAATCAAGATTAAATGATTATAATCATTTAATGATTTTACAATTGTGAAAGGCTTAAAGGATAATTAATAATTACTATTTCATTTGCTTTGATTAAAGGGGAAATGTTTATATATTATAATCTATTTGCTTCTTTCTTTTTATCAACTTTTTTGCTTTTCATTTCTTTCTTATGCTTAAGATGATTTTTTACATTACTTTTTAATTCATATCTTGGTGTTATAAAATCAAGATCAATTTTTGCACTAGGTACATCAACTTTATCCAAAAATGGATGAGTTAAAGCTTCTTCAATTGTAATTCTTTGATTGACATCAACTGTCATTAATCTAGAAATTAAATTCGAACAATTTTCTGAAACATTCAAAGGGCGAAGATAATCACCCTTTTTAATTTGATTTAATAAATCTGGTTTATCTCTTTCAGTCCACGGAAGAGATCCAGTTGTTAATATATACAATATAACTCCACATGACCAAATATCACTTTTTTTAGCATCATAAGGATAGCCACCGATACTTTCTGGCGATAAATAATACGAGGAGCCATGTGGAATTTTAGTGAGCCAGGTATCTTTTAAAAATACTTTTGAGACTCCAAAATTACCTATTTTAATTCGCTCAAACTGATCAACAAGTATATTTTGAGGCTTTAAATTGCAATGTGCAATGCATAATGAATGAATATATTGAACTCCTAATAGTATTTGCTTAAATAAAATAGCAGCTTTCTCTTCTGAATATTTGCCATTTTTTTGAATCATATGAAAAAGTTCTCCACATGGAACATATTCTTGAAATATATAAAAATATGAGTCATCTTTTTGAAAATCAATAAAATGAAGAACATTAGGATGATGCATTAATTTGCTGACTCGGATTTCTTGTCCCAATCTCTCTAATAAATTTCTCTTTTCGATTTTTTCTCTTGAAATGATCTTGCATGCAACATATCGTCTTAATAAAGGTAATTTACGCCAAAAATTACTCTTTGTTTTTTTATTCTCTTTGATTTCTGTTTTTTTATCTTTTGATCTATTTGATAATGGAATATCTTCTTCAGCTAGATAGACCGTTGAATACGTTCCATCGTCTATTTTATTTAAAATTTTAAAAATACCAATTCTTTTTCCAATAAATTTATCAGAACTCATAGAAATAAATAAAAATGATATGGAAAAATTTTCAAAATTATCGTCTTTCAAAATGTTTCAATTTTTTCTGAAATATTGAATTGATATCAGAAATTAAATTATGAAAATTCAGTTTAATTTAATATTTCTATAATAGAAAAAAAAATTGAATATCTTGTTTACTAGTTCGTAAAATAATATTCTAATCATTATTGGACAATAAAATAAGTATTTTTAAAGTTTTAACGATTTTATTTTATATATTAAATAGATAATTAGAAATTCATTTTTAAAGATTTCTGAAAATCAATTATTTCATTCAAAGCACCACAAAAACGATTTGATGGATGAAGAAATCATACAAATTCCAATGCAGACACATCACAATCTAGTAGAAATACAAATTCAAACCAAAGTGATGCATGGAAGAGACCAGGAGAAAAAAATAAATATTCACTTATAATAAATAAAATTTTTTTTATTATTACTTTGTTATGAAATGGCTAATTTTAAACCTAGATTTCAAAACAATTTCACTAGTTTGTTGCATTTCGTCATTTTTTGGTTGTTATTAGTGATTCTAGATTACCCTGTTTGGTGTGGATCACAACCGATGAAAACAAAGCTCGCGTGGTATCCTGCAGTGCAGAATGTGGCTCCACTTTTGATCAAACATATTCGCCTCTTGAGACATAGCTGAGGAGGAGCTGACCATGATCGTTGTATCCACAAGAGATAATTTTTCCTTCTCGTGTCTCGAAAAGTGAATGTGAACCTCCAGCGTAAGCTGCCCTGATTTTATGACTGAAAAGTGACGAAATCTCTGTGAAAGACGAAACATAGCGTATTCCTTTGCCGAGGCCGAGTTGGCCACAATCGTTTAAATCCACGACCAAAGACGCGACCATCACTGCTAACTGCTAGGCAATGATGACGTATGCCTGACAAGCAGACAATTTCTTTGCCTGACAGTTCTGAAACTGGTGAAAATCGGAGGACGCTGCTCGATGACTCGACATTTGATTCAAAGACTCGACCGCTCAAACTCAATGCAAAAACTGATTTTTCCAAGATAGCGAGGCTCGCTGCTTTCTCGCCAGCTGGAAGACCCGACGATAGAATGGTTGATGAAAATCACTTCACCTTTATCGCTGATCGCTGCTCCATATTCACAACCGCTGAAAAGTGACACTGAATATTCATCAGCGATGTCAAGAAAAACAGATTGGCCATCGTTTATATCATGTTCGCAGAGACACGAATGGTAACATTTTTGAGCCTGACAACTTTACACTATTTCTGAAATTAGAATATTGAACTGGAGAAAAAGAGCGAAGCACTATCGATAATCATAAACGGTACCTGCAATAGTGACTTTCGCACATGCTACCTACAATAGTGACATCTATTTTTGCTATTCTCATTTCTGATTCTATTTTTGCTATTCTCTGATAGTGATCTTCATAATTGCTATTCTCAGTACTGTCAATAAATAATGATACCTACAATACTGGCTTTCATAATTGTTACTCTACTTACCAAATCTCTGTTTTACTACTCTTCTTATCAAATATCTGTTTTACTATTCTTGACAAACCTTCCGAGTTAGTAGTGTTAATATCAAAAATTTCAATACATTTGTAATTTTAACATTTACTTTTGAATTCATAAAGACAGTTTATTTAAGTAAATTTTTCACATATAGAATCAAAAACAAGGTGATCTATTTTTAAAGCTTCCTATAGGATTTTTTCTAAAATAACAAATATGTTATAATAGTTGGCAGTGAACTATCAATAATATTAATAATTATATCATGAAAAAATAGGAAGGAGAACAAAAAAAGTTAGATTATTCGAACAACTGAGAAAAGTTTAAAATTCTTATTTTCTCCAAATTTTTGTTTACTATTTACAGAAAAAATATGGTTTAAAACATTGATAGAGACAAATAAATGTCATGATAAATGTTTTAATTTGCGTTATTGAGTTGATTTTATGAAAAATTTAATATTAAATAAATAATTATTTAATGAAAAACTCACTCAATATGGAAGAATTTCATATTTATTATGATATGATATATTACTTATTACGTAACAAATATATTGATATAATTTATAATAAATTATCTTCAATACATATTTAGAAAATTAGATTTTTATATTTTCAAATTTTTCTAAAAAAAAAAAAAAAAAAATAAACGTTACGATAAAAAATTACATTACGATATTAAATTAGTATCTGTACAGAAAATAATGGATGATGATGATAAACCGTTATCAGCTCAAGCATCATTGATTTTAACAATTCTTGCTGCTGGCGAATATGATTTTGATGGAACTTTTCGAAGCATTTCACAATAGTAAATAACTGATTCAATACATCCACCTGTTATTGATTCTTCAAGATATTTAATTCCTATTTCAATACTTAATGGAAAATTTTCAATTCCTTCAATCAAATTTGTACCAACTTTAAACTGTTTTGTTGGATCGAGTTGTGCCTCTAAAACCTAATTTTTATTATATTGACTGAGCTCTGAAAGTAAATCAATAGGAAAAAAATTTTTAGGTTTTGGTTTTCTTGTGAAAAATCCAAAGAAACCTGTTGAATTTTCATTGTTTTGTTCAATTGGATCTTCTTCAACAATTAAAATTTTTTCAGATTCTGTTTTCAATGAATCATGATAACTTGTTTCCAAAGCAGCTTTTTGATTCTCATCAAATGTTATCTGATATTCTTCAATATAATTAAACTAAAATTGAATTTTTTGATGTTAAGAAATTTATATATGATTTTAATTTATAAACATTTTTAACTTATTTTAAAAATACAATGTTTTAGATCATTTATTTCAAGTTCATCTATATTCTTGAAATATAATTGCGTTATGATCAAGGTAATGTAAAATATTTTTAATTGGGCAGCGACCAATGTCCCTACTAAAAAATGGTGAAGTGAAGTAGGGACTAATGAAAAAATTACATTTGTCCCTACTTGGGCCATTTAAGTATTGAATTTTTTTTAAATAAATTAAAAAGAATAAATCGCATTTAGAGTTCTTATAACTCCATCTTATAAATATAGTTGAAGCCGAATCAATGATATTTCAAAATATGACAGCAATTATTTTTATTTTATTCTGTCAATATGCATATATTATTCGCAAAAATAAATATAAATGATTCGAAATAGCTCATAACCACGATAAAATAGAAAAATTCATACAAAAAAAGATGAAAAATTTTGTAATTGTTGAAATTGCTAATTTACTTAATTTTTCACTAAAATATAATTGATTTTTTTCGTTTTATATATCCTGGTAAACACAAAATTTAGTATTTTAAAGGTATTATTTTACATTTTTTTGTCATTTTTATTCATTATTTAAACTTTAAATTTATTGTATTATATCATTATTTAACATAGCTTATTTTATTTATTTTTTTTAATTAAAAAGTGAAGTGAAGTAGGGACAAATGGAAAAATTTCAAATGTCCATACTTTTAAAAAAAAAGTGAAGTGAAGTAATTTTCCTTTTTAATTTTTTAAGAATTTTATAGATCGTTGAATTTTTTTTCTCCAATTTATCTTTTAATAATATGTTAAAAGTTTATATATTTTATTTCATAACTAAATGCTAAAAAATATTATTTTTAAATAATGAATTATATTTGTTTATTAATTGAATAATTCAATTTGAATTAGTTTGTTTTTTGTAAATGATTCAAATTTATTCATTTGTTTGAATCAATTTTTTTTTTAATGATGATGGAATCATAATTATGACTTTTGGACATAGATTAAATGCTGACAATGGAAATGACTCCAGCTTTGATTCTTCTGAAATTTCAACTATTTGAAGATTTTCGCAAAAGAAAAATGCATATTCACATATTTTCGAAACTTTTGATGGAATAAAAATTTCTTTGATTATTGTTTTATAAAATGCACATGATCCAATTATTTGTAAATTAGAATTTGGTGGAATTTCAACTTTGTTGAGATTAGAACAATTTTCAAATGCATATGATGAGATGATTTTGATATTTGATGGAATAGAAATTTCTTTGATGTTACGAACTGCAAATAGAAGATTGTCAAATTCATCACTGTTTGGATCTGTTTTCCCTAATAAATATTTGTCATCTTTCATAATGAATTGACCATTCGATGGTGAAATTGTAATTTTTTTTAAATTATTTATTTCATTACACCATCCTTTTTTCAATTCTCTCAAACTCTCTGGAAAATAAATTTCTTCAATTTTTGAATCTGAAAATGCATTTTTTTCAATTGTTTGTAAATTAGAATTTAGTGGAATTTCAACCTTTCTTAAGTTTTGGCAACAGTAAAACACTCCTTCACATATTTTTGAAACTTTTGAAGGAATAAATATTTCTTCAATATTTGTACCTAAAAATGCACGTGATTCAATTGTTTGTAAATTGGAATTTGGTGGAATTTCAACTTTTCTTAAACTTCTGCATTTTGAAAATGCACTTTCACATATTTTTAAAACTTTTGATGGAATGAAAATTTTTTCGATATTTGTTTCTGAAAATGCACGTGATTCAATTGTTTGTAAATTGGAATTTGGTGGAATTTCAACTTTTTTTAAACTTTGGCAATTTAAAAATGCAATTTGAGATATTATTGAAACTTTTGGTGGAATAAAAATTTCTTCAATATTTGATTCTGCAAATGCACTTCTTTCAATTACTTGTAAATTAGAATTTGGTGGAATTATAACTTTTCTTAGATATATACAATCAGAAAATGCATATTCATTTATCTTTGAAACTTTTGATGGAATAATAATTTCTTCAATATTTGATTCTGAAAATGCCATTCTTTCAATTGTTTGCAAATCCGAATTTGGTGAAATTTCAACTTTTATTAATTTTTTACAATTGTAAAATGCATTTTTACATATTTTTGAAACTTTTGATGGAATATAAATTTTTTGGATTTTTGAATATGAAAATGCACTCGATCCAATTGTGTGTAAATTAGAATTTGGTGGAATTTCAACTGTCATCAGATTTGTGCAATTGTGAAATGAATACGATGAGATGATTTTGATATTTGATGGAATAGAAAACTCTTTGATATCACGAACTGCAAATAAAAGTTTGTCAAATTCATCACTGTTTGGATCTGTTTTTCCTAATAAATATTTGTCATCTTTAAATTTGAATTGACCATTAAATGGCGAAATTATGAATTTTTTCAATTTATCTGCTCCATTACACCATCCTTTTTTCAATTCTCTCAAACTCGTTGGAAAATAAATTTCTTCAATTTTTGAATCTGAAAATGCATATGATTCAATTGTTCGTAAATTAGAATTTGGTGAAATTTCAACTTTTGCCAAATTTAGGCAATAGAAAAATACAAATTTACATATTTTTGAAACTTTTGATGGAATATAAATTCCTTCAATACTTGAATATGCGAATGCATATGATTCAATTGTTTGTAAATTAGAATTTGGAGGAATTTCAATTTTTCTTAGATTATAGCATTTGTAAAATGCCTCTTTACATATTGTTGAAACTTTTGGTGGTATATAAATTCCTTCAATATTCGTTTCTGAAAATGCTTTTCTTCCAATCTTTTGTAAATTGGAATTTAGTGGAATTTCAACTTTTGTTAGATTATGACAATTGAAAAATGCTTTTTCACATATTTTTAAAACATTTGATGGAATAAAAATTTCTACAATATTTGTTTCTGAAAATGCATTTGATCCAATTGTTTGTAAATTTGAATTTGGTGGAATTTCAACTTTTATCAGATTATGACAATTGAAAAATGCTTTTTCACATATTTTTGAAACATTTGATGGTATAAAAATTTCTTCAATATCTGTTTCTGCAAATGTATTTTTTCCAATTGTTTGTAAATTAGAATCCGATAGAATTTCATATTTTTTTAGACTTATACAATTAAAAAATGCTTTTTCACATATTTTTAAAACACTTGATGGAATAAAAATTTCTTCAATATCTGTTTCTGAAAATGCATTTGATCCAATTGTTTGTAAATTGGAATTTGGTGGAATTTCAACAGTCATCAGATTAGAACATTCGTGAAATGCATATGATGAGATGATTTTGATATTTGATGGAATAGAAATTTCTATAATGTTACGAACTGCAAATAGAAGATTGTCAAATTCATCACTGTTTGGATCTACTTTTCCTAATAAATATTTGTTATCTTTAAATTTGAATTGACCATTAGATGGTGAAATTATAATTTTTCTTAATCCATTTATTCCAATACACCATCCATTTTTCAATTCTCTCAAACTCTCTGGAAAATAAATTTCTTCAATTTTTGAATAATAAAATGCATTTGATCCAATTGTTTGTAAATTTGAATCTGATGGAATTTCTATTTTCATCAGATTATGGCAATGAGTAAAAGCATTTTTACATATTTTTTGAACTTTTGATGGAATAAAAATTTCTTTGATTTTTGAATAATAAAATGCATATGATCCAATTATTTGTAAATTAGAATTTGGTGAAATTTCAACTTTGATGAGATTAGAACAATTTTCAAATGCATATGATGAGATGATTTTGATATTTGATGGAATAGAAATTTCTTTGATGTTACGAACTGCAAATAGAAGATTGTCAAATTCATCACTGTTTGGATCTGTTTTCCCTAATAAAT
The DNA here is from genome assembly GCA_039105265.1 of Tritrichomonas musculus. Classification (NCBI taxonomy): domain Eukaryota; phylum Parabasalia; order Tritrichomonadida; family Tritrichomonadidae; genus Tritrichomonas; species Tritrichomonas musculus. Next base: position 490,123 of record JAPFFF010000025.1, on the reverse strand, counting down.
ATTTGTCATCTTTCATAATGAATTGACCATTCGATGGTGAAATTGTAATTTTTTTTAAATTATTTGTTTCATTACACCATCCTTTTTTCAATTCTCTCAAACTCTCTGGAAAATAAATTTCTTCAATTTTTGAATCTGAAAATGCATTTGAACCAATTGTTTGTAAATTAGAATTTGGTGGAATTTCAACTTTTGTTAGTTTATAACAGCCATAAAATGCATATGATGAAATGATTTTGATATTTGATGGAATAGAAATTTCTTTGATGTTACGAACTGCAAATAGAAGATTGTCAAATTCATCACCGTTTAGATCTGTTTTCCCTAATAAATATTTATCGTCTTGAAATATGAATTGACCATTCGATGGTGAAATTGTGATTTTTGTCAAATTATTTGTTTCATTACACCATCCTTCTTTCAATTCTTTCAAACTCTCTGGAAAATAAATTTCTTCAATTTTTGAACCTGAAAATGCTCCATAATAAATCGTGTTGACTCCTGAATCTTCTACAAAGTTGATAGTTTTGATATCACGATTAGTGCCTGTAATGCTTGTGATTAAGTATTCAGTAGATTCATATTGAATTGTTCGTGGAATAGTAAGTTGGCTAATGTTTGTGTTGACTTTGAATAATGAGGCTGTTTTGGTTGTTTCGTTGATTTTAAATGTAAGTTCTTGTTTTTCATTTTGAACACATTTACTCAAATAAATTTTGATCAAACCAATATCACCTTTTTGACATGCTTCATGTAATTCTTCTTCAATTTCTTCGAATTCTTCTTCTGTGAGAATTTTATTAGATTTTCCCAAAAGTTCGATAATTTCTAGCTTTTTTTCTTTAGAAATCACTGAATCAATATCTTTCTCAAATTCTTTGATAGGAATTTTGAATATCATCGACTCCAATACCAATTTATGGTCACTCTTCTTTTCCATTTATGTACAGTTGTTTTTAAGTATAAACTTAAATTCAAATGTCAGCCCATTATTTTTTCTCTCAATTTATTTGACAAAAAAAAAAAAAAAAAATTATTTCAATTTTAATAAACTTTATTATTTCTTTTCAAATTAATCTTTAAAATTTTGGATTTTTCATTAATTGATCAAGGATCAATTCAGTATGCAGACATTTTCATAAGATTTCGCCAATAACTTAATTCGACTGTGTCTTTTATTGCTTTTGGTGCCAAATTAAAGGTTCATAAATTATAATTATTGATAAACAATCTTGCAATTAGAAGTTACACTTGTAAGAGTACTTTCAAGTTTATTTCTAAAAAATTATAGTTTTCAATTTTTACTTAACGTACTTTTTTTAAACATCCAAACAATTTTTTCAAAGCTTTGTTTGATTTTCAAGCCACATCATTTGTAGAAGAAATATTTCTTAATTGTTCCTGTGAACTATCCATTTTTAATCTGAAAAAAAACTACGGACTTTCCACGCACCCTATAATATTAAAGATGAATTAATATAATTATATTTGATGAAAAAGTTAATAAAATTAATGTGAGATTTAGTGCAAATTCTCGAGTCAATATCTGGTAAAGAAGCGAAATTTGATATCTAAACATTAGATTATAATCAAATCATTTTTTTTAATGATGATATTTTGCCAATAAATTCATATGAATAAAATGATTATAATACTTTGGTAAATCCAAAATCTATCTTGCATTTACAGTTTATAAGTTAAATTTATAAAATGATTTTGGAACTCCAATATTTTTCAATATATATATAAAAAAAAAGCATTTCAAAAGCTGCACGAGAAGAATGCTGGATAATTAAAATGAACATAATCATATTTCAGCACTTGTTATAATTATTGACAGTTTAAATTTTCCACACACTTAACAAATGAAAGAATTGTATAAAAATCACTCGAAATTTGTTGGTAAAAAAATTAGAGTTGTTAATTCATATGTTAAAATAACATTCAATTAGCTAGAACAGAAATGTCCTTTCGACAAAGAGGACAATTTAATTTGATACTCATCCACTTTTCAAGACATCTACGATGAAAACAATGAAAACAAGGTGTTATTATTATATCATCATTATTATCGATAAATTCATAGCAAATTGGGCATTCAATATTTTCTTTCTTTTTATAATCATATTGATTATTATATTGAATTCTTAAGAGAATCAAATTTCCACCAAATTTATTCTGTACAAAAATTATAGTAAATTGAATAAAAACATAAATCAATATATAAAGAAAGAATGATGGTGAATATAAATCCGTGAATATCAAATTTGTTTTATGACATGTAATGTAAAAAATCACTGATAGTCTAAATAAACTTAAGTAAAACAATTGAATTTTGGGCTTTTTACCAAATACAAGTGAATGAATAATTTGAGGAATAAAGTAAGAATATAATATAATCATACTAAAATGAATGTATTCGTATATAATTCCAAATAAAGCAAAACAAAATATTACAAAAAATAACAGTATAACATTATACAACAAATAATCAAATTCATTTGAATTCTTTTTAATACAAATTATAGAGATCAAAGATGATGAAAATATTAATTTAATGAAATTTAAAGAATTAAATAGATAAAAAATAAGTTTTAGCTTGTTATAAATTATTTTTGATTCAGATATCACATTGAGCATCTTTGATTTTTGTCTGCTCTTTATTATACTTCAATACTTTCTTGCACATTGGGGCATTTGTACGTGTGTCAAAAAACTTTATACGTGATTGAAGTAGAACCTTCACCAATTTTTACAGCTTCTGTATGAAACTCGGCTTCTTCTTCATTATCAATGAAATAATATTTATCATTTATAATACGTTGTGATGAAATAATATCTAAATTTTTTTCTTTAATTTCTTTTGTTTTATTCTCTAACTCTGTAATGAAAAAGTCAATGTCTTCATTTTTTTTGGCTTCAATTATTTCAAATAACGATTTGTCATCAATTTTGTATGTTTTTAAGAAATATGATGCAGCTTCAAAGCCTTTTGGCTTCAATTATTTCAAATAACGATTGCTTTTGAATCCGACTTAAATTTTCAGAGTTTTAAAACTATTAAAATTTCTGAAACTATTGAAAAAAAAGTTATCAATTTTAAATCGAATTTACAAACATGGATGTTAAAGTAGAGGTTCAAAAATTCTTGAATGAAATGAAAGAATTTCATGAAATCTTGTTAAATCACCTCGACAGTGAAGAAAATAACATAGAATGCCCACAAAATTTAATTTTATTAATTGACGATTCAAAAATATGCAATGATAAATTAAAATTCAAATCATTTTTATATTTAATTGTAAAAATTGCCGATAACCATCATCGATCACCAAACTTTATAGAAAAAATTATCCGAATAATCAAATTTTTCATTGAAAACATCAAAAAAAATTTCACAAATGATGAAATTTTTTTCATTTTCAGAAGTAACAAGTTAATTCTTTTATTCCTTATCCAAGAACAGATAATTAACTTTAATTCAAATATTATATCAATCATGAGAGGAAATAAGTATGAATCAGAACATTATCTGCAATATTTCTATCCAGAAGTCAAGCCATTTCTCAGAGAAGAAGAGATTGAAGCTTTATCAATGGAAATTCCCAATGATTTTGATGAAAGGCGAAAAAATGGTCAAAACGATAAATATTTATGTGAATTAATCTGTAAAGACAATATTGAAGAATTTGTTTCTCATGTTAACCGTAAGAACACTTTTCTTAACAAAACGATATCGCCTTCAATTTATGAAACTAATTCATTTTTACAGAATAAAAAACCGTTATTAATTGAATATGCAGCATTTTTTGGCTCAATTCAAATTATAAAATATTTGGTCTTGAATCAGGTCCCTTTGGTTCCCTCAATGTGGCTTTATGCAATTCATGGTGCCAATGCAGATCTCATTCATTATCTCGAAGAAAATAAAATCAAGCCGAAAGATGAATCGTATGAAGAATGCTTGATTGAAGCCTTCAAATGCAATCAAAATGATATTGCAAACTACATTCGTGATAATCTTATGACAAACAATGTCAATGACTTCAAAAAGTTTTCTGTACAAAATCTTCGTTTTTATAATTTTCAGTTTGTTTATGAAGATTTATGCAATAATGAAAAAGATTTCTTCGATTTATGTGCAGCAGATTCGTTTTATTTGGTTTCTCTTTTTTTGAATTCAAAAAAGGTTGAAATTAACAAAGTGAAGATTTTAAATTTAAATGTTCATAAAATTCCAATTAAATTCTTTTTTGAATATAATTTCAAAAGTTTTTTTTTAATCAAGATCCAGAAGTTACAAAAAATTATTTATACAATTTCAAATAAATTTTGTTAATAAAATTTCAAAAAGAATTATTTTAAATAGAATTCCAAATGTAAACTATTTTTAAATTATGTTTATAAAAATTATTATTGAATAAAATTTAACAAAAATATTTTCAAATGAAGTTTTTGCTTTTTTTATATATAGTTCCAATTCATTTTGCTGTAGAAAATGAAAGCTATGAAGTTGTTAAATATATAACAATTGATAATACAAAATTGTATACAAATGTTAACTTCAAGGCCGTTCTTTATTTTTTTTTTTTTTTTTTCATTTAATTCCAAAATTAATTTTTTTTAAATGAAATTTTAAATCTATAATTTTAATTATAGACTTGATATTAAACATTTATTATATTTATAATATTTCCAATGAAATGATTAATAATATTCCATTTTTCATTATTTTAATAATAAATATGACATTTTCGATTGATTATTTCAATGAAATTCAAATTAATTATATTTTTAATTCAATTCAAAAACAAAATTTTTTTTATGAAATTAAATTTTCTTGTTTTTATACAACAGCATTGTATAAAGCAATTGAGAAAGAAAACATTGAAATTGCTAGTCTTTTAATAAATGAGACAAAAATTAATCCAAAAATTAAAATTGTTTTGATAAGTTTTTTTTAAATATCATTCCTAAATAATTGATTTTGATTTAATTTGAAACAAATTTTAAATTAATCCAATTCCAGAAAAAATTAAAATTTAATACAATTTTAATATTAAATTATTTAATAAAATTTAAAATTGATTTTTTTTTAATTCAATTTCAAATCATCTTTTTTATTTATTACATTCAAAACATAAAAAATTTGAATAAAATTTTGATTTATAAATTTGAAATACAATTCTAAAATTAAATTTTAAAATACAATTTTATGATTAAATATTTAATGAAATTATTTATATATTTTTCATTTAACATATTTGCATTCAGCTGCTCGTCATAACTGTCATGAAATTATTCGTCTTTTATTAAAGAAGCAATTATGCAATGTCAATTCAATTGAAATTTTAAAATTATATTTTGTATACAGTTTTTTATCTTATTTTTTTTGTAAATATAGTTTCAAAAATAGCTTTTTTAACTTATTACGTTGCAAAACATTTTTTTTTAATTACATTTCAAGATAAAAAAAATTTATGATATTCATGAAATCACTTTTTTTTATCCAATTTCCCTTTTATGTTCAATTTATGATATTTCAAACAAAAAAATATTTTAATTAATGACATTTCAAAAAAATATTTTAATTATATTTTTTAATTTTTTTTATTTTTATAAAATTATAAATTAATAATTCGAATAAAGTTAATTTATTTGTATTCAAAAAACACCTTTATTTATTGCAGTCGAAAATGGTTATAAAAATGTTGTAAAAATTTTATTACAAGATCCAGAAATAGATGTAAATATTCCCTACATTTTCACCAAATTTTTGCTTATAATATTTTTTTGTTCAATTATTAAATTGCGTTTACCAAATCAATAAATTTTTAATCGCATTTCAAATAATAAAATAATTTTAATATTATTCCATCTTTTAAATTTTAATGGTGATAGAACAATTTTAAATTCAATATTTTTAATGGATTTAGAACAATTTCAAATTCAATTGATTTAATAAACTCACAATAATTCAAAAACAAATACATTTTTTTAATTTCGTTTGAAATGATAAATTATTTAAATAGTGTTTTCAAATTTTAATTTCATGAACCACCTTTAATTGAAGCAGTTCAAAATGATGATATTGAAATAGTCAAGCTTTTGTTAACAAATAAGAAAATCGATGTAAATTCTGAATACATTTTAAAATCAAAAATATATTTTATATCATTTCAAAAAAAACTTTGTTTTTAAATAAAATTACTAAAAATTTATTTTGTTTAATAACATTACAAAAAAATTGATTATTTTAATGATATTATAAAACAATGTGTTTTTTAAATCCAGTTTTTAAATTAATTCAGGTTAATGGAATTACAAACAATATGAATTTTAAATTCAGTTCCATAAATAAAATAATTTTAATAGCATTTAAAAATGCAAATATTATTAATTTTGTTTAACAATATAATATTTTTCATGGAATTTAAAATAAAAATAATCTTTTTATAATGTTTTTTATATAAATATTTAAATATAATTCAATAAATCTATTTTTTTAATCTAATTCTTTTTTATATTTTTAATTAATTCAATTCCAAATAATTTTTTTTAATGTCGTTGAATTTTATTTATTTTAATGTTCAACCATTGCATATTGCTGTCCAGAGAAATAATGCAGAAATGGTTAAACTTTTATTAGCGCATCAGAGTATCGATGTTAATGGAAGATATATTTTAAAAATGAAAAATATTTATGAAATTTCATTAAAAAAAAAATTGATTAATTCAATTCCAAAAAAAAGCAATATTTAATGTAGTTTTAATAATTTTTTCTTTTTAATGAAATTTCTTTGACGTTAATGGAGTTCATTTTTTGAAAATTATTTAAATGCAGTTTTCAATTTATCATATTATTTATTTCATTTCAAAAAAAATATTTTGTTTTAATGGAATCCCAATTCAAAATATATTTTTTTTATGAAATTGAATATAATTATTTTTTGAATGGAATTTAAACAAAAAAAAATTTTTTTTTTATAGAGTTGAATTCAAATGTTTAATAAAAGACCAATACATATAGCAATAATAAATAAAAATATCGAAATTCTTGGAATTTTACTTAAACAGCCGGGCATTGACGTAATTGCAGTTGACGAGATTTTTATATTCAAAATTTTTTATCGAATTTCATTTCGATTTTTTTGATTTTTCATTTGCTTTTTGAAAAGACCTTTACAAATTGCTGACGACAATCAGATCAGAGAATTACTCTTACAATATACAAATAAGTAATAAACAACTCAATTTAAACTAATTTTATTTTAATTTTATATTTTTTTGAGAAAACTCATTTACAAAATTAAATACTATAATATATATAGGTTATATATATAATTAGATTGAAGTATCACATTGAATTGTATGGGATAATTTGTTTTTATTTCATTTAATTCTCGAATGGAAAACTCTATCATTATACAAGAAATATGATATTATTATGTTTTTATATATTATACACTAAATGATAAATATATTGATATAGTTTGTTAAAAATTATCTTCAATAGGTCTTTCAAAAAAAGTGATTTTTTATTTTTTAAAATTTTTATGGAAAAAAAAGTGGTACCACTTTTTATTTCGCTGCTACTTCAACTTTATAAAAAAAAAAATTTTTTTGTTTAAATTCCATTAAAAAAAAAATTCTTTTTTGTTTAAATTCCATTCAAAAAATAATTATTTTCAATTTCATTAAAAAAAATATTTTTTGAATTAGGATTCCATTAAAGCAAATCCGATTTCCCATTTTTTTTTTATTAATTAATTTGTTTTTTAATTTCTAAAAAAAAAAAAAAAAAAAAAAAAAAAATAGAATAAATTAAAATTAGAATTCAAATTAATCTAAAAATCATTATTCAAAGATTTTTATATAGCATATACTTAGACAATGAGTTTGTTTTAATCAACACCTCATTCATTTAACTTTTTTATTCTAAAAAGGCTTCATAAAAAGATTGATTAATTTCTTTAGCATTTGGATTCATATGAATGCTTTGCTTTGGTTTTTGAGTTTGGATATTTATTCGACCAAATAAAATATGATACGGCGGCTTGTAAATGATTAAATTCATAATCTTAATAATTTTTCTTATTTCTGTATTAAAAATCTCTTTTGTTTTTCTATTTTTAATAAAGAAATCAAAAATCTCACTTGATTTTTCAAAAATTATTTCTTCTTCATTTTTTTGGTTAGAATAAAGCATATTTTCTATTCTGTTAAAATTGAAAGGTATTTTCATTTTGTCTTTATTTATATTAGAAACAATTTCATTTGATCCAGAATACTTGTTTATTTTTTCATTGTCTACTTTTATATCATTTTTACAGTGAAATTTCTTATTCATAACAACTCTTTGGAAGGTTTCATTTGCAGTGATGTTTTCAAATAAATATTTTGATTCATTTAAGATGTGTTTAACTTTATTATCATTGCTTATTGATGGTTGATTTATCAGATTGAAAGTTGGATAATTTAAAATAAAATGTCTGAGATAAATAAAAATTGATTGAACGTTTCTTTTTATTGTTTTAAATCTGATTTCATTTGCTGTTAATTTTGCTAAAGATTTAATGAAATATTTCCTCGATTCGTCATAATTTGCTTGTGAAAAATAAAAATCAGACAATATTAAATTTGCCAAACAAATGATGAATGTTTTTGATATTTCAAGGCGTTTGTCATAATGCTGACGATTGCGAAATATCAGAGGTTCATCTTCAAAATTTGATGCTTTTATATAAAATTCAATTGATTCCATAATTTTACCAGCTTTTTCTTTCAAACGGGCCAAATTAAAAGCAGAAAGAGCAAATTGATGTTTCAATGATTTACAATACATGTATTCAGCATTTTCGTATTGATTAAAGTAGAATTCATTGAGAAGTCCATAATTATTTTGACCATATGGATATTCACCAAAAGCAGCAAGTTTTATGAAATGAGTTGCTTTTTCAATATCCTCAAAAACAGTGAAATAAATCAATCCAAGATCATTATTTGAATGATAATAATAATGGTTATTTACCCATTTATAATAAGGAAAATTATCAATTTTATTAACAACTCTAATTTTTTCATATTTAATTGCAGTTGATTGTAAAAAATAATGAATTGATTTGGAATAATCAACATTGAAAAATTCCCCACTTGAATACATGATTGCCAAAAAGAAGAGAGAATCAAGATTTTTATTTTTAAAAGCAAGTTCAAAATATTGAATTGCTTTAAAATGATCAGGCTTGACTCCATTGCCTTTTAGATAAAGATTTCCTATTTTAAAAAGTGCATCAGGATTATTTTGATTTGCTGATAATTCATAATAACGTTTTGCTTTTAAAAAATCTTTTTCAACACCTGTTCCTTTTAAATAGAGATTTCCTATTTTAATAAGAGCATCTGAATTATTCAAATTGGCAGATTGTTCGAAATATTCTTTTGCTTTTGCGTAATTTTTTTCTACATCAAAACCTTTTAAGAAAATACTTCCTAAATTATACAAAGCATAAGAATTATTCATTTTTGCTGATCGCTCAAAATAATTTTTGGCTTTCAAATAATCCTTTCCAACACCAATACCTTTTAAATAAAGATATCCAAGATGATTAAACGCGTAAGAATTATCAAATTTTTTAGATAATTCATAATATTCTTTAGTTTTTGAATAATTTCTTGTGACACCACAACCGAAATAATAAAGATTACCCAAAAATATAAAAGCATTTGAATTATTTTGATTTGATGACAATTCATATAATTCTTTAGCTTTTGAATAATTTTGTTCAACTCCTAAACCATTCTCATATAGATTGCCTAAATTAATAAGCGCATTAGTATTATTTTGTTGAATTGAAAGTTCATAATATTCTTTAGCTTTCAAATAATCTCGTTCAATACCTAAACCGTTTTCATACATACTTCCTAATTTAAACAAAGCAGTTGAGTTGTTTAATTCAGCTGATAATTCATAAAACTTTTTTGCTTTTAAATAATCTTGTTCAACAACTTCACCATAAAAATAAATATCTCCCATTTTAACTAATGCATCTGACTTGCTTTCTTCTTCTTTCAAAGTAAAAATAAACGAAATGAATTTGTTGAATTTGTTTGTATTTTCTATTTCAAGTACAAATGATTCATAAAGAAATCCATTCATTCGTTGCTTTTCTTCAAATGAGATAATTTCTTGATGTATTAATGATCTTGTTTCTTCAATGAGTACCGATTTAATTTCACGATGATCCATTCTTTCTTCTTGTTTAATTTTGATACAATTAATTATGACTTTTTGAAGATTATCTGAAATATTTGATTGAAATTGAATGGCATAATCATTGTTTTTTGATATAAATTTCATCATATCATCACTTTCATATAAAAAATAAATTATCAAGCCAAATGAATAAATATCAGTAGAATAAGAAATCATCTTCCCTTTATATTGTTCAGGAGAAGCGTATATTAATGATCCAATGTCATTTGTGAAGTTCTCTTGACCATTTTCAGCATCTTCATTTAATTGACGAATTGTCTCAAAATCAGAAATGTATGGAATAAAATCATGATCAAGTAGAATATTAGATGGCTTTAAATCTCTATATATTAAACAACGTGAGTGCAAATATTCAATACCTTGAAATATTCGATTAATTGTTCTTAATGAAAAGGTCTCATCAATTTTTGATCGATTAGAAGTTACATATGATTTGAGTGATCCGTTGCACATGAATTCATATATAAAACCAATTGTTTTATCTTTATTCTTTAGGAAACCATAAAAGTGGCACAGACAATGATGTGAATAATTTTCATCAAAGCATTTTTCATGCTTAATTTCTTTTGTAATTTCATTTGGATAAATTATCTTCTTCATCAGAAAAACATACAATGTTTCCTTATGAATAACAAGATAAAAATGATATTTTATATTGAAATAAATAGTTCTCAAAATAATGAAATCTTCCTCTTCAAAATCTGTTAGGTGAATTTCAATTTGATTTCTTTTGATTTTTTCTTTCATTTGGAGCAAATTTTTGTGTTGCAAACTTTTTGAATCAACTAAGTCAATAAATTCTGAACGAATTAATCGTTCATTATAATTATGTTGCAAATCAAAATCAAAAAATGATTTATCTTGAAAAAATTCAGTTGGATAAAAATATCGCCTGATTAAAAAGCCAATAACTGATTGAAATGTTTTAGAAACAAATTCATTGCTTTTGATTTCTAATTGATTTTGACAAAAATTGTGAATCTCTTCCTTTATTTGCTTGATATCATTCTCTTCTTCGTTTTTATCATCAACTGTTACATTTACTATGATTTTTTGTTGCTCTTTTAAATAATTAATTACTTTGGTAAATATTTTGAAATCTATCTCTTCTATTATAATACATTGATGTTCAACACAAATAACAATATCAAATATTTCATTATAATTCTGATCTTTTTTGTTTATATTTGCGCATTTGTTTTTATGATAGAATAATAATTTGAATATTGAAAGATAATTCAACAAAAAATGTTCAAATTGATTTATTATTGCATTTTTATTAGTAATATCTGCGTTTTCATATAAATTAAAGAAATTAATATATTTAAAAGTAAATTTTGAATATGAGTTTTTCAAGACTTCTCCTTCAATACTGTCTTTATTTGATTCATACTTTTGTGGAATCACTTGAAAATTCATTTGATGAAATTTTTTTTTTGAAGAACTTTATAAATGATATAAAAAAATTTCATGGCAAAGTCTCAAAAAGTGGAAAATTGAATAGAACGTTTATCTTTTATTATAGATTTATCTTCACATTATTTTAATTTTTCTTTATTATAAAAAATATTTTTAAAAACTAGAATATGTAATAATAAAAATATAGTTTTTTCAATCAGTATAAATAAAAATTCAATTGTATCAATTTTATGGCTACATAAAAATTGCATTCAAAAAAGTTATCACTGGAAAAGCATTTAGTAAAATCGATTGGAGAAAAAAATTTTTTTTATATAATTTCAGTTATCACTGGAAAAGCATTTTCCCCAATTGAAACATTTTTTGATTTCAGCTCTATTTTCTCTAAAGATGTGCATCCTTGAAGTGCATTTTCTCCAATCGATTTTACTAAATTTGGAATTGTAATTTGTTTTAATGATAAACATTCACCAAATGCATTTTTTCCAATTGAAGATATATATAATGGGAGTGATATTTTTGACAATGAAATACATTTATAAAAAGAGAAATTTGCAATTAACTTCAAAGAAGAAGGATTTTCAAATATTATTTGTTTCAAAGATGTACAAAAACTGAAGGCATATTTATTGATATATGATACAGAAGAAGGAATTAATATTTTTTTAAGAGAACTACATTCTTGGAAAGCATGAGAATCAATTATTTCTACATAATTTGGTATTGATATTTTTACCAATGATGGACAATTAAAAAAGATATGATTTTTAAGTGTTTTTATATTTGCTGGATATTCAAAAATAACTTTTTCTAAAGATAAACAGTTCGAAAACACTCTTTCACTTATCATTTTGACTGAAGAAGGAATAGAAATACGTTTCAGAGATATACAGAAAGAAAATGTATCATAATAAATATAATTCAAAGAAGAATTTTTTTCAAACTTTACTTCACTTAAACATTTAAAGTTTTAAATCATAAAAACTATTGCTTTTCAAATGCAGATAAATAAAAATCGTCCAGCTATTGATACATAAAGATATGCATTATGCAAAAAAAATAATTTTTTGAACTTCGATGCATTTATTAGTATCTAAGCTCTCTTTGGGATTAATGAAATATTAATTAAAAATTGCATGTAATTTGCTTTTATTTTTACACAAAAACAAATGAGCAATCAAGAACTTCTTAACGAATCAGAAAAAGGAGATCTAGAATCAGTTCGACGACTTCTTGCTAACAAACAAACTGATATCAACTGCAAAGACATTTGAATTCAAAAACATTCATTGGATTCAAATCTAACTTTTTTCGTAGAATTGAACAATTGAATCATTTATGGAATTGAACTCGAACATTTAATTGGACGCCACTGATGTTAGCTGTATCTCCAGGCCATTTAGAAATTGTTCGAGAATTATTATCAAGACCAGGAATTGATATCAACTACAAAAACATTTGAATTCAAAAACATTCATAAAATTAAAAAATATTTTTTTCATGATATTTAACAATTGAATCATTTATGGAATTGAACTCGAACATTTAATTGGACGCCGTTACTTTTAGCTACAGAAAGTGGTAAATTAGAGATTTTTCGAGTATTATTATCACGACCAGGAATTGAAATAAACTGCAAAGAAATTTCAATTCAAAAACATTCATACAATTCAAATCTAACTTTTTTTTCATACAATTTAACTATTGAATCATTTATGGAATTGAACTCGAACATTTAATTATACACCTTTGCTTTATGTTGCAGAAAAAGGCCAATTAGAAATTGTTCAAAAATTAATATCAAAACCAGGAATTGATATCAACTGCAAAAACATTTGAATTCAAAAACATTCATAAAATTAAAATATATTTTTTCATTATATTTAACAATTGAATCATTTATGGAATTGAACTCGAACATTTAATTTTACGCCGTTGATTTTAGCTACAAATTATGGTCATCTAGAAATTGTTCGAGAATTATTATCACGACCAGGAATTGAAATAAACTGCAGAGAAATTTAAATTCACATTCATAACATTTGAATCTAACTTTTTAATAAAATTTAACCATTGAATCATTTATGGAATTGAAATCAAACATTTAATTATACGCCTCTGATTTATGCTGCAATGAAAGGCCAATTAGAAATTGCTCGAGAATTATTATCACGACCAGGAATTGAATTCAACTGCAAAAATATTTGAATTCAAGAACATTTATTCTATTCAAATCAAACTTTTTTCATTTAATTTAACAATTGAATCATTTATGGAATTTTATATAAAATATAAAACAGCCATTGATTATGCAAGGCAAAAAAATTATCGAGAAATTGTTGAACTTCTTTCTAAAGGGCCAATCAAAAGAAAAGAAGAAATCAAAAAAGAAGCGGTCAGTAGCCAAAAGAAAGAAACAGAAAAATTGCCAAAAACATCAGAATACACAGATTCATTGAAGAAAGAAAATGAACTTCCTCGTCAGAAAACACAGAAACAAGAAGAAGAAATTCATAAAAAAGAGGAAGAAAACCGAAAAAAAGCTGATGAAATTCATAAGAAAGAAGAAGAAAACAAAAAACAAGCTGATGAAATCGAGCTATTGAAAAGTTTACTATTTTCAAGTAAAGAGAATCCATCCACACTTCAAATTGTTGATTACAGAGACTACGACGTTGAATCTGTTATCGGCGAAGGAGGGACATCGAGTGTGAAAATTGTGACGAAGAAAGAAAAATACGCGCAGAAAGAAATCTCGTTCGAACAGGTGAAGCGAATCCTTTCAGAATTCGAGATCCTTGTCATCCTTCGCCACCCGTGCATCATCCGCGTTTTTGGCTTCAGCCACGGCGACGACACGCATCCACCATCGATTATTCTGTCACTCGAATCGACGTCACTTGAGAAAGCGATTGAAGACAAAAAATTGAACGAAGAAGAAAAGAACCGAATCACAAGAAGAAATTCAGATCTCTGTTGAAGTTGTCCTTGGCATGAGATACATCCACAGAAGAAATTCATGCACAGAGATCTGAAGCCTTCGAACATCCTGCTGAGCAAGAACAAACACGTTCGAATCAGCGACTTCGGCCTTGAAATGTCGCAGTCGAAAGGAGTCGGAACAATGAGATTCATGGCACCCGAAATCTTTGAGGAGAAAGAAGATGATGACGAAGAAGAAGATGACGATAAAAGTGAGACCAGATACACAAACAAAGTCGATGTCTATTCGTTTGGATCACACTCATTTACATCGTAACCGAAAAATACCCAAAGTTCAGTCTCAAGAATGCAGTCAATGGCATTGCACCCAAGTTGAGAGGACCAATTGTTGCCTGGGCTCGTGAATTGATTCTTAATTGTCTTTCACTTTCACCAGACAATCGTCCTTCGTTCGCTGAAATATTCGAGATCATGAAGTCACACAATTACGACATGTTCAGTGAAGGCAAAGGAGGCGAAATGAGTAAGCAGCGAAATCAGATAAATGAAATTGAAAAAAGAATTCTGAAGATCGAAGCATTTGAATACCAACATCAAGATGAATAAATCATTTCATCAATTACAATTAACTTAAACAACACCAATTAATACTTTATTCTTATATTTTGTTTTCTTTTTTCTTTCAATTATTTTATCATGATTATAAAACCGTTTCCAACCTTCAATGCCAAGTTATAAATAAATGATTGGAATAAAAAGATAATTTATTAATAAATGATTTGTGATGTTTTTCATGACAAGATGAGAGTTAGAAATGAAAAATAATATTCAAATGTCATAACAATTGATATATAAAAAGTTATTGTGATAATCAATATTAGAAATGATATATTAAAGTATAAATCATAATTTTTATTATATGATATTTTATAAATATAATATATAAATATTATAAGAAATATATTATATAAAGATGAATTGTTGCTTTAATTTTATTCATTGATGTTTCATCAAAATTGCATCTTACTAAAAATATGATTATTTTAATTAATAAATTATTTATAAAATATTTATCAAATGAATATATGACAAATTATATTATTGTAATTAAAAAATAAAATATTGTTAATAATTTCATTTTATTTAATATGATAATCAAATAAAAATAGGCTTGTTAAGTCTCGATTTTCGATATCGATAATTGATCCATTTTTCTGATATCAATATCAAATCAAAAATTTTATCTCTGATATCAATAATGAATAAAAATAAAAGATCGATTATCAATATTGAAAATTTTTTTAAACTTTTTTAACTGATTACATCACATGTCCGTTATAAAATTTGATAAAATCTGATTCGTTAGCATAATAAGTTAGAATATATTTATTTTATGCCATTAAAATACTATTTTTAATGGTTTTTTCAGGTATTAATTTCGATTAATCAAGATTCGATATCAAAAGCATATTTTTTTTGTATCACATTTCATACTTGATAATTGAATTCATCAATTAAAAGCTCCAATCGATAGCATTTTATTATCGATTATCTGAGTTAAAAAAAGTGCCAAACCTGATAATTGATATCAGAATAACAAGCCTAAACAAACTTTTTTGTAATATAACAAACTTTTTCAATAAAAAGTGGGTTGATTACGCACAGCTCTAATATGATTCTTTTTAAAAAGTCAATATTTAAAATAAAAAAAAAAAAAAAAAAACTTTGAACAAACTTGAATGATTCCTATCGTTTTTTGTCAACAAGATTGGTACAAAATGTGAAGGCTATTATTTATTTATAAAATTTAGAGGGTATTCCCTCTGAATGTCATAAAAATTTAATCTATTACCCGTAGTAATATCGACGTTGCAGATTTGCGCCATTTTTATTTTTTTAATTGAAATTCTCAGAAATTTTAAAAGAAAAAAAATTATTTTTTGAATGATATTAGTTTATTTATATAAACCCTGACCAAAAATGTTCGACTTAACGTACATATAAACCGCATTTTCCACTGAAAATTGACTAAAAAAACGATAAAGTGTCGAAAATTTCTTTTTTCTCTCAAAGCAATGTATTCAATTTTTCAGAAGTTTATTTTTTTAAGCTATTTTTATACAAGGAGCCCTGGTTTTTGAAAGAAATAGCCACGCCCTTAAGAGGAATTACAACTTTCTCTGGGACATGCGCTACTCTCAGAAAAAAGAGCTTTGGAAAAAACCTTCGAATCACCATATAGGTGCATGAGAAAAAAAATGATAATTTGAATACTCTCTCAAAATTCAATTGTCGAACATTTTTGGACTGAGTTTAAAATTCATTCAATTTTGATTATGGCTCTATAGCAAAATGATAACAGATTAATTCAATTCAGATACTTTAAAGTATCACCAATTTTAAATCGCTAATATCTTTATTGAAAATATTCCAATTTTGTTTATTGGCATATCATTATATTTAATATTGGGTGATTTATATAATGAACTAGTCAGATTTGGTATATCTCAATTTTTTTTTCTGATGGCAAAATCACAAATATAATAAATAAAAACTTCTTTAAATTTTAGAATGTTTATTTTATCATTTTATTCTTAGTTAGCATATATATTATTTGTTATATAAGTTTGGAGTCTATTTAAAGAAATTGACATTATTGAATTAAATTTCACAAGAATTTTTTTGAATTAGACAAAAGTAAATATTAATTTCTTTATTATACATACTTAAGATTTTTGTGCAATGCTTTCGAATCCATTTTTTAGAAAAACTATTTGATTATAATTTCTATCGTCCAATGTGGGAATTTTACTTTATTGTAAATTATAAATCTCGCTTAATATCATGTATAATTGTATAAAACATTAAGTAATTCTACTAATATTTGATTTGTTTAGCATAATATTCCCAAATTATAAAAAAAGAAAAATTATTCAAAAATTCTTATGCTATTATTATCAATATGTATTCATTTTTAAATTCTCAAGCTTATTAATTAATTTGATTATTTCATTTTTGTTCAAAACTCCAAAAATTTTATAAAATGATGCTTTTTTGTAAAATTTTAATTATTTTTTGAGAGAATATTATATTTAATTAAAAATAAACGCAGGAAAATAGAAATATGATTTTACTTATTAGACCAAATAAGCTTTAAATTTTTAACTTTTTCAATAAATTGAGCATTTATTCTCACATATTTCTATTAAAAAACACAAAATAATATTAAAAAAAGGTTTTTAATTTGAAACCGCCACCAATTGTCCGAACAATGGTGATATGAATTCTATGTATGGTATTCAAAAAGTTTGAGCGCCTCTTTTTTCTTCTATTGTCATTTCTGTGAAATATTCAATGAATAAAAAAATTGAGAATTTATATTTTATATTACAAAATAAAAATGGCGCAAAACTGCAACGTCGATATTAATACGGGTAATTTTTAAAATTTTTATGACATTCAGAGGGTATTCAATTAACAAAGATTTTCAAAATTTTGCTTTTCACATCACATTTCATTTTTTAGTAAGTAAGTTAACAAATGGATACTGAATACTTAAAAAAAATGAAAAAAATTCAAAAGAGAATTTTAAATTATATTGATCAAAAAGATGACTCAGAAGATGATTTACCAAATATTAAAAAAATACTTGATAATTCAAAATTTCTTGAAAACAAACACGATTTCATAATAATCCTCTATTTCATTATAAATGTATCAAATAATCATCATCGAGGACCAAATTTTTTCCACAAAATCGATATGATCCTTTCCCAATTAAAAAGCTGCATCAACAATTTTTTCTCAAATTCCGAGATTTTCTATATATTTGAAAGCAATAAGAGAGTTCTTTTATTTTTATTTGAAGAAAAAATTATTTCAATTGATCAACATATTTATGATGAAATAAAAAAAAGAGATAGTTACGAAGAATATTTTCAACCTGAAATACAAGATTTCAGTAATGATTTGAACAAAAAAGAAACAGAAACAGATTTTGCCCTCAAAAGAAAAGCAGGTGAAAATGATGATTATATTTGCAAATTGATAAGAAACGATTCTGTTGAAGAGTTTATTTCACATATGCAAAGAACAAATTTTCCAATTAATGGGAGAATACCTAATTCAATTTTTGAAACAAATTTTTACATAAATTGCAAATATTACTTACCAAGCTTGATTGAATATGCTGCGTTTTTTGGATCATTGCAAATATTTCAGTATTTGAAGATGCAGGGCGCCAAATTAGAGAAAGAAATCTGGTATTCAGCAGTTCATTCAAATAATCCCGAACTAATTCATCTACTCGAGGAAAATCATGTTAAATTTCCAAAAGAAATGTGGACATCAAAAGACATTAAGTATGTTTGGCCAATCAAAGAATCAATAAGATGTTACCACAACGATATTGCCAAATACATTCTAAATGCTTATTCTAGCGATGGAAACAAAAGAGATGAAATGGAGAAAATCATTTCTGTAAGCATTGAAAATTATAATTTTGCTTTTATTGAAGAAACAATTGATTTCGATATTTCTTACTCTTTTTATTATTTTTGCACATGTAATTATTATAGCATTGTTGACTTTCTTGTTGAAAAAGGAATAGATGTGAACAAAAAAGTGATTTTGGCTTTTTTTTGTTTGAATGGTGTTTATATTATTTGAATTTTAATGGTGTTTTCATATTTTGTATATTTATTGTACAGCATTGCAAAATGCAGTTATAAGACAACAAACTGAAAAAGTAAAACTTTTATTGAAAAGTCCAAGTGTTGATGTTAATATTTTATGCGAATATCATAGAAGTGATTTCAATTACATAATGGCGCCTTTGCATGAGGCCGTTAAAAATGAAAATATGGAGATCATCAAACTTTTACTAGAAAATGAGAATATAAATATTAATCTTGTTTGCAAAATCGAAATTAACAATGCTTCTTATCATAAATACAAATGTTTCGATGAAACTGCTTTGCATTTGGCAATTGAAAGCAAAAATATCGAAATTGTTAAGAATTTATTGCAAAATGAAAAAATCGATGTCAACTTTCCATATCAGTCATATTATAAATTCGTCGAAACAGATTATACATATGGAAGTATAGAAGAAACAAAACGCAAAATAAGCGCATTAGCTCTTGCTGTTTCAAAAAATGATATTGAAATTGTTAAATTATTATTAAAAAATAAGAAAGTTGACGTTAATATGCCTGTTATAATTTCTCGTTCTTCTGAGGAATCAAGAGGCTGTGGAAGTACTCTTTCCGCTAAAGATGAAGAGATTCCTTTATTGTATTCTGTTTTAAACCAAATATTTGGTCATAATTATGACATTTTCCAGCTCTTATTACGAAATGAAAAAATTGATGTCAATATCCCATATAAATGCAAGGGAGATGAAACTATAATAAAAACATGCTTACATAGTGCTGTACAACGGGGTGATATTGAAATAGTTAAAATGCTGCTTCAAAATAAAAATATTAAATTGAATGTGGTTGACAACTTTCAAAAAAAGCCAATTGATTATGCAGATAATTATGAGGAAATTAAACAATTATTAACAAATCACTCTTAGGACACTAAAAAAAATAAAAAATTAATTCGAGTTTAAAACATACCTTTTGACTTTTTTTTTGATATTCTGATCAACATTTTCGACTTAATGGAAACTTTGCACTTGAAAACATCATAAATAAGTTTGTAATGTTGAAGATAACTATAAATAACATAAAACATTGATATAATATTAAAAACAGCAATTCTTTTTAAATATAAGATGATAAACCAGAAACAATTTTTATACAATTATAAAGGATTATAGATAAAATTCATATAAAATTACCTCCAAAATAATTTTAATAAAATAAATTTATACTCCAGATAACTTCATGTTTTTGTATTTCTGGTTATACTGAGTTTATTAATAATATTTAACCACAAATATCAAATGCATATCCATTTTTTTAAATATTATATTATTTGTGAGAACTCATTGAATTTTTAAATAAAATTTGAATGTCTTATTTTCTTATTTCAATAACATAATATAGAGAATCTATTTAGAGATGTTTTGGCAAATAATTTTTTTAATGAAAACATCGATATAATGAAGTAAAAAAAAAGTAACTAAGACTATAGTGTGGTATTTCTGATTATAATGAACTATATTATGTTTCTATATATATAGAAACTATATATAGAAACATATTTGAAATATTAATATTTGAAATAAAATAATTTATATAAATATTTAATTGCACCAATAGTAGTTTATTATTCTAAAAATAAGACATTCAATGACTTATTATAGAGTAAATATAATAAATTGAAATAAGAAAATAAGACATTCAATGACATATTATAGGGTGAAAGTAGACCCTTAATTTTGCATATTGATAAGGATTATTGTTGTAATTGATTTCTTGAATCGGTACGAATTCCATTTGATTTAGAAGTAAATCCTGAAATACTTTTAGGACCATAATTATACGAATTCAAATAATGGTTTATTAAAAAAACTTTTTGTATTACTATTTCTTTCTTTTTTTTTTGGCACAATTTAAATATAAAAAAAAGTAATATAAAATAATTGAAGATTATGATTTTTCCTTTATTAAACTTTTTGTATTACTATTAACATTTTATGAGAATCTGATATAATATCATATTTTTCTCTAAAATATAAATTTTGGTATTTTTAAACAGCATACAAAACATATTATATATATCTCAAATATTATTACTTAAAACCTATCATATAATGAGATATTCAACAAAAAAATATAAAAAACGATTAAAATCCTTTCAATATTTTTTTTTTTTTTTAAAGTGCTGCCAAAAAAGATAATCCACTTTATAACGTATTTATTTTGAATTCTTTTCAAAAAGTGGACTAGACTGGATCATCTGTTTTGGTAAAAAAAAAATATTAGAAAATTAAAAAAAAGTATTATTTTATTAATATTTTGTCGGATAACCATCACTTTGTATTACAGTACGAAGTCGTGAAGGAACAGAATCAATTAAATTATGAATCAAAGAGATATCAAGATTCTCCCATAAATTAAACAATGATTCAAAAAATTCATTTTCGTTTTGAGGATTCAATTCTTCCACTTTTTGTCTTAAATAACTCCATAGGTTTTCTATTGGATTGATGTCAGGCGAATTACTTGGCCAATTTTCTAGCACTTTGCAATAATCAGTCAAATATATCTTCATTGTGATCTAATTGATTTTTTACTTTGCGTATTAAGGTGCGACTGTGTCCTGTTTCACGAGAGATGTAGCTGATATTTGACGTTTTTGCTAACCATTGAAGTATTTCGCATCGCGTTTTCGTCATTGATGAAGGCATCTTGGCCTTCATTTTAAAATTTGAATAAAAGACAATAAAAAAACAACTCATTCACAAAAATTAACCTATTTTTTTATTAATGGTCAATTAAAATTTAACCATGAAGGTGAATCTGAAGTGGATCATCGTTTTTGGAAGCACTTTAAATGTGAAGTGTTCCGATTCCCAATCTTTCGTTCTTGGCCAATCTTACGGGACTATAGTTTTTTTGCACCCAGTTACTAAAAAAACAATTTTTGAAAATATTTTTTCCAATTTTTTAAATCGTTTAGGAGAAATTTGTGAGAACTCATAAAACTAAAGAGAGTAAAATAGGTGCATGTTTACAATATAGCAATTATAAATCAGAGAATATTAAATAATTCTAAATGAATAAACCAAAAAATATGAAAAAAAAAAAAAAAAAAAAAAACAATCTAATCCAAGTTTTTTCAATAGAAACAACAATTGTTAGAATTATTTTGGAATTGAACTTTCAGAAAAAAGTAATCAATACTGTAGCATTGCTGGTTTATGTACTTTCTTGGACCATTTCTTCAAGTTTTCTCTTATTTTAATTAAGGGAAACTTTATTTCTCCAATTTCAATCATATATTCTGACACTATAAATTCTATGTTTCATTATCAGTAGATTCAATGAGCCATATTTGATAGTAGGAAACATTCATACTCATATAAAAAATATAGGGTTTCCAAAAAAATTTGAGCATCTACATCTGTATAAAAGATATAAAGATAAATTACGATTTATTAATAACTTTTATTAATATAATATATATAATATTAAAATTAAGCCAGAATCTTGAATATTAATTTGAATATGATTCATTTAACTATGCATCTTTGAATATTGAATTTTTTTCGAAAACAATTAAATTTTTTTCATTAGGATTCTTTTGATGGAGCAAATAAAACATATTTAAAAATGTAAACATATATGTTATATAAAACTTATGAGTAGATTAAATAAATGCATTTGTTTATTGATTTCTGTATTCAACAAAATTTTTTTTGAAGCATGGCAAAATATTTGCAATCTTGTTAGCATGAATAATAAGTAACTGTAAATTCTTTTTATTAAATAATATTCTTCATATGACAAATAAATTATATATATAAAACTACGTCCTTTTATTTTGCCAAAATAGTAATAATTGGCGATTTTTTTAAATTTGGCATTTTTGAACAAAATGGAATTTTGTTGACCTTCAAGAACAAATAAATAATTGCATGAAGATATGATCTTTGAAATTTAAATTTCACATCTTACTGATTGTAAATTTGGAATAGTTTTATTTTAATATTAAAATTTGAGCTGGGAAAATTGCGAAAAAATCTGATTTCGTCTCACTTTTTGAGAGAAAAATAGCAGACATTAAAAAGTGAATAAAATCAAATTTTCACAATCCACTATTCTACTCAAACAAAGCATATGACTTTTTTTTAATTCTTAATTGTGCAACAAATAATTCCTTTTTTTTTGAAAATTGATTATCTTTATGTTTCGTCGATTAATAGATCGATCATCAATTTACGAGTGATTCAATTCAGAAAAATATATAATGAACTTTTCTTAACCTTTTAATCATCAAGTGGGTTTGATAACTTATTGAATGACCTATATATAAGTAAAATCTTTTTGCCAACACCAAAACTTCAAGAAGTTCAAAACGAACTCAATTTTCAAGAGAAGGTGCAACGGTTAGATATATTTGTTCTTATGTATTCCAAAATGTTAAATTAGATAATGATCAAGGAATTATGTTGACAACAAAAGGCCATGAATTGAGTGATGATGATGAACAAATTGAATCAGTTACAGAAATTAATATTGAATTCAAAAAGTTGTCATCTCTTGAGGATAATATATACATCACTGAAACTGAAGAAAAGGTTTATAAAGAACTTGCAGTTATTGAAGAAAATGAAAAAGAAATCATTTATAAGGTTATGAACAAAAATACAAAGACACTTTATAGAAAAGTAGTATTGAAAATCATCAAAGACAAAACAGGTTTTGATGAATAAAAAAAAAGTAACTAAAGATTTCATTATGCTCCATGGACTTAAACATCCATGTATTTGCTATGCAATTGTAGCAAATCCAATAGAATCAATTAAAAACATCGATAATGAGCAAATCACAACATTTGTTTATTTTTCTGAATTCTTTGATAGTAATTTAAAAGTTGCTGTATTGAAAAAGTTGCTCGATAACACAGCTAAAACAAGATTTGTTGTTGAAATGGCTCATGCGTTTTCTTACATTCATAAAAATGGACTTATCTATAGAAATCTTAACATCGATTGCATTTGTCTCATTGTCTTGCAAGACAATGTCAAAATACAAATGCTGATGATGACGAAGATGAATTTTCAAGATCAATGTTTAATGATGATGATTCCTCAAAATTCATGTCACCAGAATTAATAAATGATGATAAATGTTTATTCATTTGTTTCATAAATTGATGGCTGAATATTATCGTCATATGAAACATCATTTCGTGTAGCGTACGCAACAAATTCTGTAATCATATCTTTTCGAATCAATTCACAGATTTGAGATAATGTAACTCCTTTTTTTATTCCAAATCATTTTTCCAATTTAACAGTGTTTAAAATTTTTATGTTTTTTTTTTTTTTTTTTATTAATAAAATTATAAATAATTTTTTAAATGTATGATAATCAAATTATTCATATTTCAAAAATCCAAAGTATTCAAGCGAAGCCAATTTAAAAAAATTATCACCACCAGCATTTGGACCTGTTCTACGTAATCTGAGGTATCTAAAATACTCATTTGATTTCCTTGATTGGACATCAAAAGTTTGCCAATAATATAAGCCATCAATTGACTTGATATTATTTCTTGTGTCCAAAACAATCCAATCATCATCATTATTTGAATTTGATCCTTCAATGACCCAATTCATCAAGTTTGCACGGCCTTTATCACAAGCAGATTTAATTGAATAATGCGTTGGCGAGATTTTCAACTCTTTGAAGTCATATTTAATCCAGCCAGTTTGATTGTTAATAGACTCATAATATTTTTTATCATTATCAAAATCAACTGCATTCTTAGCATAATTGCTTCCAAAATAACTAGAGCAAGTAACATCTACAACTTTTTTATCAGAGACATTTCCACCACATTTTTTAGTCAGATTGTTAATAATTCCTTCAAAACTGTGATCTTTGTTATTGTCATACAGAATTGAGACGCCAAAATATCTTTTGTCATTAAATTGTTTATTGACATTGTTTTGATAATTAAAATAAAAGCATTGTGAAAGCTTTCTCCACAAATTTTGAGAAATTTCATTTGTATTAAAAGTGTCCACAAATTGAGAGAGTTTTTCAATACTCAAATTTGTGAACTCAACTTGCTCATAGAAGTCAACTAAACTCACTGATGACTCAGACTCATATTCACTTTCTTCATCAAAAATTTGACATATTAATTCAAAAAGCGAATCTTCATTCTCAATTTTTAAATTCTCATTTGAAATAATTGAATAAAGAGTTGACTTTTTGAATCGAAGAAGTTTGCTTTTGTCTATTGAATAAAAATGACTTGATATTATATTAATTAGACTTGAATAATCAAAGCTTATTTGAGATTTTGTTAAGTTCTCAAAAAGTTCTAGGTCATTCAAATAATGATCAACTTCCAGATCTTTCCCGTCAACATAAAGTTCGTTGATTTTATCAAACATCTCTTTGTTACCTAAAAGAATTGATAGAAATCTCATTGAAAATTCTTGGTCTTCATTGATTTCAACTTGCTCTCCTTCAAAAAGTTTTTCAATTAGAGATATCGCAATTTTTAATAATTTTGCTGGTTCCCTGCTTTCATTTAATTTTTTTGATTCAACCATATCGTTTAAATCAAGAAAATTGACTGTTGGATCGGCTTTATGCAATTGAGATACATTTGGAGATAAAAATTCTGCATATATTCTTTTCATTGAGATTTCTTGCTCCCCAATAATAAAAGTAAATTCATCATCGTCACTTAGGACAAGATTTTTTAAGCCTTTTGATGATAAAATGAATGATTTCATTAAAAAATAAAATTTGACCAAATAAATACTCAATCTATTCAATATATTTGGCCAATTAAAAATTTTTCAAATAAACAGAAGTTTTCTCATTAAAATTGAAATTCAAATTAAGCAGATAAACTTAAAATTTAGAAACATATGCTTTATATGTTGAAATGTTAAAAAGTTTACATTATAGACTTTATAATATTAAGTAATAATACAGTCTTTTCGGAATTATAACGGAAATATCCACTTTAATAACCGAAAAGTTCATTATGATTATGGAAAAATTCGATTTCATAACGGAAAATGTAACTATTTTTTTATGAAATTTGTATAATGAAGCACTCACTTAAAAAATCATGATTTATATATATTATTTTAATTAAATTTCCGATAAATCAAATATGCATTGCCTTATGAATGTTTTCTAATTATATATTCTTACATCAACTTAAAAATTATATTTTACAAAATAGATTAATTGAATATTTTTAGTAATTTTCAGATGCCAATAGTTTATATAATATATTAATTTTATATATATTCCATTAAATTCAATTTTTATGAGAAAAAATTTTTGATGATATTTTTTGAAAAAAGTTTCTTTATGTTTATTTTCCCTTTTTCGGTATATATTTCATATTTATTATGATTTTAAATTTTTTTATTTATAATTTATTAAATAAAACCATGATCACATCAAATGACTCAAAAAAATCAATCACTTCAAGTGATTCCTAACAAAATAGTACAATGCCAATTCAAAGGGAACGAACTTTCCGGTATTATTGATTATCTTATCAAATCTAAAGGCAAAGATCTGGAAAAGAATGGCGAATTAAAATTGACAGGAGGTGGATTCCCTAACGCGGCGTGCCCGATCACGAATCTGATCAAATACAATGAAGATGATATCAACGACTTCTATTACAACTACAGCTCGCGTAATCCAGCAAGCGAAAACGATTCGTGGATTCAATTTGACTTTGGCAGAAGAAAAGTCAATCTGACTTCGTACACAATTCGCGCCTGTTGTCACGACATCTCAAACGAATGCAAGGCGAAGTCGTGGAGGATTGTTGGCTCAAACGACGGCTTGAACTGGGATGTGCTGGATCATGAAGTGAACAGAAGCGAACTTAAACTTAGGTACGACCAGCACAGGTTCGAATGCAAAAGTAATGTTAATAAGTATTACAGATACATCCGCTACATTCAGGAGGAAACGTGGCATAAAAACGATGAATGCAGATATTACAAGCACTTCTCTTGCATTGAATTGTTCGGCTCTATCTTGGACTCGGAGGAGCAGTATAATATGAAAGGGAAACTGCCAAATAATTCGTATTCTTTGGTTTATCAAAATGGATTTGGTTTTTGTTTTATGCAAATTAAGGATTACTGATCAATTAAAAAAAAAGCAAGCTTATATGAAAAACTGGTGATGAAAACGATTTGTAAAATCAGAAATTTTATATTTGTTTGTTTTGTATGTTTTATAACTAAAAAAATTTTTTTTTTACATTGCTTTTTATTTAGGGTGTAAAATGGCATTTGGTTTTGGTACGTTTATTTTTTCTTCTTCTTCTTTGTTGAGCATTTTTGGATGGAAATAAAATATTATTCTAAAGATGAATTGAATATAAATGATTCAATGAAAAAATTAAAAGATGAATTAGCTGAATCTCAAAAAAAATTATCAAATAATAATGATAATTCAAATAAAGAAAATTCTAAATTATCCAAAATAAACAAACTTGCTGAACTTAGATGTAAATTATGTCCATTTGAATCTCTTTCTCCTCTAAAATACGTTGTTGTTTGTTCAATATATGATGGCAAACTTCTTCTTAGCAGAAGAAAAGATCGAGCTACATGGGAAACGCAGGGAGGGCATATAGAAGTTGGTGAAACAGCAAAAGAAGCTGCACAACGTGAATTATTTGAAGAAAGTGGTGTTTCGGATGCAGAACTATTTCCTG
This sequence comes from Tritrichomonas musculus, assembly GCA_039105265.1. Classification (NCBI taxonomy): domain Eukaryota; phylum Parabasalia; order Tritrichomonadida; family Tritrichomonadidae; genus Tritrichomonas; species Tritrichomonas musculus. The sequence goes on along the minus strand of JAPFFF010000025.1, from coordinate 462,084 downwards.
TTTGTGATTATTTAGGATATAACACAACTGATTGGGCTTATGGTGAAGTTTTTTATGCTTGTGTTCATTCAATTGGCGAATTGCCAAAATATGAAATGGCTGAAATCCAGCTCTTTGATGAACTTCCTGAAAATTTAACATATCCAAAAGCAACCCCTTTATTTTTTGAAAAGACAAAAAGTATTATTGCTAAGATGAATCACTAATTCAAACAAAAGAATCAAAAACAACAATTGCTATTTTTATAGAATTTCTTGATTTTAAATTAAAGATTATCTCTCAAATAATATTTTTTATTTACCAAAGGTTGATATTTATTTATTCAATTTTATTTAATCTTTTTTATTTATTTTTTACAATAACTAGCCAAATCACGATATCGATGTTGAATGATTTCAGGATCGACTTAAGAAGCAAGTTGAAATGACTTCTCTTTCATTATTTTGATTATCATATCAAATGTTGGACGTTTACTTGGCTCAAATGACAAGTAACTTTTAATTATATTAATTCAATCTTTGCTAATTGAAGAAGAAGTATGAGGCATTTAGGAAGTTTTTTTTAATTTGTCGCTCATTTTCTGTTTAAGGAGATTTCCTGATAAAATTACGTATAAAACAATACCATAAGAATAAACATCTGTTTTATTATCATAATTTTCTTCATTTTGCATCTCGGGGTACATGTAAGCAAGAGTTCCTACACTATTTGTAAGTGATTGATTTACTTCCTGTAAATTTGATTCTAAAAAATGAATAAGATCAAAATCAATTATTCTAGTTTCAAAAATGCAGTTTAGTATTATATTTTCAATTTTCAAATCATGATGAATCATTCCAAAACTGAGAATATAAAACATGCCAAAAGCATCTTCCATAGCAATTTTTACCTTCATAGTATTACTTAGAATATTATTTGAGAGACAATTCTTTAATTTAAAGTTAAGAAATTCTATAAAAAGGACAATGGTTTTTCTTACTTCTTTTGTTTTGTTTGATTTTTTTTATTCATAATCATTATCATTTTCTTCATCATTATCAATGATTGGTTCTTGAGTATTAATTCCAATTGATCGACAAATGCATAGATGATTCAATTAATAAAGAGCATCAAATTCTGTCATTGAATTTCGAAGAACTTGATATGATAATTTTATATGCGAAGATCGTCATTTAATTTACAACTTTTTTACAAAATACTTTGGATGTTCTTTTATCAATCATTTTATATGCAATTGATGTTGCTCCTTCACCAAAAGCTCAAATGATTATCTTTTTATATATTAATTTTAATATGTCTAAAAATGTATTTTGATTTATTATAAAATATATTAATTATTAATATTTGATAATTTTATAAGAAAACAATAGTTTGTTTTTTTCAATTTTTTGCAGTATAAGATGAGATAGTACCAAAATCGTGTGAACATATGAAGTATTTATAAAAATTCAACTTAAGTTTATTGTTTAGGTCGTAAATATTTTGAAATTAAATAGAATAGGTAATTTCTTTTTAGCAATTACCAACTTTTTGTAATTTAAAAATCTGAAATCCTAATTTTTGGAGTATATAAATAATGATACTATCATTTAATAATATAAATTTCTTTCCAAGTTGTATGGGATTATCTGAATTCTAGTAATAAGCTTAGCAAACTATCCTTTATTTCCAAATATCGGATCTATTCGATCTATTATATTTCTATAATTGATTTTTTTGCTTTTGATTGCTACATGTTTTCATATAAAAAGAATAAAAACCAAAATGTACGTTAAGCATTTTAAATTTATCGTACTGAGCCATTGAAATTTTCTTTTTTTTGAATTAGTATTTGGTCAAAAATGATTAAGCAAATTTATTTGCTACTATCTTAATTTTAACTCGACAAATTATTGATTAATATATCAATTTATAATTTAATAAAATTAAAAAAAATAAATTAATGATTAATAGAATATTTATAGACTTTTTTTTTTGTTTCAATCAAAACAACTTGATGATCTTGTTTTTGCAAAAGAAAATCAAAGACAATTTCAAGAAAAAGAGAAAATTGAAATAATCAATGAAGAAGAAGAAGAATATGTCGAACTTTCTGAAGAGTCTATCCAAGCATTTATATCCAGTTGTCAAAATGAGCCGTGTACAATTGAAAAATCATCGGTTATTCAACTTCAATACCTAGCCAAAAAAATTGAATTTACCGAATTGATACAATTTACGGACAAATTTATTGAAGATCATTCAGAAGATCTTATTTTTGAGACACTTATCTTCAAAACTAATAAAATGAATAAAACAAATTGCAGTAGTTCACATTTTGACACGTCAAAAGAAGAAAAATTTATTTCAGAACATTTATCAGAATTTATTCAAAAAGAAAAAATGTTAGAACTACCAATTCCACTTTTGTATCGCGTATTAAAGCTTTTTTTTGAAAGTCAACACAATAAAGATGAATTGAGAAGTGGTATGACCGATTTTCTATTCAAATGTCTAGATAAATATGGTAGATCAGCATCTGTTTTATTCAATCTTATTGATTTTAAAGAACAAAGAAATGAATTGGTCAACCGTTTAATTAAAAATTATTTAACGGTATTTGGTCAAAATATGAAAGTTTCAGCCATCATTAACGATAAAAGTTATTTTGAACAAGAATTTATTAATAATGCTGATATTATTAAATATCAAGAAATGTTTTTGGAATCAATAACATTTGGTCAATTTCGTAGATTTGATGATAAATCAAAAGACAACTTCATAAAAGGACTATATAAAAATGAAAATGAGCAAAAGAATGAAAATGAATTATTACGAGCGAAATTATTATTAAACTTTAGTTCAATACCTGATTCATATGATTATTATCAAATAGTCGACTTTTTAAGAAAAAATGAAAATAATCAAACAGAGTTCACATTAGCGAAGGATAAAGTTGAAAATTTGTATCAAATGAATCAATTGGATTCATGTTTAAATAACTGTGCCATAGCATTTAATGATTTTATAGTTGAAATAGAATATCCATGTAACAAATTTGAGCAAATCATGAAAATAATATCAGACATCGAAAATCAAAAGGTTCAAAATATGAAAGTTTCAGTCACCATTAACGATAAAAGTTATTTTGACCAAAAATACGAATGTAACAAAATTGTAAATATTTGTAAAGTTGGAAAATCAGTTGATATGATTCCAGAAGAAGGATTTAGTGATTTTTCTAATCTATCTGATTTTGAATTAAGTTCTAACGCAATTACAATTGGATCTTCTTCATTCAAAAATTGCAATTCATTGACAGAAATCAAGATTCCAACATCAGTAAAATCAATTGGAGATAATTGTTTCGATGGTTGTTCAAAACTTGATCAAATATCAATCAATCCTTTTTATACTCAAATCCAATTCAATACATTCAATAAATGTCCTTCGTTGAAGCATTTTACAATTTCAACAGCAAGAGAAAGTAAATCAAAAACGAGTGAACATATTTTAATCCCATACAATATAACTGAGATTTTTAGTCAAACGAACTTTTTCAATTCATCAGAATTAACTTCTTACATTAATGAATGTTCAGAAATTATTTTTGAAATTGAATATCCATCATCGAATTTCTCAAATATTTATCAAAAAGTGACCGATTTTATACAGAATTATTCTTCGAAAATCAAAATTGGAATATTTAATACTCAAATAGATAAATATTTTTGTAACAACAAAGTTATAAATTATGTTCGATTCAGTTCAAAACGAACGCCAAATGATTCAATCGAAGGTTCTTTTGAAAATTGTTCATCATTGATTGAAATATTTGTTCCTTCTTCTTTTAGCAAAATTGGAAATCGTACTTTTTTTAGATGCTCATCTTTAAAAAAAATCAATTTCGAATCACATTCATCTTTGACTTCAATTGGAGAATATGTTTTTTCTGGATGTTCATCATTAACACAAATTGCAATTCCTTCTTCTGTAACTTCAATTGGACATTATGCTTTTTATGGATGTTCATCATTAACACAAATTGTAATTCCTTCTTCTGTAACTTCAATTGGACATTATGCTTTTTATGGATGTTCATCATTAACACAAATTGCAATTCCTTCTTCTGTAACTTCAATTGGACATTATGCTTTTTATGGATGTTCATCATTAACACAAATTGTAATTCCTTCTTCTGTAACTTCAATTGGACATTATGCTTTTTATGGATGTTCATCATTAACACAAATTGTAATTCCTTCTTCTGTAACTTCACCAATTGAATGTACTTTCTGGGGATGTTCATCATTAACACAAGTAACAATTCCCTCTTCTGTGACTTTAATCGAACAGTATGCTTTCCATGGATGCTCATCATTAACACAAATCACAATTCCTTCTTCTGTAACTTTAATTGGGGCTTGTGCTTTCCAATAATGCTCATCATTAGAACAAATCACAATTCCTTCTTCTGTAATTTCAATTGGAGATTATGCTTTCTTTAAATGTTCATCATTAACACAAATCACAATTTCTTCTTCTGTGACATCAATTGGATATAGTGCCTTCGAAGGATGTTCGAGATTAACGCAAATCACAATTCCATCTTCTGTAACTTCCATTAGAGATTATGCTTTCAGAGAGTGTTCATCACTAACACAAATCACAATTCCATCTTCTGTAACTTCAATTGGAAAAGATGCTTTCAAAGGATGTTCATCATTAACACAAATCACAATTCCTTCAAAAATAAACAAAAATAATCTCGGAATTAATTCCAATGCCACAGTAAATCAAATTTGAAAATCATTTTGAATGGTTCTGTCGAGCAATAGAACTCATTAAAAAGAAGCTGACGAGTATAAAACTATTTAAAAAATGTTTTAAATAAAAGAACCTTTCTAATCTTGCCCTGTTTTTCATCTTTAAACAAAGTTTTTTTTTATATTCACATTCTATCAAAGTCCAACACTCATGTCAAGAAGCTCAGTTATACAATGATTGCTCAATGCAAAGGCATAGTTCACTGATTACTCGATCTGGTCTCAATGTTTTGCCCCATAATTTTTAAAATCCAAAGAAAAAGAATTAAAATTAATAAATATAAATGAGCTCTTTTATGAAGGTTTTGGATTTAAATTGAACCTCATTTAAAATTAATAAAAAATAATGTAGTTTTGGATATATTTATTATTTTTAAATCCAATACAAGTTTTTTCAATTGAAACAACAATTGTTAGAATTATTTTGGAATTGATCTATCAGAAAAAAGTCATGAATACTGTAGCATTGCTGGTTTATGTCCTTTCTTGGACAATTTCTTCAAGTTTTCTCCTATTTTAATTAAGGGAAACTTTATTTCTCCAATTTCAATCAAATGTTCTGACACTACAAATTCTATGTTTCATTATCAGTAGATTCAATGAGCAATATTTGATAGTAGGAAACATTCATACTCATGTAACAAATTTATAATTATAAATAATCAAAAAAAGAAAGATATATTTCTTTTGAAATTTCTTGATTCCAGGCTTGCTAAAAGGGCACGGGCAGGAGCGAGTGGTCCGAGGTGACCTTCGGGCCGGGGCCAAGTGGGGCACATTGTGGCACGGGCACGGGCTGGCCCGTCCAAACCGTTTTGCCCGCTCGGCCTCGCACCCTTTATACCATTGCCCGGGCAAATGCTCGGGCAAAAAACTTATGAAAAAGTTTATAAAAAAAAATAATACATTTTTTTGAATCTTTCTAATTTTAATCAATATTCTTTGTATAATATATCATATGACACCAATATTTCTGAGCTCTCATAGAAAAAGCGAAAATAAATATTAAAAATGCTATAATATCTTCATTAATATTTAGCAATTTTGAAATATATTTAATCAAATTTATAAATTTTTGGAATGAAGTTTCTTTCTTATCGAATAAAAACTTTTGTTTATTTGATCTAAGAAATGAAAATCATTATATTACAATTAATTTCATCATTTTTTAAGTAAAAATCAGGAACTGAATGATTTGCATTAAAAATTATTTATTTCATATCAGTATTTATTTAAACGAATTCTCTTATATAAAAAATAAAATGCTGGAATAAATAGGAGAAAGATAATTACAAGGGGACAAACTTTTTTTTGCCCGCGGGTATTAAAATTTAGAGGAAGCAAAATTCACTCGAGCCACATGTTTGGCCCATAAATTGCTCAAGGGCCAAAAGTTCCATTTGTCACTTTTTTGCCCGATCCTGCCCCGGCCGCCCTTTTAGAAAGCCTGCGTGACTCCAAAAAACATATTAAATTGATAAATATAAGAATGATAAGATCATTTTTATTTCATTTTCTTCATTTATTTTGACATTATCTAATTTCTCCTGCCATCAAAACTGAATTCATTGTGAATGATCTATATTTCAAACAAACTAATTTGAAATCTTCACATAATAAAAAATATTTTTTAAAAAAGCAGTTTAAATAAAAAATCTAAATTTTGTTAACTTTAGTTGTAGTAAAAAGTCCAATTTGTAATACATCAATAGATGAAGGAATAGATATATTTGTCAATGATTTACATTGCCCAAAAGCATCAAATCCAATTGATTCTACAGATTTTGGAATTTCAACATTGCTTAATGACTCACATCTATTAAAAGCATTTTTCTCAATTGAAGTTATAGAAGACGGATTTACAAATAAGATTTGTTTCAATGAAAGGCAATCTTGGAATGCATATTGTCCAATGAATTTTAGAGAAGGAGGAAATGAAATCTCTATCAATGATGAACATTTTTCAAAAGAGTAATTACTTATTGTTACAAGTGAAGAAGGAGATTTAAATGAAACTTTTTGTAAAGATAAACATTCTCTAAAAGCACTATCAAAAATTATAGTTAAAGAAGATGGAAATATAATTTCAGTCAAAGATTTACACAAACGAAAAGCATCTTTATTAATAGAATCTAATAAAGATGAAGGTGAAAATAAAACCTCTTTTAATAATGCACAATCATAAAAACTACAATCTCCAATTGAATTCACATGAGAAGGAATTTCAATTTGTGTAATTGAAGAACATTTATAAAATGATTTACTTTCAATAGATTCTATTAATGAAGGAATTGCGACTTGTTTTAATGAAGAACATCCACAAAATGCATTTTCTCCAATATATGTTACTGAAGAAGAAAGAATTATTTGTTCTAATGAAGAACATTCACAAAATGCATCTTTTCCAATATATGTTACTGAAGAAGGAAGAATTATTTGTTTCAAAGATTTACAATTATTAAAAGCAGATCTTTTTATAATTGTAACAGATGATGGAATTGTTATATTGATCAGTGAAATACAATCAGTAAATAAATATGAATTAATGCATGTCATAGAAGAAGATGATGAAATAGACACCTCTTTTAATGATGTACAACGTTCAAATGCATTAGTTCCAATTAATAATAATTCACAAGGTATTGATATTTCAACTAATGATGAACATCCATTGAAAACATCACATCCAATTGAAATTTTAGGTGATGTTATTGTTATATGTTCTAAAGATTTACAATTACAAAAAGCAGCAAATTCAATCAAAGTAACAGAAGAAGGAATTGTTATTTGTTTTAATGATGAACAATTACTAAAAGTAGTTCTTTTTATCGTATCTATAGATGCAAGTAATTCGATTTTTTTAAGTGATTGGCATTCATTAAATACACCTTCTCCAATATAATTTACAAAAGAAGGAATCAAGATTTCTTTCAATGACACGCATTTCTTAAATGCTTTATCTCCAATACGGGTTACTGAAGAAGGAATTATTATTTTTTCCAATGAACAACATCCAATAAATGATTTATTATCAATTTCTTTAATAAAAGAAGGAAGTTCAATAATTCGAATTTTATTGCAATAACTAAATGTTTCTTTGCTCCATGTAACATTTGGCTGTTTAAACAAAACATTTATAATATCTAATCTATTGTTTTCTGCTGAAATTCTTAATGGTGTTAAATAAATTTTACCTTTATTTTGACATAAAAACTTTTCATTTACATCAACAATCTTTAAATTTAGAAAAAGTTTAACCAATTTGATATAATTATATTCACAAAAATGAATGAATAATATTTTATTGTTGAAATCTTCTGGCATGAATTCATAATTATGATACCGAAAACTATGATTAATGATATAATTATTGATTCGTTTTTCATTTCCATCATTTTCATTAGTTTTGTGTGTAAATAATCTTTTAATGGCTTTTATAAATTTGCTTTCTCTTCGTCCTCCAGTTGCTTCTCTATGAAAAGTTGAAATATTTTCAAAAAAATTCTCTTTGAAATAATGAGCAATTTCATTATGATGACATTTTAATGCTATAAAGAAAAAGTTATCTGAATTAATATGATTTTCTTCAAGCATATGAATAATTTCTGGATTTCTTCCATGTATTGAATATTTCCATAAAGATGAATCCAAACTGACATTATTCAATAATAAAAACTGAAAAATTTGAATGGATCCAAAAAATGCAGCGTATTCAATTATCGTTTGATTTTCTTTAGAATTAATTAATAATGAATTCGTTTCAAAAATCGATGGTTTAATACTATTAGAAAGTGAAATATTGTTCTGATTGATATATATAATGAATTCTTCAATTGAGTCGTTTCGAATTAATGAACAAATGTATAATTCATTTTCACCAATTAAACATTTTTCATGAAAATTATCAAATACATTTAAATCATACATTGTAAGGTCACGTTTGATAGATTGTTTAGTGTCTTCTGAAATTATTCCTTTGATCTCATTGAAAAAGTAGAATTTGTATGATTTATATTTCTCTTTTTCTGAATTGAGTATAAAATCTAAAATACTTGAATCAATTTCAATTATTTTATTGTTAAAGAGAATTAAAAGAATTCGCTTATTGCTTTTGAAAATATTGAATATTTGGAAATTTGTGAAGCTTTGTTTGATTTTTTCTGTAAAAATATCCAATATATTTTCTATTTTGTCAAAAAAATTAGGATATCGATAATGGTTTTTCGATACTTTGGAAATTAATACCAATATTTCGTAAATTTCATCCGAATCTTCAAGTATATTATGTGTATTTATCATATCTATAAAAGCTCTAAGATTTTCTCCCTTTTCATCATCTGAGCAATCAAGAAATTCGAGAAATAAAGAATATATTTTTCTCATTTTGCTTACATATTCCTGAACCTCCATGAATGAATAATTTAAAAATTAGATAATTTTGTATTTTTATTTGGCTGTACTAAATAATATTCAAATTAATATATCTCATGATATAATTAATATTTACTTTATTTTAATTAATATATAAAAATTAAGAGCAATATATATTATAATTTAATTTTTATTTATTTAATTTCTTGAGGATAAAATTACATTGTTTTTAATCTTAGCCTATCAATTCTAGCTTCTGTGACTTCAATTGATAAAAATTCTTTCAAAGGATATTTGTCATTACATGAAAAAAAAAATATTTGAATAGCATGAAAAAAATTAAGATTTGAATAGTATGAATATTGTGTATTAAAATTGTTTTACAGTTGATTTCAATATCTGGTTGATATAATAAATATTGAACTCAGGCTTGCTAAAAGGGCGGTCCGGGCAGGATCGGGCAAAAAAGTGACAAATGGCACTTTTGGCCATTGAGCAATTTACGGGCCAAACATGTGGCTCGTGTGAATTTTGCTTCCTCTCAACTTTAATGCCCGCGGGCAAAAAAAAGTTTGTGCCCTTGTAATTATCTTTCTCCTATTTATTCCAGCATTTTATTTTTTATATAAGAGAATTCGTTTAAATAAATGCTGATATGAAATAAATAATTCTCAATGCAAATCACACAGTTCCTGATTTTTACTTAAAAATGATGAAATTAATTGTAATATAATGATTTTCATTTCTTAGATCAAATAAACAAAAGTTTTTTTCGATAAAAATGAAATCTCACACCAAAAATTGATAATTTTGATTTAATATATTTCTTTATTATTAGATATTAATGAAGATATTATAGAATTTTTATTAATAAATTTCCATTTTTCTATGAGATTTCAGAAATATTAGTGTCAGCATTAGTAATACTTCAAAACTCTGAAATGAATAACGAATATACAACATTGATTAATCACTTATTATTATTTAGTCATATGATATAATATATAAAGAATATTGATTTAAATTATAAAGATTCAAAAATATAATTTATAAATTTTGAAATTATTATAAACAAATGTTAATCAACAAAAGAAAAAATTTAAATATGTTTAATTATACTCCGATATATAATTTTAAATTTAAGCTTTTCTCTTTAAAGAAATATAAAATTATTTAAAAAAAGAAAAGTAAAAATTATAAATTTATTAATCATTTTTAAAATGGCATTAAGTTGCTTGAAAAATCGCCTGAAAGAATCTGGTCCATTGTCCTTTCATATTTTTCTTCACTCAAGAAAAGAGGCTGTTCTCTCTTGAATCCAACATCAGTGCATCCATACTTGTCCAAAAAGAAGGGACGTAGTAAGCATGTCCTTTCCCCATCAACCACTCTCACAGTTGACGCATCCCTTCCAATTGACAAGAATAATGAAGGATAATTTTTTCCAGAGAACATTTTCTTAAGTGTTTCTGTTGGCTTGGTTTTGTTTAGAATCACTAAAGAGCAGCTGAAGTTTTCTTCTTTTTGGCCTTCACCATTTTCATCGAATTCGTCGTATTCATCAATCAGCCTGTTGTAATCGAGGATGTTGAAGACGCTGCAAACATTCATTTCGTCGATTTTGAACATAAATGGCTGCTGAACAAACCGAATGAACTCTTTCGGCATCGGTGCGAATACGAATGGCTTGAATTCGAAATCTTCAGGTATGAAGTGAAATGTTACATTGAATTTTTGAGAGATATTTGCAGACGATAAGATGTCATCCCAGTCAATGATTTGTGTGCTTTTTTGGTCGACGTTTTCTTTCTCTAATTTTGTCAGGAGGAAGTGTTCGACCAAACAGACCCTTCTCAAAAATAGATGCATTTCTTTCTCGCTTTTTTCATCTTTGCTGCCGAATGATGATTGAACAAACTGGCCAATTAATGCACGGAAAGTTTCGTCACCTTTTTCAATGTCATCTGATTCAATGATTTTCTTGATAAACCGTTGAAAAATGGTCAATTTTGAATCAACATCTTCCGAGACGTCGTTCTTAAAGCCAGTCTTCATCATCGGCTTCCCTTTCAGTCTGTACGCGTGCCATGTTGATAAGAAGAGGTTCCTCAATAAGATCTTGTTTTTCTTCGAATCGAGACAATCAGGAAGGCTTCTCAAACGGACTTCAAATGTTGTTATCAAACCGCTGATTGACTTCACTAATTCAACGAAAACATCAATGATTTTCTCATCTGAAGACTTAAAGAAACTCGAGTACTGTTTGATGAAAACGTCAAGTGAATCAGGCAGTTTTTGGTGATCTTTAAAGTCTTCGACGTTTGGAAGGAAGCCGTTTTTGAAAGAACGATCAATTGGGCACGTGAAGTCGTTCTTTTTGTGAACACAGCTGTTATGAACAGGATGCTGGCAAATGGCGAATTGGATGACGAAGAGGTTGCCTGGCGTGCAGCGTTTTGACACTTTTTTATCTGGATTTTCTAGCTCTTTTTGTTTCCTCAATTGAGCTTCTTTCTTTTCTTGAAGACGCTTCAATCTCATCTGCATTTTTTGATCCTTTCTTTCAGCAGCTTGTTGCACAGCTCGCTCATGATCTGCCATGATTCTTTGATGAAGAAGATCAATCATGTTTTGGCGATTTCTAACTTCTTCTGCATCAAGATCATTCGTGATGTCAAGATGTGGTGATGTAGATAAAATTCGTGCAAAAACCATCTCTGGATCATTAATCAGCTCATTATTTTCAATATCTTCTTGTTCATCATCTTGTTCTTTAAACAGTTGAGCCGATTCTAAAATTTCGTCGTCTTGCAAAATGTCGGTTTCTCGCAAAGCGTTGAATTGAGTCATTTCAACAATTGGTGGCTTATCAAAGATGAAAGGAAGTTTCGTCCTGTAAATGTAAAGGGGATATGAAAGGACCTCATCTTTATCTTCCATCGAGCAAATTGAACAAACTTCATTCGTTGATGTGCTTGATTTATTAGGGGTTGATTTTTGATCATCTACAATGGAGAAGTTTGATGAAAGTGACTTGAAATGAGTCATGATTTCTTCTTTCATTTTTCGTGCACGATTTTTTTTCATCAAATTTAGGTCTTGTTTATTTTGTTCTTTTTCACTTCCTTCGATTTCAACCGACATTTGATTCAATACGCTTTTACCAAGTTCTCCTTTGCTGAGTAAAATATCAATGATTGATTTAGGCGATTCAGTTGAGGAACAAATTTTCGTTCTAATGAATAAATTGAAGGTTTTTTTATTCAATGTATTTTGGATTGTTGCAGATTTATTTTCACCAATTGATAGATTAAATAGAGATTGATTTAATTGTGTAATTAAATCAGTAATTGTTGAATTGTACTTGATAATTTCTCCTATTTTAATTGATTTATCATCTTTAATTTCTAATTCTTGAACGAATTTTGAAATGAGAATAAGAATATTCATTGCAAGATGGTCATTTAAATCATTGCGATGAAATTCAGAACTTTTTCTTAGAGTTTTATAAACGATAGCCAAAACAGTTGGTGTAAATAAGAAATCTTTTAATCTAACATTTAAATCATCGTTTTCATTTTCAACTGTTTGATGAAAGAAATAAGTTTCTTCTGGTTCAAATTGTTGAATTTTTATTAATTCATCTGGATGTTTTGATTTTTCATTGTTCATTAAAACTTTTTCACGATTGAATGAATTGATTGCTGATATGAAATTGACTTCAATTCCTTCTTTTAAATGAAAAGAAACATCCTGATATTCATTGTTGTTGCTTCCTTTTGTAGATTTTTGTCGTGCTGTTGCAACATCATGAATAATTTCATTCAATAAAAATGGACGTGAATTTTTATCACAAACATTAACATCAAATAATTCAACTAATTTATTTAAATCAGAAACACCATGTTTTAATTCAAAGATTATTTGTTCTTTAATAAAGTTAAGGCCATCAAAATTAAAGAGATTTCGTTCAATAACAAGTAAAATTGACAAATATAGGAAAGAAAAGATCATTTTATTTTCATTTTCTTCATTTATTTCGTCATTATCAAATAAGCCAATTTCTCTTGCCATTTCAAATGCAAAAAATTCTTTAATACTGAATACATTAATTCCATTATTTTCTTTACATTGAAGTCCAATTGTGAGTTGAAGTAAAGGAATAAAAAGAGGAATTCCTAAACTAACTAACCTTTGATTATCTATATAATTTGAATATAAACAATCTATTGCTTTGTTCCTTTTAGAAACAAGTGATTGACTAAAACAAATAAATGAAATAGTATTTTTTAAACAAGCAATTCCAAGACGAATTCGAAGACTCTGATATTTTTCAAGTGAAAGAAATTGTGCAACTTTAATTCTGCATATTTCATCATTTCGAAGTAAATAAAGAACTGAATAAAACAATGGATATGAAAAGAAAAATGAAGCACCATTTATAAATGATTTATAATTACTTTCATTAGTAACCAAATAATCATTATTTATTTGATTAATGATGTTATAAATAAACATTTCATTTTCATTTACATTATCTTTTTCAATCAAATAAATTGGAGTCAAATCGAATGATTTATTCAACTCTTCAAAAAGTTTATCGAATTTCAAATTTTGATTCGATTTGAATGATTGTAAAAAAGGATAAAAAGAAGAAGAAAAACTATGTATATAAAAAAAATAGCTCTCTGATAAATTATCATTAAATGTTGTTGTAATTATTGTATCATTTACATTTTCTGTTTCTCCTTTTGATGTTCCTTTAGCTAAGATTTCAGTGACGAATTTGTCAAAAAAAGTTTGAATTTGATCAGTTGATTGATTTGCTGTTAATGTAGCTAATTTTTTGATATAATTAAAGAAATTAGGAATATCTGAAAAAGCAAATCTTAAACCTTTATAAGTTAATATTTCTTTCAGATAATATAAAACTTTAAATATAAATGTAAACCAATCAAAATTGTAATTTTCAATACTGTGTTGCATCAAACTGACTGAGTAACTATGAAACCAAAATTGATCCCATGGTAGAGTATTCTTTAGCATATATATTTTTTCTCCTTTTACTGCATTTATTGATAATGGAATGATACGATTTATCATCAATTTGAAGTTGATTTGTGCAAAACTGTTCTTAAAAAGTTCGTCACTTGTTAAAAGACCAAAAAATGACTGTATTTGTTGATTGAATTCAGAACTCCATTCAAAAATGTGGTTCATAAATTTTTCTAAGTTGATTTTTTCTGTTAGTGATATTGACATTAACCGTCGAAAACCGTCACCAAATTGTAAAAATGATTTTAAAAAATTGAGTATCTGGGAAAGAAGTGTGGTATCATATTTATTCAATTTTTTTATTGATGCAAATGATGCTTTAAAAACAACGTCAGTTAAGGCTGTTCGTAATTTTTCATCTAAATAATTTTCGGGATTTGAAACATCTTCCAGTCCATGATGTTTTGCGCAAAATCCTGAAGGTTTCCAAAAATTGACATCACCACAATCGCAATTTCCCGAAGAATTTACACTGACTTGGTAATCATGACCTTGATGATTTCCATTGAGAAAACATTCTAAACAAACGCATGAATTTGCATCAGTGGCACAATCATTGCAATGAATTGACATACGATCCGACCATTCATTTTGACATGTTGAAATATGCGAATTATGAGAATGATAATCAAAAAATTCTCGAAAAGTTTTGAAATTAGAAGCTGTGCAAATGATATTCTCACACAATTGAATAGCTGTAATAGGATCATAGGCAAAAATCGATTTAAGATCTTTATAATTCACTTCCATTTATAATTGTGCTTTTTGTATGGTCAATTTCGAAAAGGCCAATTTTGCTATTTATTTATATGGATAAATTTCATACAAATTAGAGTGACAGTACATTGAACTTTTTAACGTCTTTATTCAATTTTTTGACTCTTTTTTTTAGGTAAAAGAAAATGATGTTGATAGTAAGTCTTGGCATTTATTTTTATCATATGATAAAGAAAATAATTGCAGAACGTTTACTCGAAAATTTATCTATATTTTTGTAATAATTCGCATGATCATATTTAGAAAGATTGACCGGTCATCAAATAGCCAAAATGAGAAAAATGAAAATATAAGAAGATTAGTTTAGATTAGTTCCATAATATTTAAATTTGGCTAGCAAAATTTCTTTTTATGGCCTCACGAAAATCGACAAAATTGAATGAAAAATTTCTAAAATATAATTAATTTATTATTTTGATAATTATTATTTTTTTTAAATAATTTAACAAAATAATACGGCTTCATTTTTGGACCAAGATGAGTAAAAAGTTGGTCCATTTTTTTGAGAGAAAAACGATCAAAATTTTCAATATTCTTTTCATTGAATAAAATTTCATACACACTAAAGAAGTGAAAGCAAAAAAGAGTATAATGACATTATTTTTTAATAAATAATTTATTTTATTAAGCTCTCTTTGTTTTTTTGGTATAAAAATGTATTTTGGACCAAATAATCTAAGAAAGTGATTTAATGATGCGCGCAATCTAGTGTTTTAATTGATTAATTGGTAATATAAGCATTTGCGCTTCGTTTGATTCATCTTTTTGAACAAGATATTTAAAAAATATTTTACATTTGCTATAAACTTAATTAGCTTAGTAATTATATAAGCAAGCCAGTACTTCCAATATTTTAGGCAAATAATAAATACTTGCGCAAATATAAATCTTTTGAAAATGATTCTTTTTAATAAAATTTTATATTTATTATTAGCATATGAATTTGTATTCAAATTTTTGAATACTTTTATATAGTGTTCCTAAAAAATATTGATAAGAAATGAATTCAATAGTTAATCGTCGTTAACAAAAGTTATTTTATTTTTAAAATTTTTAATTTAAAAAGTTAAATTTCTTATCAATATTTTTTCGGCAATTGAAAAAGTTGATTTTTTATTAAAAATTAAAATTAAAATCTTACTTGATTGCCTTGCACTTCGAGGCATTGTTTCAATTTCTTTGGAAAAGAATCAATCAAAGAATTGTTTGTTGCTAAACTTAGATTATTCCATATAAAGAATAAAATTTGTGTTCAGGAAACATTTGCCATTTCAGCTCCAGGGATTTCAGGAAACATTATTGCTTTAACGCATATGAAATACTTGATTTCATTTGTTAATATTTGTGGTCGGCAAGGTTGTGTTTTTTCTGGTCTCCCTTCATCAATCTATTTAGCTACTGCTTTGACGCAATTTAACGAAATACTTAATGCATCAGCTGTTTTGCTTTTATTAAAATTGTGCGATTGCAGAACCACTTGCGATTAAATTATAGCGTTCGTTTGTATTTTTTGGTAAAGAAAACAAATAAATAAAAGGTCAAAAGATTGACCAACAATTGATTCTTAAATTCATGAATAGGTCATTAAATTTGAATGAATTTGAAAGAAATTTTAAAAATCTCTCAAATTATTTTTAAATAAATTTTCTCAATTTTTTCAATGAAACATGAAAATTTCTCTCAATTTTCTTATCAATATTTTTTAGGACCACTATACTAAAATATCTCAGAATATTTTGGACCAAAGAAAAAAGATTTTTTGGACCATGTAAACTTATTAAAATAGCATGTAAAGCATTCAAAAACTGGAAAATCGGTTTTTTTGGACCAAAATGTAAAACTATTTAGACCAGGCGAATTTTTTTAGACCAAGGCGAAATTTTGACGAAAAAAATGTAAATTTTCTATCAATTTTTTGAGAATTTTTAGCTTGGTAGCTTTGAAAAAATAGTTCAAAAAGTTATTCAAAAAAATAAAATTTAAGATGAAAAAAAATTTTTATTTTAAAGGAAAAAAAAAGATAAAAAATATAAGATTTCATTTCATTTTTTTTGGGTAAAAATTTACAAAATTTTAATAAGGTCCAATGGACCAAAAAAATTGTCCGTCCAAAGGTCCAAAAATTAAGCCATACAAAATAAAAAAAATTATTGATTTTGAAATAGGGGTGGTAACGATAGAAAATAACGACTTTTTTTTTAATTAAACCAAAATAAATAAAAAAGAGTTAAATATATTATATAAAATATATGTTAAAAAAATATATAATTATTTTTGAAAAATATCTATACGCAGTGGAGATAACTCATTTAAAATTTCAAAAGGTTTGTTCAATTTAAAATGTTATGTGAAATGAAAATGAAATTATGATCTAATTATGAATCATAAAGCTTAATTCAATTTTGTAACTTTTTGAATTATTTTTTTTTTTCATCTCAATTAATACATATTTTCGAAATTACCAATGACGAAATGGAATCGAAGCGAAGAAATCGAATTGATTAAAAGAGTTGATGAATTTGGAAACAAATGGAGCTTAATTTCTAATTTTTTACCGAATCGTTCACCAAATGCCATAAAATTACATTATAATGTAATGAAGAAATTAGATATTTTGGGATTAAATCAAAAAGATTTCTTAAATGAATCAGAAGATGATAAAATTATGCATATTTTATTCAAAAAAATAAGAAATTTTGAAAAGATTTCGCAATTAAGTCAATACAATAAAGAGCTTGTTATAACAAATATAATTCAAATAACAAATATTTTTCCAACATTTTCTTCGGAAATGGCGATACTTTTAAAATATATTTTTGATAATAATATATATGACAAAAACTCTTTTATAAATTTAGCCTCCTCTAATGAATGTATGACACTTTTGTTATTTTGTAAAACTTTTTCTATTCTTAATGATTCTGAATTAAATTTAATTGAATATGTTCAATCTGATCAATTTTTTTTCAGAGGGCCAGTTTTTCATACTGAGCAGTTTAATGACCGAAATGAAATTTTAAAAGAAGCAAGGAATCAAAAAGCATTTTATGCAGAAATTGAAGAAAAAAATAATTTATTAAAAATAGAAAATGCACGTCTTACAAAAATGGTTTATTCTTTGGAAGATCAAGTTGATAAGCAGCATCAAACAATTGAATTACTCCAACAAAATGAGAATTCTCTGAGAGAGTATATAAAAGAAAAGCATAATCAAGGAAAGCAAGAGACTGAAGGGTTCTTTATTTCAAATGAAGTTTTTGTTAAATATCCAGTGATTCGTTCAATGATAAATAAGGTATTATATAAAACAATAGATGAATCATATGTTAAGTTTTGTTCAATGATTCAAATGTCAAGTTGTAAAACATACAAAAGGTTAATTGATTTTTTACCACTGATTTCTCTTTCCTCATGTTCTAATTATATAAGACCAATGAAACACTCTTTGAAAAAAATGTTAGAGAATGTTCAAGAAATTCCTGGTTTAATATATAAAGTTTATCATGAGTATGTTCCTTTTGATGCTGAAAACAAAGTTGCTAACGAACTTTTCATAACACTTGGAGGTGATGCAGCGTGTCTAAAAAATCATCCTAATTCAGCCGCCATATATGTCTATAAAATGCTTCCATTGGCTAAAAGCATCCCTCCGCATGCAATTCACATCATGAGAACTACCAATGGATCTTCACCTCCAAGCGTTGTTAAGGGGGGAGTCTCACATGTTTAAAGCTCACTATATAAACAAAATTAAAATGTAAGATTTTGAGATTGTTGTTATAATCGTGAATAGAACATGAAATGCTGACTTTTAATATTATTTTAAAGCAGCTCTAACTAATAAATATGATAATATTTAATTTCATTATTTAATCTTAAATTTTACTTTTTGGTTATTCATTTAAACAATATATTTATATTTAATAATTAATATTATTAAAAATGATTTTTTTATTAAGATATTTCAATTTTATGTATATTCTGAAAAGTATTCAAATTTTTTCATATCCCTTAGTTAACCAGAAACCGAATACATTTGATAACTATATTAGCCTCATTATAACGAAATATTACATTGAAACCTAAAAGCTAAATTGATTCAAAAAACTGATAGATCTTATTCAACACTTGCTTTCAACTATTAGTGAAACAATTACAATCAGTACTAATTATTTGCTTACATTTAAAAAGTAAATCGATAAATATTTTTTATATCATTTCTTTTTTGAAGAAGATATTTCTATCTCATTACGTAATTTTATATCAATTAGCATTTAGTAATTAATTTTCTAAAGTCGAAATTTAATTTTTTTAAAAAAAACTATTTGAAAAATATGAAATTCTATCAAATAATAATATTAAAAATTATTAAATATTTTATATACCATCATGGTATAAAGATTACTCTAATTTTTTATTATCAAAAAACTTATATGAAACACAAAAATATATATATATTTGATCATTTTTTCTGAAAATGCTGATTTGTTGAACTTTTTTTTTTCATTTTTTTGCTGTTATGAGATAATGAAAAAAGAACTGGCATCTTTGATCGGTTTTACTTAAAATTATTTTTAGTTGTCTTGTTTTTTATTGAAAATATGGCATCTTTGATCGTTTGTTATTGAAAATTATTTTTAGTTGTCTTGTTTTTTATTGAAAATATGGCATCTTTGATCGTTTATTACTGAAAATTAATGCAATGATAATTTCTAGTCATTTCATAATTTTTATGGCTTACCAAACAAATTTGTTAAATAAAATCTTTTGTATTTCTTGTAATATTAAAATATAATGAAAAAATGAATTTTTTTTAATCTTATATGTAAAAAATATTAGAATAAAAAAAGAAAAATATAAAAGAAAGATTATATAAAACCAAAATACCTTTTATTTAAAGGTGTAAAGTCTGAAGGTAGAGATACTAATTAAGTTTTTGAGATTAAGATAATATTATTATTCAAATGAAAAATCTTTTTTGTCTTCGTTGTAATCGCCAGGTGGATCTTTTTTAGAGTATTTCTTTTTTCTGTAATGCTTTTTTTTTTCTCGATATTGAGGTGTTCTTTTTCGGAATATTTCTTGTTCTCTATCATTTTCGAATGACAATATATCAGCTAATGATTGTTTTGGTACAAACTTTATAAGATCTAGGTCAGTCAACAAACTTGAAAAAAAATGAGGATCGTTATATAGGCATCCTGCCAAAAGGGTTCTAACTTCATATGATCGCGCGAAATAAAGTCTCTTTGGGGCCAGCATCGATATGAGGTTATTGAGACTCTCGTTGCATTGAGTATTGTTTCGAAAGTCGCAATTTTTAATAAAATTTTCGGTTTTATTGAAAAAGTTTTGCATTTTTTTAAAAGCAGTTTCATCGTTTTTCCCTAGTTCCCAATCAGAATGTGATGGTGGTAATGGACCATGCGAACAATTATCGTGGTTACCTATCATATGAAATGGAGAGTTCGTCCACATAAGTCCTCTCAATTCGACATCTTCAATATTTGTAACTAAATATACTCCCCACGAAACAATTTTCACTCTCTTAGTTTCTATTTCATCAGAAAATAAATAATCATACTCCAATTTGTCAGCTAGCTTTGCAAAATTTCTAGACATGCATTGAAATCCATGCCTAGGATCGAAGGTTCGACTAAAATCCAGACCTGCTTTTTTCGCTTGATTTGGCGTTTTATTATCATTATCAGAAGTTATCGAGTTGCAACAATCAGGTCCCCATTTTCCAATAATTTGGTCAAAACTTAGTCTAGCTGCAGCAGATTCTAGCATATTGGACGCAACGTTGACATCTTTTTTGTTTGTTGTTTGCATGTCAACAACTTTGTTTCTCCTGCAATCCATTGTTGCTGTTGTGCAATACATTGCATCACGACAGGAGTCATATCTCCCATCTATTGAAATATTGGCATCATTCTGTTCAAATGTTTCCTTAGCAAACCTCTCAAAATGTTCAGAAGTACATTCTTTTATTTTCGGTATCAACTTTTGTTGGTGCCTATAAAAGGTAGATTTGCTAGGAAAACAGTTTCCTTGGATAGCAGCGCCGATGCGAGCTCTTTGAAAACCAGAGCCTTGTACTAAAGTACTGATGACAGCCATATCTGGTTGAACTTTTTTATAAGGAACATCTTCCTGAATCTCTTCTTTATCATCATCCTTTTTATTCCATCTAATATTTATTGCTTTTTGGTTTTTTATTTGGATTTTCCTTTTTGGCGCCATGAAAAATGAAAAAATGAAATAAACGTTAAAAAATATATGGTTAACAAAATAAACCAACTTTTTATATATTAATACGTTTTTTTTTTAATTATAAACCTTTCAAAAAAATGGGACTCTGAAGAAAAAAACGTACACATATTATTATATCATAATTAATGATTAAATATTTAAAATAGTATTTTATAATATTTATAATGGACATTTTCTTTTTGATTATAAATTTAAATTGTAGATTTTTCTAAAAAAAAAAATTAAGTTAAAAAAAGTGCAAAAAAGTTGAACAAAAATTTTCATATCTCCATTTTACCAGATGTAGTGATTCAAATCCTTAACGAATACATAATTTTTTATTCCTATTAATAAAAAATATTATAACTTAGTTTGGTTGTAAAATCTTTAAAATTGAAAGACTACATACATTTTTAAATTTTGGTAAAATCTCTCTGTAATTCATGATTTTTCAAAATGTATGTAATCATTCAATTTTAAAGATTTTACAGCCAAATTAAAAACTTATCATCAGTGAACCTAGGAATATAAAGTTATGTATTCGATCAAAATTTAGTTTAATATTTATTGAAATATAATATAATTAATCTCCTTTCAATTAAAAAAAAAGTATTTCAAACATTTTTATGTATAAAAAAATAGAATTTGGCATGACTACTGAGCACTTCATAATTTACAAATGAAAGGTAAACTGATGAATGCGACAAAATTAAAAAATAAGGAAATGTTTTGCAAATGATTGAATATATAATTTCGTAAAAAAACAAAAATTTTTTATAAAAAAAATTTGAAAATATTAGTAATTATTAATTATTAGTATATTACTTAAGTAAAAAATATAAAATAAATTAAAGAAATTGATTTTTTTTTATTTGGTCCGTCCCCCTTAATAAATTTGACATAATTGCTAATTGCTTGAGCAATTTAAATATCAAGGTCAAATTTATTAGTACAGATGGTGATGTCAGCTTTGATGACAAACATGCGAACTTTTATGATAATAAAGTTCATCCAATTTCAAATCTAACATTTGATCAAATTGTTGAAAGACTTAAAAATGAATTAAAAATTCCCATCTCTGATCCTTTTCATTTGATAAAGTCTGCGCGTTCAAGACTAATGGATCATTTGCTGCTCATTGACCCTGAAAAACTTATATGTGTTAATACGGCACTTTTCTCTCAAGCCGTTGAATTAGAACCGGCATTTACTGATAGAAGCAAATATGGCGCAATGAAGGATACCTATCCTCTTGCGCTATATTCCTGGTATTCTTTTTCTAAAGTAATGCAAAAAGGCCGTTTTGACGCAGCATATTATGTGATGCCTTTTGTATTTTTCATTGAAGCATTTCGGTCAAATCTTCTATCTCGAAAAACCAGATTAGCATTCCTTAATGAAGCTTATATTTTGTTTAATTCACATTTACAAAATGTTCATAACGTGGAACGTGACTCAGTCTTTAAACAACGTTTTTCATGCAATTCACTTGGAGTATTGTTTGCAGATGAAATTTTTTTAAAGCGAATAATAAACACAATTATCGGTTTAGCAATTGCAATTAAGTTTCATTATGATGATCTTGCTCTCCAACGGATCGGAACGCATGATATTGAATTGTTTTTTGGTCTGATCAGAAAATTGTCTTGTTTTGATAATTCATATGACAATGCCGTACGTATTGCTTGTGAAGCAATCATTGTGAAACAATTTGCAACAGAACTTGGATCTTCAAACTTTATTGAAAAAAGAGAAAACGAAGCGGGTGTTGTTTTAACAGAAAATATCAACTCCTTAGATGATATAAATTTTGATTTTCCTTTATTAAACAATGTTGTTTATAATCTTATGAAAGGCAATGAAGTTGAAGAGGATAAATTGTCAGATGTAGAAAAAATGCTTGATTACTATACTCATTTGATAATTAACAGTAAAAATTATAAAATTGTTCGAATACCAAATTTATGCACTGGAACACTTCCACTTCATCGATATAATGTAATGAATTATTCTTTAAGTGTATTACCAATACCAAAAGTTAATTCCACTTTTCACTTTTATATGTCAGATAAAAAATTCAAACAAAAAGTGAAAAGAGCAAGCATTTTGCAGTGGTGTATTCGTTTATGCGCATCAATAAATGGAATTGAATATAATTCAAAGAAAAAAGTGAAAATACCTTTTGAGTATGATTTGAACAATTTGAATGATATTGAAAAAATTGTGGATTTCTTGACTCATCCATATGAAAATATGATTGATGATAAAAAATTGAGAGATTTTATTGTAAAAGAAGAAGAAAAAAATAAAAATATTATTTTTGGCATAGATGCTTTAGATGAAAATAGGCCAGATGACATAAATTCATTTGAAGATGAGCAATTTGAATATATTATTCAAAATTTGAATGATAAGAAAAAATTCCAGAAAATCATTTCATCGTCAGATGATCCAAAGAAGATTTTAAAAAAAGTTGTTAAACGATCATTCATAAATACACTTAAAAAAGCAATGTCAGTTTTTCTTCAAGTTTTAAATCAGATGAATAAAGATGAATTTATGTCAAAATTCAAAACAAATTTTTCTCAAGGACTTATTTCTCCTTATAAGACAAAAAATGTTGATCAAGAAATACAAGATTCTCATCAAGAAGCCATCACAAATTTATATTTTTATGGGATATGATATAAATTAAAGCGCTTTAATAAGAAAATAACCCGTAATTTCAATGTACCCCCACTCTTACAAATTTTTCAATTTTATAAAATTGAAAACTTTTCAAAACAGTTTATATATTGAGAAATTGAAAATGGGCTACACCCTTAAGTTTACAAATAGAGTTCACCCTAATTTTTATAAATCCCAGTTTTTTAATAAACCTTTTTTTTCTCTCTCTTTTGTTTAAATCAATTACTTAAGAATTTATAATCAACTTTTTGAATTAAATTTGAACGTATGAAACCGTTTAAAAATAAATTTTATTTTTTGATCTTCAAAGGCCAATTTAAATAAGCAATGAGCAATCAAGATCTTCTCAAAGCATGTGAAGTTGGTGATATCAAATCAGTTCAACAATTTCTTAATAACAAGAAAATCGACATTAACTGCAAAGACATTTTAATACTTTAATTTTTTATGTAATTCATATCATATATTTTTCATAATATTTACAAATAAAAAGTATTTATGGAATTTAATCGAACATTTAATTCGACTCCTTTGATTTTTGCATCTTCTCAAGGACATACAGATATTGTTGATCTTTTATTATCCCAACAAGGAATTGAAATCAACTGTAAAGAAATTTAAGACCAAAAAATATTCATATAATTTATACTTAACACTTTTTAATGGCATTTTCAACTAAAAAATTTTTTTTATGGAATTTAAATTCAATGTGCCAATAACACACCTTTAATTTGCGCTGTTTCCCAAGGCCACAAAGAGATTTTTAAACATTTATTAGCGCAAAAAGGTATTGAAATCAACTGTAAAAATATTTTTAAATTTTTAAGCGTTAATGTCATTCAAAAAGTTCTTTTTTTAATAACATTTTCAACGAAAAAAATTTTTATGGAATTTAAAACATTAATTTAATCTTTCTCCTTTAGTCTACGCCATCTTCAAGGACTATACTGAAATTGTTGAACTATTATTGTCACAACCAGGTATAGAAATAAACGGCAGATACATTTTCAATTAAAAATAATTTTGAATGAAATTTACTAAAAAATTTTTTTTTCATAAAATTTGAAATAAAAAAAAATTTGTGGAATTTTAAACTAGTTAATTAATTTCACACCTTTACTTTATGCTGCACGTGATGGCCATACTAAAATCGTTGAACTCTTGTTATCACAGCCAGGTATCGAAATCAACTGTAAAGATATTTGAATTATTAATTTTTCATACAATTTTGACCAATTTTTTTAATGCAATTTTCAAATGAAAAAAATTTGTGGAATTTTTAATTGATTATTTAATTTTACACCTTTAGCTCATGCTGCACATAATGGTCATACAAAAGTCGTTGAACTCTTGCTAGCACAACCAAGCATTGATATCAACAGCAAAGATATTCATATTCAAAAATTTCATAAAATTTGAATACAAATTTTTTAATAAAATTTCAAAGTTTTTAAAAATTTATGGAGTTTTAAATTAGTCATTTTAATTATACACCTTTGGCCAATGCCATATTTAAAGACCAAGTTAAAATCTTTGAACGTTTATTATCGCTGCCAGGCATTGAAAAGGATACCAAATTCATTCCAACTTTTTTTATTTTTCATGAAATTTTTAGAAATTATTTTTTTTTCATAAAATTTTCAAATGAAAAAAATTTTTGGAATTTTTAATTAGCCATTTAATCTTACACCTTTAATTATAGCTGCACGCGATGGTCATACAAAAATTGTTGAAATCTTGTTATCACAGCCTGGAATTGATGTCAACAGTAAAGATGTTTAGATTTGTAGATTTTCATTCAATTTAAAACAAATTTTTTTTTAATGGAATTTTTAAATTGAAAAAAAAATTTGTAAAATTTCAAATGAAAACATTTTATTTTACTCCTTTGACTTATGCTGCACGTAATGGTCACACAAAGGTTGTTGAACTTTTGTTGGCACAACCAGGAATTGATACAAACTGCCAAACAATTTGAATTGAAAATTTCAAATATAATTTTGAAAGAACTTTTTTTTATGAAATTTTGAAATAAAAAAATGTTTTATGGAATTTATTAAAATGCTTATAAAACTGCTATTGACTATGCACAAAAAGGAAATCATCCAGAAATCGTTCAGTTTCTATCGAAAGACCTGATTGAAAAGCAGCAAGAGATAAACAAAATAATGAACGAAGCAAAATCTGAAACCGATCGTTTGAAAGAAGAGAATAAATCTCTCTTAATGAGAATTAAGCAGCTTGAAGAAGAAAACCGAAAATTAAAAGAAAAACTTCAAAAATCAGATGGAATCATTTCTGATCTGAAGAAAAAAATAAAAACTTAAATAAAATTTTTTTTAAGTAATTATACTATTTTTATGAAAACAAATTAATAAATTATTGTTCTTTTTATTTTTATAATGATCAAAAAATTTATCGTAATGGTGAAAAAAATTAATCATTAACTTTTTTTTTAATCAGTTTTGAATACAGATTGCAAATTTAAAGAAGTCAAATTTAAAGGAGTCAGATATTCAATAAACATAGAAGATAAAACAGCATGTGCTATTAGTTTCGAATCCCCTGATGTAATCATTCCACGATCTTTTGGCTATCAATCACATGAATACGTTATAACAGACATTTATATACACGCCTTCAAATATTCTATGATAAACTCGATAAAAATTTCTAGTGATTCAAATCTCCAAATAATTAATGATGATGCCTTTTCCCATTCATTGATTAAAAGCATTACACTTCCCCCTCAAGTTGAAAAGATTGGTAAACGCTCTTTTGCTTCATGCCGCTATCTTAAAAACGTTGAAATTCCAAATAATTCCAAACTTCAATCGATTGAAAAAGAAACTTTTCTGTACTCAGGGATTGAGAGGCTCAGAATTCCTCCGCAAGTCACAAAAATAGGTGAACGTTCCTTCAGTTATTGCAAGCAACTCAAAGAAATTGAAATACCGAGTGATTCTCAGCTTCAAATCATTGATAAATTTGCCTTTCATTCATCTACAATTGAAAGCATCACAATTCCTCCAAAATTAGTCGAACTCAAAGAAGGATGGTGCAGTTTGACGCAGAAGCTAAATAAAATAACAGTGAGCTCGCAAAATCCATATTTTAAATCGTTGGAAGATAAGCTTATCATCAGAAAATCATCAATTGAAAAAGACGTTTTTGATGAAATTGTTTTTTCTATTCGTTGTATTGAAAAAGTGGGAATTCCCGATTCAATTGAGAGAATTTGCCCTTATTCATTCTATGGGTGCCGAAATCTTCAAATTGTCGAATTTTCGAATGAATCAAAACTTCGAGTTATCGACAAATCAGCATTTGAACAATCATCAATAAAAAGCATTCAAATTCCATCAAGTGTGACGGTTATTGGCGAAAGTGCTTTTGCTTACTGTTATTCGCTTCAGCTAGTTGAAATTTCGGTTGATTCGAAGCTTCAAATAATTGGTAAGGAAGCTTTTTCTTGTACGCCAATTCAATCGATTTCAATTGGATCACATGTCACGAAAATTGACAAAAAATCTTTTGAATCTTGCACTCGACTTAAAAAAATAGAAATTGCGAATGATTCGCAACTCCAAATCATTGAAGAAAAAGCATTTGGTTCAGTTAAACCTGAAAGCATTACGATTCCTTCAAAATTGATTGAATTCAATGCTGCATATAATTTGAGATGTGCTAAAGTTTATGTGAGTCAAGAGAATCCATATTTTCATTTTTATGATGACACGCTCATTATTAGGAAATCGTCATTGAAACAAGAAAATTTTGATGAAATTGTCTTCTGTGTTAGTAATGTTGAAAGTGTCACTATTCCTGACTTTATCCAGCGCATTCATCCATGGATATTTGGTGATCGTTGTGAATTAAAACACGTTGATATTTCTCATGTTTCAAATCTTCGAATTATTGGAAAATCAGCATTCAGACAAACATCAATTGAAAGCATAAGGATTCCATCACAAGTGACAGTGATTGAAGCAAACGCTTTTGATTCTTGTTCACAGCTTTCAAAAGTGGAAATTCCAAGTGATTCGAAGCTGCAAATCATTGGTGATGAATCGTTCTCTAATACTTCAATCGGGAGTATTAATATTCCATCACATGTAACAACCATTGGTAACAATGCTTTTTCTTATTGTTATCAACTTCAACGCGTTGATATTTGCAATAATTCAGACCTCCAAATCATTGGTGATGGAGCGTTCTATGAATCATCAATTTATCGTGTTTTGATTCCTTCGAAAGTCACCGAAATTCGCAAAAGTGCTTTTTACAAATGCAAAAAACTTGAAAATGTTGTAATTCGAAGTGATTCTAATTTACAAATAATTGAAAATCATGCATTTTATCAGACTTCGATTAAGGATTTGTTGATTCCATCAAAAGTAACTCAAATTGAGGAAAATGCTTTTTATGGTTGCGATAAACTTGAAAGAGTTAAAATTGCTAGTGATTCAAGGCTTCAAATGATTGAAGACAATGTATTTTCTGGATCTTCTGTGAAGATTCTCTCTATTCCATTGCAGACTACACTTATACATACAAATGCTTTTAATTATTTTTTTAATCTTCAAATTGTTGAAGTAAAAAATAGTAATGATATGAAATCTGTCGATTTGCATTTGTTCCATTTCACTAGAAACACCAGAATTTTTGTCCCAGCATATTTACATATTAAAAAGAAAACGGAAGATTGATTTTTTCATATAGAATCATTTTAAAAGTTGGCTAATATTTCAAATAGCATTATTTTAATAATGATTAAAAAAATTAATACATTTTAATATGTTATATTTTTATATATTTGTATTCATAAACAAAATTTAAATATGCTGATAAAACATACTTTTTTATCAGTGATATAAAAACATTTCTTTTAATAAACAACGAATTGAAATTTTCTATTTAAAATTGAATTGTTCCCACTTCCAGTCTTGTTTAATTGAATTGAAGGTTTAAAAAGACGTTAATTATTTTATTTTTTTTTTATGATATCTATCTTATTAGTTGTTGCTTTTTTTGCAGTCATGTCAAATTCAAACTCTAATAAACATGTGTATATCTGCATGGGAGGACATTCTGCCAAATATCACACTTTTAAATATTGCAAAGGCCTTTCAAAATGCAGAGGAGGAATCAAGGAAGTCACAATTAATGAAGCAGAAAAAACATACAACCGAACACCATGTAAAATTTGCCAAAAAATGCAGCACAATCTTGAGATTTAAAAGGTAATAATTTGATATATATTCTGAAATATTGATATATATCCTGACTTAGTTAAATTCCAAATTCAATAAAAATTACTTAAATCAAAAACTTTTATTTTTTTTCGAGTTCATTAAAGCTGAAAATGTTTGGCAATAAAAACCAAAAATGGAGTTTAAATAAAGAAGAGAACTAAAAGCATATGATGGCATAAACCTTAAAAAAAAACCTTTCAGATACAGAATGGGTATCCATTATGTAAGAGATTTACAAAGAATTATTGGTTTCAATTGAAACCCAAAAGCAACCAATTCAATTATTCTTTTCAAAAATTTGGGTTATTGTTGTCGATGATGCAAGTAAGGTTGCCATTGCAAATCTCTGCAAAAACTTCCACTTTTCTATCATGCTTTCAGATTCACGGTTGGGGAAAACTGCCACTTTTCTATCATGCTTTTTATATGTCCTCATGACTTGATTCCATTTGTGGACATATAAAATAATATAAATAATATAACAATTGTATTAAAAAAGAGGAATATATCTTTATAAAATTATATAATATATTTATTTATAGTCATAATATTGTAGCTATTAATAATCTAGAAAAAAATCATTCGCAACTGAATGAATTTGAAAACAATTGACAAGTAGGCTTGTTATTCTGATATCGATTATCAGGTTTGGCACTTTTTTTAACTCAGATAATCGACAATTAAAATTTTTAATCGATAGCATTTTATTATCAAGTATGAGATGTGATACAAAAAAAATATTCTTTTGATATCGAATTTTGATTAATCGAAATTAATACATGTAAAAATCATTAAAAATAGGATCAACTAAAGTATAGTTAGTCTTTTCTGAAGAACCTTCAAAAAGTGGAAATCATTCAGAAAAAAAAATCTAAATAAAATAATTTTATAAAAATAACAGTTATCTTAGTTGCATTGAAAAAACAAATCTTTTTATATTTTTACATAATTTTTACCGAGACTACATAACGCCTAGCGGGCGTCGAGCGAGATTTTTTTCTTGAAAAAGTGATTTTTTTTTCAGAATTTTTTTGAATTAAAAAAGCATTGGCAGAATTTAAAAAATCTCATAAAAAGTGGAGAAATTAGAAGAATTATTTATTAATTATATATAGGAAAATCTTTATAACTGTTATTTTTGACTACTGTTTGTTTGATTAAAAATACTATTATTTGTGAAGTTTATTAGAAAAATCTTTTATTTTATGTAAAAATTTTAAAAATTTTATTATATTTCAATGTATATTTAGCTGGTCTAATAGACCAAAAAATATCAATATCCAAAGGTCTAAAAATGAAGGCCTATCAAATATTTATAGAATGTGTCTTTTTTTTTTTTTTTTTTTTTTTTTTTTTTTATGAAAAAAACTAATACTATAAACTAATACTATAAACATTTATAGTTGGTGGACATAATTCTGTTTTGGAGACATAATTATGTTTTCACATCATTTCTATATATTCAAATTGGACTTTTAAAAAAACAATTGTAGAACAATTAATATCATATTGAATACATTCTATTCCCCGATTTTCATTCACTTTTATCAAACTAAATTTGATCATAAATATGATATCGAATTTTTAATTTCTGAATATTTTTTTATTATTTGAAAAAAATTATAATTTACTTTTCATCTATAATTAAAATGTATCATTATTATTTATTGAAATAAAATAGATAATTAGAAAAAATGGTTTCATTTTCATTTCACTAATCAAAAAACTCATTTCATATCACATTTCATGCTTTTACCATTAAATAAAGGTTGTTTTAATTTGCTCTAACATAGTTATTATTTTAGAATATAATGTATATATTATATTTTAGAAAAAAATTTATTGAAATAATAATTATATAAAAAGAAAAAGTGTTTTCAAAATATGACAAAAATCATTCATACAAAATTACTAATTTTGAAAAATGAGTTTATTTTATTTCAAATTAGATGCAGTATTAATCATCTATATGATGCATATAATATATTGAATATAATAATATGGTTGAAAAAGAATCAATCTTGGAAAAATTTCATTTTTCTTTTTTTCATTCAAAATCATTCATAAATCACTCATGCATAATTGATATGATTTCAGAATTACATTATTTGATAATACATACAATGAAATATATTATTAATCCTCTAAAAATCATTGTTGTCCATCAAGATTTCAGGTTTTTCTAAGAAATATACAAATTACACTTTTTTATTTTTTCTATTATAATAGCATTAAAAATAGCAATTAATCAATAAATATTAGGTAAGTATAGAAGAACTATTAAAATAATGAAAATAATTTCTCAATGTCTAAAATTGAAAGTCTTTTTAAGTTATTTCAGAAGTTACCCTTTTTCATTAAGGTAATAGATCTTGAGTAGAACCGCCAATTTTATTCTTTCAATATCATTATACTATATGCATTATATCAAATATTTAAATAAAAATTTAAAAGTTTTTATTTTTTATTGGAAAAAAACAAAAAAGTGATATGATTTTTAACTTTATTTTGTGCATCAAAATTTTCTTATATGAAAGTTTTTAGATATCAATTATCTGACAAAATTATATCATTACTGATTATGAATTAATGATATTATTATTAAATCCCAAGTTTCAATTATTGAGAATAAAATAAGCATTTTGACTTTTTTTTACATTAATGGCAAAATTTCATATAAATCACAAATATAATAGCTCATTTAATTAAATAATGATGTACATAAAATACATTAATAAAGTATATAATATTATCAAATTATCTTTAAAAAGTATTGAGAAAAATGTGTTTTATTTTTGTGTACCATTCAAAAAGTTGAGCAAACATGATTATGTCCCAAAAACATAATTATGTCCACCAACTATATAAACTCTGATCGGAAAATCATAAACCATTTAAAAATTAGAAAATTTATCAAATTAATATTTTTACAGTATTGAATTCTCATAGTCATCTTCCATGAAATCAAAATGTAATAATAAATATAACTATTTTTTTCTCTGAGAACTTTTATTTCACCTTAAAAAGGTCAAAGAAATTTTGACCTTTTATAAACAAAAAATAACGTATTCTCTAGATACTGATTTACAATCATAAGAAAAGAATAAATTGGGAGGTTTGTTTCAGTTAAATCAAAAGCCATTATAAATTTATAATACAAAATACTCCTCTATCTCCAATTTTTTGCAAAAAAATTTTCTCTTGGGAGGAGTCGAACCTCCATCCCGGGATTCAAAGTCCCATATGATAACCGCTACACCACAAGAGATAATTAACTCTCAAAAAAATTCTATATGTAGTATTTAAAAAATAATAAAATTTTAATTTGAAATACTCGAAATGAAACTGAGATCAAATTTAAAATTTTATATAAAATGATTAAATATAAAATTGAAATAATAAATAAAAGAATTAGTAATTTTATCTGTTTAATTATCAATAAATATTTGGCTTAAAATGCTAATAATCTACATTATTTGACAAGCTTTTTTTGGATTATAAAAAACATTAATTCCAACTGTTACATTACTAGGAAAAGAAAAAGGTTGTAGATTATTGCAATTTGAAAATGCATAATCACCAACTTTTCTTATTGAGTTAGGTATTTTTATTTGTGTCAATGAATTGCATCCTCTGAATGAAAAACTACCAAATTCAGTCACATTGCAAGGGTTATCAAATTCGACATACTCTAACCTTCCACAGTTATTGAAAGCATATTTTCCAATTGAAGTAACTGAAGAAGGAATTTGTACTTGCTTTAATGAATTGCATTCACTGAATAAATATTCTTCAAATTCTATTAATAAAGAATCATTTTCAAATGTTACTTTTACAAGACCAACACAACGTGAAAAAGCATATTTTCCAATTCTTTTTACAGATTTAGGAATTTCTATCTGACGCAAAGAACGGCAATTGTAGAAAGAGTAATCACCAATTGTTTTCACTGATGATGGAATTGTAATATTTTTCATGTGCTTGCAA
Organism: Tritrichomonas musculus; assembly: GCA_039105265.1. NCBI lineage: Eukaryota > Parabasalia > Tritrichomonadida > Tritrichomonadidae > Tritrichomonas > Tritrichomonas musculus. Next base: position 428,891 of record JAPFFF010000025.1, on the reverse strand, counting down.
TCATTAAATGCATTGTTCTCAATTGAAGTTACTGATGATGGGATTTCTATTTCTATCAAATTACAACCATGAAATGACCATTCTTCAATTGAAGTCAATGGAGAGCTAAGGACTAATGAATCTAATGGACATCCTAAAAATGCATCTTTTCCAATAGATTTTATAAATTGATTAAATGAAAACGCATGAAGTGATGTACAATTTTTGAATGTATAAGGCTCTATTTTAGTAATATTTTGAGAGTAAATACTTACACTTATTAATTCACAATTTTCAAAAGCACCTTGTCCAAGATAAGATACTTGATATAAGATGATAGAAGATAATGATTTACATCCATAAAACGCGTATTCTTCTATTGTTTCCAAATCATATGATAAACTAACATTTTGAAGCTTTTCACAGCAATAAAAAGCTCCACATCCAATTGATATAATACTATATGGAAATGTTATTTCGGTAATAGCACAATTATTAAAAGCTCCTGCACCTATTGTTTTGATGTCATAATTATTTTTAATGTCAATAATTTTTAGAGATGTGCAGTGGTAAAAAAGATCGTTCTCAATCGCTTTTAACCTTTTAGGCAATAATATTTCTTCTAATTGAGAACATTCTTTAAATGCTCCTTCTCCAATAGAGTTTACATTATCTGGAATGTTTATTAATTTAAGTGAAATGCATTTATAAAATGCATTTTTACCAATTTCGATTAAATTCGAATTTGCATCAAATTTAACTTCAAAAAGATTTAAACATCCACAAAATGCTTCGTCTTTAATAGAAGCAACCTTTTTAGGTATGGTTATTGTTCTAATTGACATACCAACAAAAGCTTTATATCCAATTACATTAAGTGATTCAGGAATTGTTATGTTTTGGAGGTTTTGACAACAATCAAAAGCATTTCTGCAAATTAATGACATTGTATTTGGAATATTGACTTCATGAAGATTATCGCAATGAAAAAACAGATGATTTTCAATTGATTTCAATGATTCAGGAAAAGTAATTTTCTTTAATGATTTGCAGTAACTAAAGCATCCTCCTCCAATAAATTCAACAGAATTAGGAATTGTGATTTCTTCAAGTGAAGAGCACTGACAAAAAACTCCACCATGAATTTTTTTAACAGAAGAAGGAATTGTAACATTTTTCAGTTTTTTACATTCTTTAAATGTATCAAATTCAATTGAAACAATTGAATTGGGAATAGTTATTTCTTCAAGGCTAGAATAGCCATAAAAAGAACCAGGAGCTATCGATTTAACAGTATCTGGAATTGTAATTTTTTTAACATTTCTAAACAAGGATAAATTTATATGTTCAATACAATCAACAGATGAATGAAATACAAAATGATTTAAAGCTGGTGCAACAAAATAATCAATGTTGGTTTGATATGGATTAATTTCGATGCATTGTAAATAATCAGCACCAATACAACCAACTGATTTCATTGATGGTAAAATTGTTATTTTATAAAGATTTCTACAATTAGAAAATGCATCACTTGAAATTGATGTAACAGTTTCAGGAATGATCAATTCTCTTATATCATAAAGAGAAGTGTTATCAAAATCAAACTTTGAAATGTTTTTAATTGAAGGATGTAGTGTAAAATGTTTAAGTAGTGGGCACTCAGGAAATGCATTTGGTCCAATTTTAGTATTATATGGATCAATAATGATATTTTTCAAATTACGACATCTTCTAAATGCATTGGAATAAATTTCTTTTAATTCAGGTGGAAATGTTATTTCAGTTAATAAAAAGCATTCAGAAAAAGCTCCTCCTTCAATTACTTCCACTGAACTTGGAAGATTAAGCTCCTTTAAATTATGAAGTGAATTAAAAGCACCACCTCCAATTAATGTAATTGAATTAGAAATACTTAATTCTGTAACATTAGAACAAAATTCAAATGAGCCTTCACCTAAACCACCTGTAATGATCTTAACTGATGAATCTAATGTAATTTTATTAATTTCTTGTTGCTTTTGAAAAACTTTTGTTGTTTTTTCAATTCCTGATATTAAAAGGTTTATTTTCAATTTATGACATTTTGTTTGTTTCATGTTTTTAATAATTTCATAAACTTTTTTGTTAAGTAAAGGATATTGAAATTCAATACTTATTAAATCATCAAAATTATTAATGTTGTTAATGAACTCTTCTGAATCAAGTGATCCGTTTTCATACAAAATTGAAACAATGTTAGCTTTAATTTCTATTGAATCAATTGAGGTCAATTTTGAAAGACTTTCATTCATTTGTTTTGAGCAAATATATACATAATTTTCTTTAATATCTTTTTCCCTTTTTGACTTTTGATTCTCATTTGATAAGAATAAAAGAAGTGACCCAATTTTTTGATTGATTTGTGTGCTGAATTTGAAACTTAATAATCCTGAAAAAATAAAGTTTTGTGATTCTCCGCTAAGACTGTTAAAAACTTCAAGATTGTCATTTGATCCTGTGCATTTTGATGATTCATAAACAACTTTATTTAACTTATCAAGTTTATTGGATTGAACAAGCTGAATTCTTATATTTTCTTCTTTCAATTCATTAATTTCATCTTTTAACTTTTTAACTACAGTTTCATGGTGTTCCTGTGTAACAAAAAGTGACATATTTTCCTTCAATTTTGCCAGTTCATTTCTTATATTGTCCAAGTCATTGTCTTGCTGCAAAGTTGTAACAAAATGCGACTTTTCTTCATTGATTTCATTGATTTCTTCTCTCAATTTTTTTAACTCAATTTCTTGTTCAGATTTTAAGGTTTCAATAACTTCATCTTGTTGATTGTTTAATAACAAATATTGCTTAATAAGTGCATTCTGGTTACTACAGGTTGATTTACAAAATGATTCATCAATATAATGGAAATCAAATATTTCTGAGTATTCATCAATCAATAATTTCTTTATAATATATTTGTTTTTCATAGGATGATCAAGTAGTAAAAATAAAACAGAAGCATCGGTTCCATGCTTGAGAAGAATTTCAAAAAGAAAATCATAAATTTTCTGATTTTCCAACGAACCATTTTTCAATTTATATTTGGTTAGTATTCTATGCAATGTGGAAATCTTAAATAATGTTAATTTTTCATATTTTACATAATCTAACAAATGTTCTGAAACAATATTTTCAAAATATTGGTTTTTTATATTATTTTGTGTAGTGCTAATATGATATAATTGGTTGATAAAATCTTCTGTATGATCAAAAAAGTAGCTTTCAATGAGTTCTATTAAATTAGTATTATTTAAGATATTTGCAATATAGTAAAGTGGAAATAATTTTTCAATTTCGAGATCAACAATTTTGGTTTCACTAAAATTAACAAAATCTTTAATTGAATCGTCTGTTAAAATAGTTTTTTCATTAAATTCCAATAAAAAATTATTAATTAAATTTTCATTATCTTCATTTGGTTCCAATTTAATATAACTTAATAAAGAAGTTACATCAAAAGGGAAAATTCTATCTTTGTATTTTGAAAAACATAAAGTTCCTGGAGAATTAATTCCATGAGTAGGTTTATTCATTTGACAAATGTGCTTGAGAAAATAATGGAAAAAATTTTTTAAACAAAAATTTGAATAGTTTACAAAAAATGGAATTATTTTATGTTTATTTTTTCGACAATCAAATGGATAGTAAAATTGTAAAATTCAAAAACGTAGAAGAATTCTCTCTTTGTATTTAAAAGTACAGAAGACAGAAATTTTACAAATTTTTTCCAACCAAATGGAAATTCAATAGAAATTTTTCCACCTTTCATTTTATAATAAAAATCTATATATTTCGGAATGTATAACCTTAAACTAGAACGGTGGAAACTTAGATGTAAACGATTACTTGATATAAAAACATATTTTTTCATTTTCTATTATTTATATTATTATTATTTATTTATTAATATTTAAAATTGTACATAATGTTTTAAGATATTATTTTTTCATTTTTTAAAACAAAATAATAAAATTGTCTGAAAAATTGTATCTTCTGCCAAATAAACATATAAAATTTTTTTGAGTTATCTCAAAAAGGTAGAGGATTTAATCAAGAGTATTTAGAGATAGCTCAAAAAACCAAATAACAAAATGATACAAAAGCAACAAAATCTGCTTTAAAAAGAGAAAATGCTTTGTTAAGAACAACTTTGAATGAATATCAAATTAAATATCAAAAAAGAACTCGAAGATTTTATAAAAGTAAATTCATCGCTACATCTTTTATCAAAATGCTTGCATGTGGAAAGCAAAATTGATGAAAAAGTTGGTCCTTTAATAAATTATAAATTAAAGAATATCGTCAACGAGTCGATAGGTGCTGATCTTAACATGCAGGACGAGGATATAATTAAAAATTTTCATTTTTTTTTTTTAAAAAAAATTCAGAAAATATTCGAACCAAATTCCTTGATATGAAAATGGGCAGCTCCGGGCAATTGCCCAAAAAAGTGAAAATGGGCACTGCTCCTCTTGCCCGAAAAAACGTAAATAACCGTTTTGCCCGGGCAGCCCATTTTGCCCGTAAATTTGCCCGGGCAGTACGTTTATTTCGGGCCCATTGCCCGCCCGGTGCCCGTTTCCCATCCCTATACATTTTTATTTTTTTCACAATAAACTTTTTCTGTAAATGATCTAATCAAATAATAATAAAAAAACATGATTAGATGAGGTTAACGAATGTATTTTTATTACCTAAAAAATTGCTTTAAATATAAAAAAAGAAAAGAATATCTAGTTCCTTTAAACATTGACTAAAAAAGTGAATGGATTGGCTAACCTATTCGAAAACCCACTTTTAAAATCGAAATAAAGAATTTAAGAAGTTTCAATATTTCCACTTTGAACTCAAATATTTTCCATTTTGAATTACTAAATAGAATCTTTTCTGAACTTAATTCAAAATTTTTATATGACAAAAAATCAAGCAGCTATCATTTCTGAGCTCTTATCAATTCCAGGAAATAATATTTGCGCTGATTGTCATGCCAGCAACCCAAGATATGTATCAACAAAGTTTGGTATCTTTATATGCCAAGGTTGCAGCAAATATCATCAAACATTAAATAATGGCCAAAATTGCATCAAATCAATAGATAATGATTCGTTCACCAGATATAATTTAGACCTGTTAAAGCAAGCAGGAAACCAAAACTCAAATAAATATTATGAATATTCTTTACCTTCAAATTTTAACCGTCCAAATCCCAATAACAGCAAAGAAATGCTAGAATTCATCCAAAATAAATATGATAAGAAAAAATGGTCTGATAAAAATAAATTTTCACCAACAAATTTCAAGTTTTTAAATTCGGATATCGTAACAGATTTACGTGTATTGACTAGTGCTGCAGTTAAACTTTTTATCTTGGCATTGTTTGTCATTTTTTTGATTCTTTTACTTATTTTCAAACGTTGTGGTCTAATTCTCTTAATCAAAGCAATCTCATTAGCGTACATTATTGTCTTTGAAATCATTTCATTAATGTTGAATAATGATATTTTTTACTTATCATTTGGCTTGTTTGCAGAATTTATTTTTGGAGCCATCAGCTTTGGAAAATATAAATCAATTACTATTTTATTATCAGCCAAAATCATTGAAGTTGGAATCAATGGAAAATCAATTAATTGGCCTTTGCTTTTTATTGCTGCTGCTTTAATTTATTTTGGATTTGGATTTTGGGCTTCTTTTTCTACAATGGCATTGCTTGCATCATTGATATTCATTCTAATTTAAATGAGCAAAAAATTAAAGATTATACAAAAATTTATTTATACTTTCTAAATTTAATTTCTAACAAGTTATATCTATTTGTAAAATGTTTATATTAATTCATTTCATTGATTGCAATAATAATATTTTTATCATGAGGTTTGATAATACTATATTTTTAAAAAAGTATAATTGTTAATTGGACCAACTATTTTACAAATATATTTAATTATTTTTTGGATACTAGTTTTAGATTTGATTTGATATAATTCATTAGATATATTATTTCCATTTTCTATGTCAAACATTCAAAAAAAATTCCAGTATGACAATATAGTTTTTTTTATTAATATTTGGTGAATTATATCATGATTAATTTGCTAATTATCTGATATATATCAGATATTTTTCCATTTTCTATTACATTATTGAATAAAAATTGCCATTTTGAAAAGTTTACATTTATAAATTTTTGATAGCTTTATTTTAATGAAATGATATCATTCAGATAGTGTTCCTAACTCGTGGATCACATATGAATTCATAAGCTGCAAAGTCAATCCTTCGCATTATTCTATTCGATCAGGTGCCTGGGGACCTCAAGGATATTATCATCCAAGATCATGGGTTATTGAGGGATCAAATGATCTTCAATCAGATAATTGGGCAGTTTTGGATACAAGGTCAAATGAAATCAGTCTTGATAATCGTTGTGCTTCAAATACTTACACAATCCAAAATAGGACAAATGAATTCTATCGGTATTTAAGAATAAGGCAAACAGATGTAAATACACATGGCGATCATTGCTTTATTTTTTCATCAATGGAATATTTTGGTGTAATTCGTGAACAATAAAAAGCAATATTTTCGGTCATGCGCAAAAGATTGAGAATAAACCAGGAAATTTCCATAAAAATTTTAATTTCGAATAATCTTTTTTTTTTTTTTTTTTTTTACTTTGATAATCAAGTTTTGAGAATATATACTGATGATCAGATGGATTATACAAGCAGGCCAATTTGGTATGATAAGGATCCATACTCAAAACTTTTATAATTCTTGATTAAGGTACGAATATAGTACATTTAAAACCTCTTTAGGAATTGGATAAAGTATAGTTCATTTCTAAACAAATAATTTTTCATTTCAAATTAAAACAACTCTAATTTTATTAATTTTGCAATAATGCTGCAATATTAAAAAAAAAAAAAAAAAAAGTTGATTATTTGGAAATTCGACTTTTTGAAATAACTCAAAATAACGTATTCATTCAAATTTTATAGTGAAATGAAAAAATGTTGATTAAATGGAAAATATGAGTGTTTTTTCTTGTTGTGGCCAACTTCTTTTTGTAAAAAAACTTAATTATAAAGTATATAATTAGTTTACAATATTTAGTTAAGAAAGTGAAAATTCTATTTAAGTTGCCAACGGTGGCCTTAAAAGCATTTTTTCAGCATTTAAACAATACGATATAAAAAAGAAATCATTGTTTCATTATTTGTTGCATTTTAAATTATAAAAAAATGTTTATGTTTCATTTTTTTAAACAAATTTTGTTAAATTTTTTAAAAATTTTTATGTTAACTTTTTCTTAGCATTTCAATTGAGCATTGAATATAAGATATATATATATCTTCATATTTTTTTAATTATTACTTTTTATTACATATTAATAATATTTAATATAATTTTAATATAATTAATTATAACTTTCATTTAAAAATATCCTTAAAAAGGTCATCGTTGGCAACTATTTCCCGCCGTTGGCAACTTTTTCCCGCCACTTTATACTTAATCAAAATTTTTTCCATACTTTTTGAATAAAGATTTTTGATGATTTTTGATGAATTTCAAAATTTGCGGCAGGATTGATTCTCAATTTAAATAAAGAAAAAAAATTTATCATTTCACTTAAATATTTACAATGATTGATTCGAACGTTTTTCCCGATGGTAATACAGAAAACTTCACTTATAAAGAAAAAATTTCTCATTCTCTATTGGAAGCTCGCTTGCTTAGGAGATACTCGGCAGAATTCATGATTAAAATGATTGAAAGTTTGAATGATTACAAAGAAAAAAATGGAGGGGATATAATAATTGATATATTATTTGCAAAGTATCTTATTCATGCAAACACTGAAGATTTAATAAAAGCAGTTCAAGCTTTATCAGAAAAAGGAGAATTTAAATCACAATTTCACTATGGATTAGCTTTGTTATGTCCAATTGATGAATTTAAATATTTAAGAAATAAAATATTCATTCAATCATGGAGATTAAGCTCAAGTGATATCTTTATTTTAGATTAAATTCCAATATCAAAAGCAATATCTTTTTACATGATCAAAAAATTATACCGTTGTTTTTCAAAAGACATGATAATAACAAATGATAATATTTTAGAAAGCATCAAATACAAATTGGAAGAAAACAATAAAAAATATAATGAAAAATATAATGAAACTTTGTTAGAATATCAATTACTCACATTTTCAGAAAGCTAAAAATCTAGTTCCACAGGCAATCTTGATTTTCATTGGTGATTATGACATTGTGCTTGAAGATACAGATGAAGCTTGGCGTTTGTTCGTTCAAGAATTGTCAAGAATTGGTGAAAATGATTTCTCAAAACTACTTGAAATAGATTTGAATCATGAGGAATAAAATTAAAAAGAGTTTCTGTTGTTAATATTGGTTTGTGATATTTTTTTCTTGTCTTTTGTTATAATTTTAAAATAACATTGAAATGATTATTATATTAATTGGAACTAGAAAGCCAGTATCAAAATCATTAGGAAAAAAAGTTCTTCAACTTTGAATAAAAGAGAATATTTATTGACAGTTTTGACTAGTAAATCTTCTAATTTTTAAATATATTCTTATTTTTGAAAAATTATGATAATTATATTTTTTTTGATTGAATTAAAAATCAGAAGTGAAATAAAAATAAAAGAACTAAAAAGAAAAAAAAGCTTTATAAAATGAAGTACTTATTTTTTAGGATTTTTCTGGTCCTTTTCTTTTTCTTCTTCTTCATCTTCTTCTTCAAAACCACCATATTGGCTTGGAGCCTCGCCCTTAGTTTTAACAATTTTTGGAGCATCAGTTTTTTCATTTAAAACACTGAGAATATTGCATTGAAATTCCCATGATTCCCCAAAGTCAAATAAATATTTAAATTTCTTTCCTTTTGTCAATTCTAATTGATTTAATTTAATTTGGGATGTGTTTGTTGTTTTTTCTTCTGAACCTTTTGAATAGTAACAATTATCTGGGCTGTAAATTTTATTGTCCATAAAAAATGCATGCAAATGATCGTTATCGAACTTAAAAGCTTCCAGTATAAAAGAAGAAAGATCTTCTAAAGTAGCTTCACCAGATATTTGGATATGTCTATAGCAACCTGATTTTAAAGAAACAGAAATAACAAATGATTGATCTCCCATTTTAAAAAAAGTAAACGTTCGAAAATTTTCAAAATTTTCAAACTTTTTCATACCAAAGTTTGCAAAATTGGATTCATTTTCAATTTTGCACTCTTTTGGTTGTTTTATGTTAGCATGCTTTGAAAATTAGAGTATTTCTGAATGAACAAATAAACCAGATTATGCTTTTGATTTGATAATTAATGAATCAAATCTGCCAATTTCAATTATTAAAAATAAAATAAAATAAAAAACAGCAAGTACTAGCAAAATCACACAAAGTCAAAGCAAAGAAAAAATCACAAACTATAGTTCATCAACATCTGAAACTCAATGCAGTACTACTACACAAAGCACATCCACTAAAACAAGCAATTCTGTTGTTTCCAGCACGAATGTAATTGAAGATGGAAAAATTTGTTGTTTTCACTGTCATTCTGTTTATCTGCCTCAAGAAATAAATCTCTAATAATTTCTCTTCATCTTCAACTGCTTCTAACGCACGCGTCATCGTTCCCAGATCCAGGCCAAAGACGCCAATGAGCAGGACAGCATCGAGCACTTCTTCTGCTTCCCAAATTCGAACAAACACGCCTGTTTTCGAAGAAGTGAAATATGATAACCAGCCTGCATTGCCTCGTGTTATAAGCTTTTAAAATTTGGTGCCTCTTTCAGAGGACGATAAGACAGGGTCACATCGCACGAAGTATCGAAGAGAAAGAGTCAAATGAGAAAGAAAATGTGATCGCTTTTGACGAAGATAAATACAAAGCTTTCCCTACAAAGAAGCGAGTTCTTGCACGTGCTAACAAACTCAGCATTTTGACAACTTTTGAAGACGAATCTAACCGTCTTCTATCCGTCTTTAGAGGAGTGTTTTCTGGACTAACAAACATGGCCGAAAAAGAAATTGAATCAATCAGAAAATGGGCTCCAAAGAAAGACAGATACATCAACAATGAACAGAAGAAATTGATCTCCGCTTTGCAGGCAATGCAATTCATCACTTCACCTGATGCATATGAAAATATAAACAAGAATTCAAAAAGTTTGAGACCTGCAATTCGCGTGAATTCATTGGATAAAAAGGTGAAGAAGCAGGATGCTCAGAAAAGACCTGCTTCAAAGCCAATCGTTCAGAAAAACGAGCCACCAACAACTTTTGAAAGAGCAATCGTGACTGCAAATATGGACAACCAAAAAGTTGGAAAAAGTTTGAAGAAAGGAGTGATTGGAAGACCTGCTACTAGTCATAGTAATATTATATAAATTGTATTGTTGAGCATGTTGAAAATTCAGATATAAATCTAAACTTAAAAATAAAAATAATGATAGAGATGAAACTAATGATAAAGAAAAAAATAGTGAAGGAGCCATATCAATGGTTTATAAAGTTAAAATACCAAAATCTTTCAGAGTTGGCAGAAAATTCACTAATGAAGCATCTATGGAAAGTTCTCAAACCTGGAATATATATTAGATTTAAGAAAAAGTGACAACTGAAGTAAAAAGTTGAAGGGATTATAGCAATTTGTTTTAAAAGATTCATTTTTCTTAGATTATGATAAAATGTTATGGTCTTATGCAGAATTTGAAATCTGTAATCAACATTTGTAAAAATTGTAGTCCAAAATGAAATGTTATATATATAAAAAAGAATCGTTGAATTGAAAAAAAAAAAAAAAAAAAAAAATAGTATTTCATATTTTAAAAAGATAAACATTTAACTTCTGAATAAAATTTTATTTCAATTTAAGTTGCTTAGTGTTGATAGCGGACTGGCATGTTTGGTGTGTTTGGCGGCGGATCTCCACCGATGAAAACAGCACTCATACAATTACCTGCAACACAGAATGTGGCACCGCCTGTGATCGTCGTCTCGGTTGGCGAATAAACGTATTCGTTGCTTAGGCCATTGAGGAGGAGTTGGCCACTATAGTTGGATCCGCAGGCGAGGACTCTGCCTTTTCGCGTCTCGAAAAGTGAATGATTACATCCGGCGTAGGCTGCCCTGATTTCCTGGCCAGAAAGTGACGAAATCTCTGTGAACGAGGGAACTTCACTTCTTCCTTCCTCAAAGCCGAGTTCGCCATGACTGTTTGATCCACGCCCAAAGACTCGGCCTTCACTGCTGACTGCCAGGCAGTGATCACTCGAGCCAGACGACTTTTTGGCCTGACAGTTCTGAAACCTCTGAAAAATTGAGGACGCAGCTTCGTGATTCGACGACTGACGCGAAGACCCGCCCGCTCCAGCTCAGCGCAAAAACTGATTTGTCGAGGCAGGCAACCATCGTCGCCTTCTCGCCGCCAGGAAGAGAAACAGCATCGATGCGTGACGATGGCGAATTTGTGACTGAGTCACGGTTGATGAAGATGACTTCACCATCTGCGCAGATCGCAGCTGCATGATAATAGCCGCCGAAAAGTGACACTGGTTCGTGGCTGCCGATGCCAAGAAAAACTGGGGTGCCGCCGTTTATTCCACCATCGCAGAAGACGAGCTGCCTCCCGCTGCCACAACTTTTTGTGAACATGTAGAGAGTGCCGTAATAAGTGCAGACAGAAGAAACAGGCGCCAACGGACGCCCGCTGCTGTCATTCATCGAAAATTCTTTAAATCGGCTGATGCCTGTCTTCTCGAGCGAGCCACTGATTCGGCCGTCGTTGTTGTAGCCAACTCCGATCAGAGAGCCGGAACGAGTGACAGAAACCGAGTGTATGCTGTAGGCCGAGTAAGACAGAAGCGAAGACGGATCCAGCTGCAAATTCTGAGGAGGGTTGATGACTGCTTCATTATATTTGCTTTTACTGGTCGGGTTTTCGCCAATCTGACGGTATTCATCATATCCGCCAACGACGATATTTTCAGCGTATCGTTGAATGTGACGATAGAAACCGTTTCCTTCTCTTTCGTTTGACTTGGATGATTTTTGCGGTGGCTCTTTCATGCTGAAGTAGAAGCACTTCCTGATTTTGTTCCAGAGTGGGACTGTCATTTCACTCGGATTGAATTTGTCAATGAAATCTTTCAATCTGTCTTCACTCAAAAAGTCAAAATTGACCTCCTCATAGAAATAAATGTCACTCAAACCGTCATTCATTGAAAATTGGCACTTTTCTTCTTTTTTGCTAGTGAATTTGTCAATCAGGTCAAGGAGCCAGTCTTCGCTTTCAATCGTCAGCTTGGCACTCTTCAAAATTGAATAAAAAACGGTCCTCGGAAGGTCAATTATTTGATCTGTATCAATCGAATATAATTTGGGCGCAATGTATTCAATAGTTTTACTCTGATTCCACATTTCTGCTGAATCTGAATACATTTCAAGAAATGAAACAAATCCCAGTTTTTCGCTGATTTTCTTCTCAAAACTATCTTCTTCGTCGTCTTCAAAAAGTTCGTCAAGTTTCGTGAACATTTCTTTGTTTTTCAAAAGAATTGAGATGATTTGCAGCTGAAAGCATTGTTCTTTGTCGATATCAATCGAGTTTCCTTTACTAATTGATTCAAAAAGAGAAAAAACTTCTTCATTCATTTTAGATAAATAGTTAGTCTTCGACTGATTGGTAGAATTCGTGTTAGAAAAATTAATGGAAGTAATTGTTGGATCTGATTGATGAATTTGTGAAACTTTTGGAGAAATAAATTCTGCAAAGAGATTTTTCATTTGGACCTCGTGCTCTCCAAAAATAAATTTAAAGTCTTCTCCATAACTTTGATTTTGGACTAGATTTTTTAATCCTGCTGATGATAATATGAACGATTTCTTGCTCATAATAATTGAAAAATTTATGACATATTTTTAGAGAGATAAAAAATTGTCCACTTTTTTCACTTCACATTTCGTTTTTTTAAAATATAAACAGTCTGACCGATTCTATGAGATTATTCAAATTAATTGAGATATTTTTTTGAAGTCAATAATTTATATATAACTCATAAAAAAAGCAATATATAAACAATTAAACATTTGAATATAAATAATAACATTATTATATAATATATAATAATAATAAAGAGTACTATTAAAGCAGTATATGAAAAATCAAATTTAAATCATTCTGAAAAAATTAATGATAATTAAATAAATTAAATAGATAAATCATTTGATGTTTATTAATAGCAAATCAGTTATTTGTTCAGTAAAAAATAATATATTTTTTCAAAATGAAATATTCTTAAATAGAACTCAATTTCAACTCCAAAATTTTAGATTGGAAAAAAATATAGTATTATATATTAACAATCATTTATCAAAAATATTATTTATCAAGTATTTGGCGAGAAAACGAACCTCGACAAAAAAATTCGAACGATAGATTCAATTCTTTCAAAATTATTTGAGTGAAAACTCTCAATTTACTCGTTAGACGATTAGAATTTCAATAAATTATTTTCATGCTAATTATTGAAAATTGAATATCATTGAAAGTATGTATTATTTATTATATATATTTCTTGATCAATTATATATATACATTTAATATAAATATTAAAATAAATTATATATAAAAATAAATAATAAATTAATAACTAAATCAAATGTAATCCTTTATTATTATATTAAAATACATAAAAATAACATTATAAGGTCAATTTATAACCATATCTCTCTTTTTATATTAATCTATTTTTATTTTGATAAAATTTGAATAAATATCTTATTAAAATAAAAATATAATTTTAATAATATATATATAATTATATGAATCTGCATTTATATTCAAAATATTATTATTTTTATTGAATATTAGAATATATAAAATAAAAATAATCGTTTTTTATCTGAAAAATTTATTTAATAATTTCAATTAATTCAAAAAATTTGGGACCTTTATCTCAATTTTCATTGAATTTTGAGAGATATTCTCAAATCATATTACAACTCTGGTTTATTTTATATCACTCTGAATATAAATTTTATATTCAGAGTGATATAAAATAAACTTTGTTTAAAAAACATTACCTCCCTCTCAATTTAAAATAATCATATCTTTATATTTTAAATATGAATTCATTTTTTAAAATTTAATTAATATTATGATAATTATCTAATATATTATTAATGAAGAATGATTCAATTAAATTGTTTGATAAAAAAGATAAAATGATTTAAAATATGAAATGGAGGTAAAGTTTTTTGAACTCAGTTTATAAAAATAAAAAAAATTGTGAATTTTTTGAAAATTTATCTCATTCAATAAACGTGATAAAACGCAAAAGTTTCAAAAAAACGTATTTTAAATAATTCAGCTATTTTTATACAAATATGCTATTTATATGAATTACAAATTTGTTATTATATAAATGTGATATTTTTAATATTATATTTAAGATAAAAATCTACTTTTTAAAATTTTTTTGTAAGATAATGGTATTTTTAAAATGATCGTTATGCTCTCAATTTTATTTTCTTTATTCGCCTTCGATACTTAATCATTTTATGGTGCTTTAATTTATTCATAGGAGATAAAACAAATATGTGAAAATCTGACCAATTGACACATAAGATCTTGGATGATTATTTTCTATGAATTTCATAACTTTTTGAATGCTTTCATTGAATTGCATTAATTTTTTTAAACATTTTGAAATTAACATTTATTGATTATAAATTAAATAAAATAATTATTCATATATTACTTATTAGTTAAAACTCTTTATTTTTGTTTTTCATTAATTTTTATTTGAGAAAAATGTAGATAATCTCTAAAAATACAATGTTTAGCTATTATCTTTGGAACATATGCTAAAAATTTTAATTTTTTTACTGTATTAATTTTTATATATGATGTGTAATAACATATATAACTCGCTAACATTTTTGAAGAAAATAGTTTGGTTTTATTACGTTTCATTCAATTTTTTTTTTTGAAAAAAGTCTAAATCCCACAAAATATGATCGTCAATAGAAAACTCGTTAAAAACAAAATGTTAACAAAGTTTATTTTACAACTTGACAAATATAAAATATTGGAACCTCTTGGAAATGGAGCATCTGGCCAAGTTTTTTTGGTTGAAGAGACATCAACCAAAGCAAGATATGCAGCCAAAGTTATTATGGCTCACATAAAGTTTCAACTATTTGGCTGAATGGACCAAAAGTTTGCAGAACTTTTTGAATTCACTCGCCTCTGAAAAAGTTTTATTTAATAAAATCAAATATAATGTTTCAATGATTGGAAGTACATTTGCTGGAAAAACGTGTCTTATATCAACTTTTTTAAGAGGAGAACAAAGTGATGGTTTTCATAGGTCTCTTGGATTTGATTACTATACAAAATCTATGACAATTGACAAAGGTGAATTTAAAATGAGAATATTTGACGTTTCAGCAGCGTATCTCAGAGATAATTTTATTAAGCATTTTCTAGGTTCTAAAACCTTCAATCATGCAACAATTATAGCTGTAAATGTAAGCAATAGAAGAGAATTAGATGAAGTCAAAATTTGTGTTGATTGGGCCAAAAATTGTGGTTATGATTGTCCTGTTTACATCGCTGCACATCGGTTATGACTTCCCTATATTCAAGACAACAATTAAAGATGTAGCTTCAATTGAATTTATGTTTAAATCCATTTTAAGCGATTTGGTTCAAAAATATTTGGATGACCCACATTATTTTCAACTGCCCGATGACTATCCAAAATCTGTCTCTCGACCTAATGATGAACAGAAATCCTGCTCTATTTGTTAAAACAGTTAAAATAAATTATTGTCTCAATATCATTATTCTCCTCTATGCAGAAATTATATTTCAAATTTTTTTTAAAAGAAAATGAAAAGCCTCTTTTTTTTAATAAATATATTTCAAAAGAAGATAATAAATGATTATATCATCATGTTTCATTAGACTAATGAAAATAATAGAGGTAGTCCAGATCAAACTCTCCTATAAATTTTTTTTATTTTTTGATATATTTTATTATAGTTAAATATCATGGCAAATATTTGTTTTTTTTTTCAGAATATAAATATATAACATAAAATTATAAATATCAATAATTATTATTTATAAATTTTAATTGTCACAATGCGAATAATAATAATTTTATTGTTTTGTTTTTTCATAAACTGATGATATATCTAATTAATCAGAATATATATAAGATAACAATATTGAAGTACTGGAATATATGGCAGAAAAAATTAAGATTTAAATAATGATGAATAATTTCATGTTTTTGGCCTATATCTAAAAAATATTTTTATTACTTCATTTGAAAATCACTAACATTAATTGCTGTTAATAACTTCCTATTTAATTCTTCTTCAGATGTATATCTAGGCAATTCAAGTGTGTTTGTGCATGTGTGAGCGCAAGGCAGTCTGCTTTCACCTCCACCTGGAATTATTTTTATTGGTCTTCCAATTTGTTTATAAAAGTTAAATCCATTTAAAGGCATTGTCGATGTTCCTGTTATAAATAAAAGAAGTTTCGATAAATTTTTATCGTCCCATTTGCTGATTGTTTCGAAAAACATCTTCACAGCAGGAGTGTCAATATCATATGAGCCTCCATATGTGGCATTCTGCATCAAATCATCAACATCAATTTTTGACACACCACAAATCAGAAAGTTTAGCTCCGTTGGCGAGAACATCCTTATTTTTTCATGTGGAATGATCGAGTCAAAACCTTCACAAAAAGCAGAAACTTGCTGACTAATCGAGTCGATCAAACGATGCTTTGTTCTCAGTTCAATGTACTCGTTCTTGTTTTCATTTGTGACTCTCTTCTTGCTCCCGTTATCAACAAGTTCTATTGTATTCCCTTCGTCATCATTTATTTCGAAATAGACTTCTGTCTCAAGATTATTATCGAAGTCATAATTCCGGTACCATTCGAGTGAATCAAATAAAATTGGATCAGCATCCATAAGATCTTCTTTATTGACTTTACTTTCAAAGTGAAGAATTTGCTTGAGAAACGGTTTTGTAAAATGAGCAGGAACTAAGAATCCTTGCATTAATGCACGTGCAATAATCATTCCTGTAAACTTCAGCATTTCTAAACCTTTTGGCGATTTTGCAAATGATGATCGGCTTGGTATCAAATTTTGGTTTTCTTCTGAAACTTCGAAGATTTGAAGGTTTGGATTGATTAATTCATTTGTCAATTTCGTGAGCCAATCTTTTGTTAAACCACCAGCATCAAAGCCTTGATTATCTTTATATGAAATTGTTATCTTCTGTTTCCAGTCTTTTGGCTTCTTGTCATGAAGCTGGTTGAATGAGTCTTGCAAAATATTATCTTGATCAATTTCAAGATTTATTTCTTTAATAAAATTAAGATCATTGTGAATTGATTGACGGAAGAAAATTGAACGGAAATCATAGTTGAAACACTCTGGATAATTATTCACCAATCTCGATTGGAACTGCTTTATTGATAGTGATAATAGAAAGCCTACAATTCCAGGCAATTCAACCATTTTATTTTTTTGGAATTTTTTAAGTAAAATCTTGTTGATCAATGAACGATATTTTATAAAAAGCTGCCAAAATTGAGGTGATGATCTGTAAATGAAATCAGGAATCGGACAAAAACAGAATTGTTCATTTTCGCTCTGGATAACTTCTACTGATTGGTCAGCAATTGAAATTGTGCTGTCGTTGTCTCTATCAGGCGAAAGTAAGTCTAACAATTGAACAATAAAATCTTTAGGTTTAACTTCAATTTTTTCTTCATTATTATCATCATTTTCATCTTCACCTTCTTCTTTTTCTTCTTCTTCAACACTATCATTTGAATTTTGATAATTATTCAGAAGTTTTTCTAATAAATCAAGTAATTCTGTACGATGTGATTTTTGTATGTCTGAAGAAGCTTTGATGATATTTGATAGAAATGTAATCGATGGCTTATCTGAATTAATTTCATTAATAATTTCTTTGTTCAATAAAGAAAAATTAATGAGCTCTTCCTTATCATCATCAAATCCAACACATAACAAGGAAGCAACATTTTTAAGATGTTCATCTTTTGTCAAAATCATGAAACCAATAACATGAAGAAGTCGTGCTGGGTAATTATTTAGAACTTTGAACAAATTGTAAGAACTTTTCAAAACATTTTGGTTATATCTGTATTGTGGCTTCAAGACAAAGTTAATAAGATCATTTCCAAAAGATTCGAAGAAAAGATTATTAAATCTGTAATTACTTATTGATCTTTTATGCTGGTTTTTAACGAAAGAACCTAAAAGTTTCATGTTAACATTAATCTCTAACAAAGTTGATTCATCAAAATAAAGATGATTTGATTCAATGATTTTGAAATTCTCTTTGAATGAAGAAAACACAGTTTCATAATCATCAGAATTTATCGGAATATCTTCAAAATATTTTATAAGTAATTCGTCAGGCATACAGAATGTCTTTACTATTCTTGTGATTATAATACGTAAGCAATCTGTACTACCACGATATGTACGAAGGAAATCCTTTTTTGAGTAATTTTCTATTGTCTTCGAATGATCTGATTTATCTTCTGCTGTAAGCTCATCTTTAACTTCTGTTAATAATTTCTGATGTTGAGAAAGTAATGGAAACTTTTCTTGATTCATGATGTATTTCGCAATCCATGGTTCTTTTGTCGTAAGAAGTGAAGCTTTTCTTATTGTTATGTCATCTTTAAGTTCAGGAAATGTGAAATTTTTTGACACCTCTTGCCTTGTTGTTAATGATTCATAAATTTGTAGGAAATCATTAACTTGCGTGTCAGAAATTGTATTTTTTTTACGACTTTTCATTAAGAAACTTGGTTCATAATCTTCATTGACCATTTGAAATAGAATTGTCATCGGATCTGCAGAATCCTTATCTAAAATGAGTATTTGAATTCGCAAAGGAGGAATGCAATCAATTGAATGAGTTAAGTGATTTCCTGATCCTTCGTAGAAGATTTGGTTTCTTTTGCTATTATTATCGATTGTCAAAAAATCGTATTTGCTTAAAAGTTGGTCCAAGTTGTGCTGGACAAGGAGAAACTTGTAGAGCAAGCTATTGAAATTTACACCAAAAATGCTTCTTGGTACTTTTCTCTGGAACCAGTCTTTGGTTAAATTGAATATATCATATTTTTTGAAATATGCCACCATTAAGTGCATGAGATGCGAAGTTGAGCATCCAACGAAAATATAAAGGATGCATGAAATTTGTGATAGTGACAGTTCTGCATAGTGATCAAATAGCCATTTCATAAATTCATCAAATACTTGTGTTGAATTTAAAGTGTAAAGGAGAAAAGATGTGGCCGCCATTGCTGCTTTTCCTTTGCTTTCATTCTTTTTATTTGAATGCTTTTTAATTGTCTTGTGTTTTCGTTTGAGTTTTTTATTCCGTTTATCATCATCATTTTCATCTTCTACATCTTCTTCCTCATCATCATCATGATCATTATCACTATCATCATTAGTTTCAGGTTTTTCAAAAATATTTTGAAAGTATTCAAAAGCTGGTAGAACTGCCTCGAAAACTTGTTTAGGATTTGATGCAAAAATGAATGGAAATGAGTTTGCAATACATTCTAGACAATAGTATGCTTGGAAGTTGCTAGGATCACTGTGAACTAATCTAAACAGTTTGTTGATTATTCTTTTATTAAAGTTTGATTGTATTAAAGCCAATTGATGATATTTCGGCTGCGTTATAAAAACTTTTTCTTCTGGATGCAAAACAAGGACATTATTCAGTATTTCAATGAACATTTTTTTATCTAATTCATATTCTTCACCAAAATATTCCAATAGTTCTTTTGGAGATGTTGAAGGACCATGAATGTTTTCGAAAATTATTTGTAAATAACCTGCTAAATTCGACTTTTCTTGAAGCATATGTTTAAATAATGATTTTTTGAGATCATCTTTTACTTCTGGATTTGAACTTTCCAAAAAATCTGAAATGAAATCAAAATCGTCCGTTTCATCATCTTCATTTAAGTCACATTCAAGGTCAATTGTTTTTACATTTATTTGATTGCTTGTATCGACTTTTTGTTTGTTTTTAGGACCTTTCATTATTATTGCCAAGAATAGATCTGTTGCAAATCCGTCTTCTGCTCCTTTTTCAACGAGACTTTTGTACTTTGGATGATTATTGATATCATCTTTGGTAATATATGATAAAAAGTTATCCATAATCTCTCTTGTTATATTAGCTGATAAAAGGAGATTAATAATTACATCGTCTTTGTATTGAAAAGGAATTTCATGGTTGAATAATATTAATCTATCTTCATTTTGAAGTTGAGGCGTAATTTCTGTTAATGCTTCGTCAACAAAAGGAAAATATTGGCTGAAATCTATATCTGGTTTGTTTTTGGTTAAATAAGAAAGAACTGTGATGAATGTAATAAGATAATATGAATTCTTTTTCGATTTTTGTGAAAGGAGACTTAAATATGGCAAAGGATCTGTAGATAAACATGAAAAGCATTTTTCTATTAGAGAAATAAGCTCATTTGCAACATCATATGAACAATCTTTATCCAGATATTGAATAGCTTCATGGAGAAGCTTATTAATTGTATTATCATCGCATGATTCATTCAAATCAATGCAAGATTGACGAATACAGTCAATAATATTGGCCCCTTTGAATATTAAAGATTGAGAAAGCAATAAAGGTTTTTCAGGTTCCTTTTTAAATTCAAACATTTTTTAAAAATGTCATGTTTTCCAAAATTTTATAAAATTTTAGCATACTTTTATATGAAAATAAAAATTGAATGGTGGCTTATTTTATCGTATTTCTGGAAATTTTAATGAGATATGGCACTTTTTAATAAAAATGCAAATAAATACTAGTTTTAAATGGGCAAAACATTTCTATATCAAAATGATTATCTAATTATTCACTCAAATATTTATAAAAAATGCATAATCAAATGAAATTAATAAAGAATAGATAACAAAATAATTTTGCATAGTTAACAAAAAAAAAAACTAAAAATCCAAAAAAAGATTTAAAGCGCAGGGATGGTCAATTGTGAAAAAATTGATCAACGGCGTCACTTTTTTGGTGGCTCGTTGTCAACGTTAACTTCGTTATTTCAACGTCAACGATCAACGATAAGTGTTTCGTTGAAATTGATCGTCCAAAAAAAATGGCACTTTTTTATTTCTATCGTCGTTGATTTAAAATTAAGGTAGATCGTAAAATGCCTTTTTTTACGAGATTTTCCTCTCAATTTTTTGAATATTTTTTAATCGTTTTCATAATGGCTGTTTATAATAATTTTTATTGATTCTATGTAAGCCCACGGTGTGTTATTTCACTATTCTTTTCGGAAAACAGCATCAATTGGTTAGAAACAAGCTGATATAGGGGACTGAAAGATTGGCAGCTATCCCACATTTGATATTCTTTGTCATTTAATATTTATATAGTAAACGTTTTTTAAATTCAAATTAGCCATCAAAGCATGCTTTATGCAACGATTTTGCTCCTTTATAATGAAAATTAAAAAGAATTGAAGCCATTGTAACACATATATTTCAATATTAGTAATAAGTCACAGAATTTTTATTGCCCAGCTGTTTGATTTTGCATCATTCCCAAAAAAAGCTAAAAAGGCTTTGAAAAAACTATACTTTATTATAATAAATATTTCTTTTTTACATTATTTATATTTATGTCATTTTACTCCATTAAAATTTCTGAAATAAAATCTCGGAAAAAAGGGAAAAAATTGTGAGTAAAAACTTTTTCAAAGCGTTTGAGAGAAAATCTCGGAAAAAAGGGAAAAAAAAAATCTATCAAAATTAAATTACAATTTTTGTAACATATATATATATGGTATTTATATAGATATGATAATGATATTTACTAGTTTTTTTCAAAATAATAATACTTTATTAAATCATACCAAATATAAATTGAATCGATAAATCTTTTTCAGAAAAAGTTGTCTCTCAAAAAAATTCAACTTTTCAATAAGCATAACGTTAACATGTCGTTATGACCAAATTGAATGTTTTTGACCTTGACATTCAATTCAACGATATAACATTTTGTTCAACGATTTTAACGTCAACGTTGCCCAAACCTGAATTAAAGCATAGTCAAAAAAAATTAATAACTAATAATCTAAAACAGTGCTAAGTAATTACAGACTTTTTTATATACTTTATTCATTGCGTTTTAATTGCAAATTCTAATTTTAAAACATTTGAAAAAAATTATTTTGATAAACTAATCTTATTCTAATAAGCCGACACTCTCACATTTTTACTGAGAGCGATAAAAAGATTTATTATTATCATAATCGGAATAAATGAAAGCAATACAATCGTCATGATGAAGCCTATATCTTCTGGCATTTCACTTTCTTCAACTATTTCGTTGTTGTTGTTTAAATGAAACATATAATAATTATTATAACAAGACATTCTCCAGTCTGAATATTCAATCATTGGATAATAATAATCAAAAATAGTTGAATTTTCCCAACTGCATCTATCACCATCACTTTCATTAACATACATCCAAAATTCAACATTTTCATATGGAATAATTCTAATATATGGTTCGAGTAACTTTAATTTATCATAATATGTAAAAAGAATATCTCTTCGTTCTGATAATTTTAACGAAGGTAAAACACTATTCATAATATAATCAAAAGAGTAAATATGATTTTGATCTAAATTAATTATAACAGGACAATTATTGTTAATAAATTGGTATTTTTGGAAATCTATATATGGTATAATCATAGAAGATTTGTTGCATTTGACAATTGCTTGCAAATCTTCCAATATAAAATTTAATGATATGCATTCATAATTTTGTATTTCTTGTTGTGCGGTTTGTGTGCTTTTGCATGATGTGTATCTCAAAAAGAAACCAAATAAATAAAGGAGCATTGTTTGTTATTTCAAAATTAATCAATAGCTGGTTGTAAAAATTGAAGATGTTAGCAGGGCATTTTTTTCTTCTCAGAATTTTTTAATAAAAACTATTGAAAAAGTAATTATTTTGTATACACAAATTTAAGTTATTAAAATCTAAATTTTATAAATGTGTGAATCTGTTTCAGCTTATTTTCGTGATGTTTTTTATGTTGGAAAATCAGCCCAATCGTTAATATCAGATGTTATCGACGTTATACGTACATTCCAAAAGATGAGTGCACCAAATACTTTTTATTTTCATATTTCAAAAGATTTTCATGAAATGTTTATATGGGCCTCGGATATTATAGAAATAATTTGTAACTTATGCGGGAATCCAAATTTTTCTGAGTTAGAAAAATTTATTGCTTTTACATTTGCTTTCCCTTTATCAATTTGTACATTTATATCAGCAATGCTATTAAGTTCTCGATTTTATATACATTTTTTGATGGTTGGTATAGCATTAGCATTTCCAATTGGAATATTTTCTATTACAAAATTTCAAGATTTTATTTTGGGAATTGGATTAATTATTGGATCAATTGTGCTTCTTGTTATCACCATTGTTCTTGTATGCAAATTTGGTAATTTTGATGTGGATGAAGAATTTAGTTATTATTTTGTTTCATTTCTTTCAGCATTTACAATTTTAACCTTTCTTTTGATACCATGCCTTTATGACAAAAATTCTTTGGCAGTAATTTTTTGTATATTAATTGGAATTATATTATTTGCAATAGTTATAGTTGATATTTTTTCAAAATGTTGCGTTTCAGATAATTCATTTGGTTATAAGGCAATTGGATTAGCAATTAATATATATTCATTGACAGTAATTCCATCTACAAAATCGTTTTTCATTCTTCTAGGTGATCCAAATTTTTTAAAATGGAATATTGTTTGTGCTTATGTATTAATATCTATAGTTCTTCCAATTGTGTTTACTCTAACCATGATTTTTACTGAGCATCCAGATCTTCAATTTAGATATAAGGATTTTGGTTATTTCTTTTTTGAACTATTTGATCAATTAAAACAAATTGCCTATATTTTTTGCGCTGAATTTAACAAATATTGGGGTTGTATATCATTAGAAATTATATGGGTAATTTCGATTTTCATTTTTAGACCTTATAGTGCAATAAGTGAATATGTAATGGAATCATCAACTTCATTGTTTTTGATGATTTCAAATGGGCTTTTATTTAAGGTAGGAGATAATAAGAATAAAATATTTGGTGTCTCAACACAAGTTGCCTTTTTTTTAATGGGCATAATTCCGGCAATTGTTTCATTTTTTTGCTATTTTATTTTTGACTTTGGAAACAAAGCGCACGAAAATGATGATATAGAATCATTAAACATAATGGGACAAGTGATAATATATGGCGTACCAGTAGTTTGGATATTTGCAGCTTTAAACTATGAAGTCATATATTATATAATTTAAATGATTAAATAAAAATATAAATAATAATTTTTTATTATTAGATTATTAAGTGCATCATTTATCTTTACAACAACAACTGAGGAAAATGTTTAGAAATAAAAAGAGAGCTAAAAAACCTAAAGTACATGTAATTACTATTAAGCCAATTATATCTCTTTTAAAATCGTAAATAATTGGCCTTCCAAATCCAGCTATATCATCATCCATAGAAATATTTTTAATGTTAAAAATTGGATAATCTTGAGAATGATTTGAAATGTTTAGATTAGGAATTTTGTTTTCAGCAAATATTATTGATAAACTACTGAATCTGTTGTCATAATTTGTAAACTTTAAAACGCTTCTTCTATTATAAAAATATAGTCCTGCAATTCTATTTGATTCTTTAAATGGGCCATAAGATGTAACTTTTCCTTTTGAATTTATAGCATCAATATCCAAATAAATGTTTCTTTTAAGTTTCGTTAAAAAGACTCCAATTTTTTTATCAACGTGAACTTCAATAATATCATAAGGGAAAAAAACTAAAGTTAACTCTTTTTCGTATAAATTATTGTTATATAAAAATATCTGCTTGCTAGAAGAATTATAAAGTAAAAGGAGAATCAGGCAAATGTTCATCTTTTTTTGATAATAATATATAAATAAACTTTTTATGATAATTTAATAATAATTCAATTTAAAATTTCAAAGAAAATAACTTTTTAATACCAAGAAATGAATTTCTTTATAAATCATATTATTTGTTAGGGTATTGGCAAACAACCAATAAATAATAACACTTTTTCTCCAAAAAAAAAAATTCAAATCTAATATTTTCTTTACAAAAATATTTATGCCCAGCTTAGGCTGATTCAAAAAAAAAAAAAAAAAAAACAATTGTGGTCGAAATCGCTTACATGTCTCCTGAAATATTGGGTGAAGAAGATTATTATTATAAAACAGACGTGTATTCTTTTGAAATCGTTTTGTATTATATTTTCGTTGGAAATCTTCCAAATCAAAATTTGAGAGCTAAAATGGCTGGCAAAAAAATTGACCTTCCTTCACCTTCATCTTCGATTTCTGAATGTTGCATTAAATTGATTTCAATGTGTTTGTCTGATAAGCCATCTGAAAGGTCAAGTTTTGTTGAAATCATTGACTATCTAAGATAAAATTATTTTGAACTTGCTTCTGATGTTGACCATGAAATCATTTCAAATCATGACAAAGAACTTGAAACTTGTGAAAATCAAATGTTTAAAAAGTCTTGAAAATTTAAGAATTAGATTAATGATAAATTTATCATTCAATGTAATTAATCTAACTTTTTTTTTTTTAATTAAATTGTAAACTCAAAAAAATGTTTTTGTGGATCTTTAATTCAATTTTCAATGTTTGTAGGTTTTTTAATGAATTTACCCTTTGTATATTTTTCATGGAATGATGCTGTTATTCATGAGTATTCATTATATTTTTTGTTCTCTCTTTAGCTTTTTCAGGCCTTATTTGGTTGGTTCCAGAAATCGATATTGTACCAAAGAATATGTCAGCAGAAGAGAAAACTTTCTTTTATTAATACAAAATTGTAGCTTTTTTAATTCAAGAGAGGAAATGTGATGTAAAAATATAATAAAATCATTTCTTTCACCGAGTAAAAATTGACCTTCCTTCACGCGAAAGACATCGATGTCAACATATTCTATAAATATACACTTATTGATGCCCAAAAACAATATTGCCAATATGTTAAAGAATACACAATTCTTCAAATAGCATTCGAAGAAAACAATCTCGAATTCATTAAAAGTCTAATAGGATTTCAAAAAACAATGGTTAATTTGTATTTGAAAGAAAACTATGATAGAGATTATGAGCCTCAGTATTTGGGACTTTTGAAAGAAAATCTAAATGAAAAAACACTTCTTCATGTTGCTTGTGAAAATGAAAACATCGAAGTTGGTAAATTGTTGCTCACAAAACATAATTCAACTCTTATCAAAGCAATAAATCAGACAATTGGAAAAATCTTCCAAATAGTCCACTATATGAACTTCTTCTCAAAATAGAAATGAATAAAATTTCTTAATTAAAATATCAGGCTAATTTACAATAATAAACAACATGTAACTCTTTATTGCTCATACTCTAAATTCATTTTAATTATAATTTTAAGTATTATTTTGTTATATATTATATTTTTAATATACTCATATTTTTGATTTTGAAAAAAAGTATTATTGATTGAGAAATTGGAAAAAAATCATAAATATATCAAGAAGAATCAAGTTTTTCAAATAAAGAAATTTCAATTTATTCAAAATATTGTATGAATAAATTCAATTTAACTTTTTTGACATGAACTCTTTTAAAAAATGATATTTTGGAGTACTATAATATATAGATAATATAGTAACTTTTTGAATATTTATATTTGACAATTACTATACAATAAATATTATTAAAATCAAGATATAAGTTATTGAAAAATAACAGAACTTTTTCAATGAAAATGAAAATTTTTCTTAAAAAAATATGTCAATATTTGAATAAACATCGTTTGGCATGATTTTTAAACAACAAATCATTTCATTTTAATTAATGACAGATGAAATTGTGAATGACTTTATAAATAATGCAGTTTCATCACCAAAAAATAATGGCTCTTGTGGACCTGCATGTTTATACTCATCATATATTTCAAATTCATCATCAAACGAGCATTCTGGAGAATTTGTTGCATCAATTGATGATATACAGCGAAAAGAATTGCTCGAACAGCCTATTACAGGAATAACAATTGGGTTATTAACATTAACTCCAAAATGGGCCAATATTAAATATGCAATTGCACTCGCACTCAAAAAGAGAATAACACAATATTTCCCACCAATTCTTTATCATGCTTCAATTTTATTTCATCAAGATGAAGATTCAAAAAATGGAGTAATGATTGAATATGGTCAATATGATAATGATGATATCGATGGCCACCTCGAAAAAGTTCATTATTGGGATAAAGATGGGCTTCGATTTTCCAAAATGACTTATGCACAATATGATAAATATGTAAAGCCATTACTCATAGGTCGAAAATATCATTTCATTGATTGCGAAATTAAAAGGCCAATGACAGTGAGAGAACTAATTGAACAGTGTACTATTGTAAATTCATGGAG
Source organism: Tritrichomonas musculus (assembly GCA_039105265.1). Classification (NCBI taxonomy): domain Eukaryota; phylum Parabasalia; order Tritrichomonadida; family Tritrichomonadidae; genus Tritrichomonas; species Tritrichomonas musculus. The sequence goes on along the minus strand of JAPFFF010000025.1, from coordinate 401,206 downwards.
AAAAAAAGATTTCATGGTTGAAGATCATAATTGTCAAGATTTTGCATCACTTGTTATAAACAAATTGGTTGCTTATCGCCATGAAATTAATTATAAACAATATCCTTCTGATGAAGCAATGATTCCATATAAAATTTTTAAGCAATTAATATTTAATGAAATTGCTATTAAAGAAACTTCATTAAATTGACATGTTGATAGTCAAAATTACTTTTAATAAAAAAGGATTTCGTGAAATTTATGGTTTTTAACATTAAAAAAACTATCAATACAGTATTGAAAATATAAATTTAAGGAATTTCAAAACCGTTTAGTTGAATTTTTAATCTTTTTTTAGGAAATAAAGTAGCAACGATCATTTTTGTATCCAATTCTGTGAATTTTTTTAAAGATCAGATTTGATATTTTTATGCTGGAGAAAAATGATTTCAAAAAAATCTTGTTACAAATGAATATATATCACTATTTCAGATTGTGAAAAAAGAATGGAGCCTTTAAATCACTTTTTTGAATTTAATGGTAATATTATCGGTTATATTTGACCATTTTAATAAAATTTATGGTCAATTAAAAAACGACTTTTTTGCGAGATCTAGTGACAGAAAATACTCAAAACTTTAATTTAAGCTTAATTGATTTTTACTTTATTTATATATTAGGAGAATCTAATAAAAATTCTGTTTTCGCCAAGTGGTCTGTCTTAATCAATTACAGCATTTGCACAGACAAAAAATGAAAAAGTATTAAAATCAGTATTATATGTATTAATTTCTTTTGTATTGTGTACTCTATGAGCATTTGGAAGCGAAATAGTTTCCATTATAGTGTGCTCAAACACGTCTTCTCCAAAAGAGAATGTTTCTGCAAGAGCTTCAAAAGAATAAAGACTAGTAAAACTAAAAGTCATTGAGCCAGATGATACAACATTTTTAGGAAGTGTTATTCTTCGAACTGTAGTATAAGAAAAGCAACAATCACCAATAGATTGAAGTTGAGAATCATCCGAAATTTCGACATTTTTTAAATGTCTGCATTCGAAAAATGCTGACGAATTGATACGCTTAATATAACTGGGCACAACTACATTTTTAATGTCACGACAAGCGAACATTAAAATATCAAAATCATCTTGTTCGATATTTGATTTACCGATCATTATTTTATTTTGGTCGGGAAGGAACATGAAATTTTTATTTTTTGGCGAAATAGAAACATTAACCAAACATTCAGTAAAATTGCACCAACCATCTTCAAGTGTTTCCACGTTTGCAGGAATTTGAATCTGCTCAAGAGCAGAAGAATTGAATGCATTTGCACCAATGGACAAAAGATTTGAATCTTCGGTGAAATTAATCCGTAATAAATAGGAGGTAACAGCAAATGAATAAGGATTAAAATATTTTATAAAAGAAGGAATTGTTACCTCATCCACATCATGACTAACGAACATTACTGTGTCATAATATTCACTGTTTTCATCTCGTTTTCCAGCAAGAATAATTGTGTTAATCATAATGAATTTCTTGTTTTTTGGTGACACACATATTGTAGATAACGAATCAGTGCCATGACACCATCCTTCTTGAAGATCTGTCAATTTTTCTGGAATTCCAAATATATCTACATTCGAACCTTGAAAAGTACTTTTTCCAATAGATTGAAGTTCAGAACCTTCTTCAAGATTAACGGTTTCCAAACTTATACATCGAAAGAAAACTCTTTTCCCCATTTTTTTAACTTTTTTAGGAATTGTTATGCTTTTAATTATTGTTTGTGAAAAAGCTTCAGAATCAATAAATTCCAATTGTGAATCTCTTTGGAATTGAATGCTTTTTAACATTTTACATTCATCAAAGCATCTTTTACCAATTACCTTCACTGATTTTGGAATTGTTATCTTTTCAATTAGAGTAGAAGCGAATGAATAATCTCTGAGAATTTCAACTTCACAATCGGTGCAAAAAATGACATTTTTCAGATTTTCACAATATTGAAAAGCACGTTTACCGATTTTTTTTGTATGTTTAGGAATGATAATTGTGATGATAATTGACTCAATAAAAGCATATTTTCCAATAGCCTCAAGGTCAGAATTCATATTTAAAATAACGGTTTCCAAACAGTCACACTCGCTAAATGTAGAACTCTCAATTTTTTTCACGTGATTTGGAATCGAAATTTCAGATATAAGAGTTCCATTAAAAGCAGCTTTTCCTATAGAAACAAGTTCAGAATCTTCTGGTATTTCCACTTTTTCTAAGAGTTCACAATTTGCAAAAGCACTTTCACAAATTCGCTTAATGTAATACGGAATGTTTACTTCTTTAATATCGCGACTTGCAAAGACAATTTCTAACTTTTCTTTGTCATAAATGATTTTTTTATTCTCATCAAGGTAGTCATAAAATTCACTCTCTGGACTGATTATGACGTTTGTTAGATTCGATATGCAGTTGCACCAGCCTTCTTCAAGCCTGGCAGATGAAGGAATAGTAATTTGCTCAATAGAACAAGTTGTAAATGCATTTTTTTCAATCAAAATTAAATTTGAATCACTTGTGAATTCAATTATTTTGAGATTGTCACAATTTGAAAAGCAATGCGATTTGAAATACGAAATGTAACTTGGAATTAAAACCGTTTGTAAACTTTTGCTTGCAAAAAAAATTGAATCAAAATTGTCACTTTTGATATCTGATTTTCCTATCAGTATCATTTTGTCGAGAGATTTGTAGTAGGGATTCCCTGGAGCTACTGATATTTCACTTATATTAGTGGAGCAAAATGACCAGTCTTCCATTTTTTCAAAACTCGCTGGAAATGTAATGCGGGTAAGTGATGATGAGGATAAACCGTATTTTTCTATGTAACGAACTTCGGAAAGTGGCGAAAATTGAATGGATCTGATATGCATGTTGTTTAAAAATGATCGTTCTTTGATTGATGTTATTATATATTCTTGTGAGTTGTAGACAATGGATCGAGGGATCGTTACATCTCCAGGTGTTTGTCGAGAATCAAATACTGAAGCTGTGAAATCATTATGGTGTAGTTGGAACCTTATCCCTTGAAAAATTACATATTCATCCATTTCTGAAATTGATAAGATAAATGGTCATACGATTTGAATTTTTTAAAAAAAATATGAGAGGTTGGAAACAAGCTCTATATAAATCCCCCAACTTTTTTTTGACCTTTCGCCCGTTTATTCCATATTGAAAAAATATATTATTAAAAATTATAAAGAAAAGGCGAAATTAAAGGTGAATTCGGCCACAAAAAAGGTCAATTAATAAAAAAATGAGTAAATATAAGGTTTTTTGAAATATAAGATAAATAACAAGTATATGGAAGTAAACTGGGAGTAAATAAGAATGATATTTTATTGAGAATTTGGTGTAAATTAAGATTAATTGTTGAATATGTGAGGATGAAATCTTTTTTAGTCACTACTTCGCTTTCCTAATTTAATTTTAAAAATTTCAACTTTGAATCAATGACGATAGAAAGACAAAAGTGACATTTATTTTGACGATCACTTTCAAAGAAAAAATCCGTTGATATTTAACGTTGAAATAACGATGTCAACGTTGTCAACAATCTTATCAAATTTAAAAGTTTTTATTCATCATTGTTTGTTAAAAACTTTTAAATTTTTAATTTTTTAGTACATGAAAGTGTCAATACAGACCTAAATCAATATGGTCACATCAGAATATTAAAAAAAAAAAGACTTTTAATTCAAAGAGATTTAATTAAATATAATTATCAGAATTGATTTTATTCGATAATAACGCCTATATTCAAATCAGCTAATCCATAATAATTATTAGGACTGAGCGATGCTGTAAATTCAATTTTATAGCATGAATAAGAATTCTCATTCATGAATATAAACAGTTTTACTTCATTCTCATCCCAGTCAATTCCGGCATATTTTTTCAGTAATACGAAACTTTTTTGATCATTAGAAGCAAGAATTCGAAAGTTTGTTGGAGCTTGATCTTTCCAACCTTCTCTTGAAGTCATAGATAGGACATTTGCTGCAACAGGAACGGAAAAACAGATGGTTATAGATTGAGGTGATTTAGGAGATTGAACAGAGGCCCATCTTACATTGCCTTCAACTTCTTTCTTTCCAGTAAATAAGTTTTTTAAACAGTGATAATTATCATCAAGACTTGATGAACAAATAACTGTGAATGTTGTATCGTTGTCAGTTAGCGTAATATGATTACGATCATTTACATTATTCCATTGTTTTCCAATCGGAATGAAGAATTTATATTTCAGATATTTCGATTTATATTCATAATTTAAATAAAATCGAAACTCTTGTATTATTTCAAGTAATTTTTTCACTTCTTCGTTTTTATCATTTTCAATTCGTTTTATTTCTTCTTTCAATTTTTTTATTTCATCATCTTTTTGTAAAAAATATGAAAATTCAATATTTGGCATCATTCCTAATCTTTTATTTCTGGATTCAATCGAATCTCTGATGTTTTCTTCGCTAAGATTTTCGCCATCCAATAATGGAAGAAGAGAAAAAATGGTGCTGTCTTTTGTTTTGTCAAAATGCTGTTTTATTAAGTTGTAGCAAAGATTTTGATTGGTCAATTTTCTATTTTCGTTGTTAAATATTCTATATAAAGATTGAATAGGGGCATAGAATAGTTCTTCTCCGCAATTTAGTAAATAATCATCAAGAAAATTTGAAATAATTTCTTCAAATTGAGATTTGTCATTTATCGATTGATCTTTTAATATGTCTATATTGTGTAAATAACTTTCAACTGTATCTTGATGTAAATATAGAAGATTTCCCATTATATTAAATTCTTTGCTTAATTGATAATACTCTATTTTATTTTGCGCGGTAATATTTGGTAATTCGTTTTGAGTCAAATAATTGATAAATGATTGCATTACTTCCTTACTAATATTTGATTTAATAATATATTGGGCATTTTTTTTAAGGGATATATAAATGTTTTGAGAAATATCATTCATCCTAACGAAATTTGAAGGAATATTGAAAAATTCCCCATTCAATATTAGATGAAAGTTATTTTGCATTAAAAAAAATAATGTAAAATGCACAAATATTCACTCAAATTTTTAAATTTTTATTCAATTTGACATAATTTTACAAGCTTATTGAATTTTTTCTATTATGTAAGTGAAAGGTAAAACGTTTTCAATATGATATTTTATAATAAATAAAAAACTTGCTCGATATTCCACTTACTGAGATATTTTTTTTTCTAAATATAAAATATAAATTATTCTGCATTTGATATTTATAAATATATATAAATTAATTTTGTATCTTTTTTAAACATGGAGAAAATACAATTTTTTCATCATCGCTAAAATATGAAATTTTGATTGAAAAATGTAAATTGGACTACTCCCTTAACAATTGAAATATAAACTTTTTGATCGTCATTTCAATTAAGTAACTGTTTTTTGAATTAAACTTTAGTTTTTCCGTCATCAGCATATCAGGTTTTACGTCATCAGCATATCTCGAAGAAGGCCAAAAGTTGGATGCAAAAATCGGGACACCACTTTACATGGCCCCGGAGGTCATTAAAGGAGAGTACGATTTCTCGGCTGACGTATACTCGTTTGCAATTTTGATGTACAAAATTCTGACAGGAAAAGAGCCAATCGGTGAGGAGAGGCATGCGCACAGGCACATGCAGCAGGTTCTCGATGGTTGCAGGCCAGTGATCGACCAGCCAATCAAGGAGTCTTTCAGAGGAGTGATCGAGAAGTGCTGGTCAGAAGACACCGACGAAAGGCTGACTTTCGAGGAACTTTTTAATAAGTTTGCATACGACAAGGAATACAGGCTCGATGATGTTGACGAAGCAAAGATTCATCCATATGTTGAGAGCATCAAATAATTAAGTAAACAAACTTTGAAAAGCTACAATTATCTTTTTTTTTTTTTTTTTGTAAAAAATTGAATTCGCATTTAAATGAGAACAAAGCATTACATTACATTACAAAGAATATTTATGATTTTATTCATTTCTATTTGAAGAGAATAAATCAATCTATTCACATTATTGGAATTTATTTCAATTTGTTTTAAATAATATATCAATTGAATATCGCCACTCATTAGTTAGACATAAAAAAAAAAGTTTTTTTTTAAAAAAAATTAAGATTTTACTTATGAAGTGTGATTGTTAAATAAGTTAATTATTTCTTGGTCTTTGGTCAATTCAACTGGTTTTTTCCATGAATGTTTAAAAATACCATAATAATACTATTTCAAATCTGATGAATATATCAATGAAGATTTTATCAACAATGTTGACTTCGGTTCCTTTATGATCAAGAAAAAGTTTGATTATTTCTTTTTCAGATGTTTGGACTGCTAAATGCAGAGGAGTGTGATGAAACACAAAGAAAAATGTCGTTCAAATATATAAAACTTTAAACATCATTTAAAAATGTATACGGTGAAATGTCATTTAAAAATTTAGATAAAAAATTTTATTTCAAAAAGTTGATAGAAATATCATTTAAATAATAAATTTTAAATGGTATTGAAAAATAAAAGATTAAATTTCATTCAAAACATTAATAATCATAAATTTCATTAATAATTATTTATTTATTTGAAATGTCATTGAATAATATTATTGGAAATGTAATTGAAATATATAAATAAAATTGGATAAATAATCAAATATTTAAACACTATTTAAAAAAAACTTTGATTTTGAATATTATGGAAATTTTTAATTGTGAAATGAAGTAAATATATTTTTTGAAACGCAATTGAAAAAAAATATATTGAAATTTTATTGAAAAATTGAAATAAAAATGAAATCAAAATTTTTGAATTTGAATGTGATTTAAAAAAAAAAATATTTAGAAATGTTATTAAAAATATATTGCTTTTTTTAAAATACTTTTAATGTTAACATCAGTGTTGGGATTCGATAATAAAAGTTTAACGATTTCGACAAAATTATCTTCAACAGCAAAATACAATGCGTTTTCATCAAAACAAAATTTGTTGGAATATCATTTAAAATTTAAAAATGAACGAAATAAAAAAATTATTTTTATGTTGAAATTGAATTAAAAAAATTATTTGAAGAAATTTCATTAAAAAAATTATTTTCTATTTTATTTAAACTTTGTATGATAATGTCATAAAAATTATTTATTTTTAACGTTATTAAAAAAAATCATTTAAAATCCAATTTGAACACTTGATTTATAAATATAATTAAAAATATTTGATTTTCAAATGTGATTAAAAAAATGAAATAAAATGTAATTTAATTTTATATTTAGAATTTCATTAAATATTATTATTGTTAACGTAATTTAAACAGCAAGCATCAAATGTGATTAAAATATTTGTTTAAGAATATAATAAAAATATTCAAAAAGAAATATGATTCAATTATTAAAGATTAAATTTCTTTATAATTGATGTCAATATCTTTTCGTGATAATAAAAGTTCAACAATTTGAGGCGAATTTCTTTGAACAGCAATAATTAATGGTGTTTTATAAAAATGCTTTGTTTATTTGTAATTTTATAAATAAATAATTTTTTTTTTAATTTGATTAATTTTTTTGTGTGAAATTGTATTAAAATAAATAATTAAAAACTGTATTGAACTAATCAATTTTAAAATTATATTAAAAATACAGATTTTAAGAATTCTATTTAAAAATAATGTATTTTAAACATAATTAAAAAATATATGCATTTAAAATCTCATTAAAAAAAAAAAAGATTTATAAATGTGATTAAAAATATTTGAATGGAAATTTTATTAAATTTATTCAAAAAAAATTGGATTGAAATAATTGATTTAAAATTTCATTTATATATTTTCAATTGAAATTGGATTGAAATATTTGATAAAAAATTAAATAAATAAATATTTTTCAAAATTTCATTTTTTTAAAATGATATGGAATGTTATTAAAATAGTTTAATTGATATCTTATAAAAAAACTAAATTAAAAAACATAATTAAAATAAAAAAATTATAAACTTCATTTGAAAACTGATATTGGAAATAAGAATTAAATTGACATCAAGTTCAGGTTTTGTTAGTAATAAATTAACTATCTCAACATTTCTACATCTACAAGCAGCATGCAAAGCTGTATAATTAATATTTTATTTGAAATTTTATGAAAATTTATTTTCCTAATTTCATAAAAAATATTTTAATTTGGAATTGTATTGAAAAACTAAATTATAGAATTGTATAAAAATACCAATTGGCAAAAATATAATTCAAATATTTAATTTTTAAATTATATTAAAATTTTAGAATAAGAATGTGATTAAAAAATATTTTCATTTAAAATATAATAAAATTATTTTTTTTAATCCAATTCAAAAAATTATTTCAAAAATTGAATTAAAAAGATTGTTTTAAATATTATTAAATATTATACAATAAAAATTGAATTAAATGTAAAAAATATGAAATGTGATTTTAATATTTAAATATAAACTGAATTCAATTTTATGATTTTGAATCCAATTCAACTAATTGAATAAAAATTCTATTGAAATCAATAAAATATAATTTCATTAGCGAAAATATTTAAAAAAAAATTCCAAAAGTATTAACTTGGATATCTGATCTTGATAATAAAATTTTGACCAATTCAGCATTTTCTTTTGAAACTGCACTGATAAGAGGAGTTGTATGAATAGAAAAAAATATGTAATTTTATTTAAAAATACATTTAAAATTAGATTAAATGAAGATATATTTAAAATTCGATATAAAAATTCTTTGTAAATTTTATTAATATATTAATATTTAGAATTTCAAAAAAATAATTGATTTGGAATGTAATTTAAAAATCTTTTTTGACAACTTTATCATTAAATTTTTTAAATTCAAATTACATTAAAATAAAAACACTGAACTTCATTAATCATTTATAACTGAAAATTCTATTTTTAAAATATTTATATTTTTAAAACATAATTTAAAATATTTATAATTTGGAATTATATTAAAAAATAAAAACTTTTTGAATGTTATTCAAAAAATTGAATATAAATTGATATCTTGTTCACATCAATTTCTGGTCTTGAAATTAAAAGTTTAGCAATTTCACTATGATTTTTCTCGAGTGCAATACATAACGGTGTTGTATTCAAAAATATTAAATGAAAATTTCATTCAAAAAAATGAATAAATATAACATCATTAAAAAATAAACCATTGAAAATTGTTAAATTATTAATATCTATTCCGTTTCCTGACAAAAGTGCTTCAACAGGAATATAATGACCATAACGGCATAACAAAAGGAAATTATCTGGACAGATATCATCTTTTTCAATGAATTCAAAATTGTAATTTTTCAGAACCAGTTTCAAAAAGTTCAATGAAATGTTTTCGCTGAAATTTTCTTTCAAAAAGTAGACAATTTGATTGTGATGACATTCAACTGCTTTTTGAAGACATAAATCATACGAAATTTCTTCTTTTTTATCTTCTTCTTCTTCTTCTTCTTCTTCTTGATCAGCTTGACTAAATTGATTTCTTACATCTTTTGAATGGTCAAACTTTTTGAGAGTTGGCGGCTGAATTTTATTATCTTGCAAGATTTGAATTATCTCAAAATTATTTCCACAAATTGCATAAAGCCACAATGATGTCTTTAATTCAATATTATTTACTTGTAGGTATTTGAAAATGTTGATTGATCCGAAGAATGCTGCGCATTCAATCAATGATATACTTTTGCCCATTATAAACGGAATTGTTTCATACTCGGATGATTCAATATTAGAAGATAAATCAATATTATTTGTGTTCTGGAAAATAATAAATTCATCAAGCATGTCTTTTCGAATTAATTGATATAAACGGTCGTCATTTTCACCATGTTTTCTCAATTCTTCAAAATTTTCTGGTATTTTTTTTTCAGTCGACTTGGCTTCTCGAGGACTGAGAATATCTTTTATTTCAGGGAAAAAGTATTTTCTGTAATTGGAGTAATAAGTCATGTAGTTGGCCATTCTGATTTTAATATCTTCATTTAATTCAAGAATTTTTTCTTCAATGAGAAAAAGTAGAACTCTTTTGTTTTTGAGGAAAATTTTAGCAATTTCTTCGTTCGTCATGTGCTTTTTTATATAAACCTTTAAATACGAAAAAAGTTGTTCAATTTTCTTGTTAAATAAAGCAGTGCGATGGTGATTATTTGTCACTTTCGAAACTATACAAAGAATTACTCTGAATTTGTGATGATTTTCCAGCATTTGTTGATTGTTAATTAGTTGAATTAGTTTGGAATAGTTTTCATCATAATTATCATCATTATCTAAAAAATTAAGAAGTTCTTGAGTGAAATTCTTCATTTCTTTCAAGTGATTTTGAATATCCATCTTTGAAAAAGAATATAAATTAATAATTTTGACTTTTTTTTTTTTTTTTGTCATATTAACTTTTTGAAAAATATCAGAAAGCGTCAGAGCTTTTTCAACAAAATGAAATGGAATTTCTAATATCAGAGTAAATTATATATTATTTATCAATTATATATGCATTCATAATATATTGAAATTCATCTCAGTTTCATGATATTGCATTAATATTAATATCATCCACTTTCTATAAAGTTTTTTACACTCGATTAATTCATAATATAGCACTTATAATAATATCAACCGGTTGCTATCAAAAATAATATTTTTTGATATTTTTGATATATCTTAAAAATAACTGATTGAAGTAGTCCGTCTATTTTTATAGAGTAAATCTTTTTATTAATAGAATTTCAATAAAATTGATCCGGAAAAATTTTCTATGTCAAAATTTCGACAAAATAAATCTCTTCAAGTTTTCCATTCTAATTCAAAATACAATTTTAACAATCACACTTCATAACTAAAAACTTAATTTTTTTTATGTCTAACTAATGAGTGGCGATATTCAATTGATATATCATTTAAAACAAATTGAAACAAATTCCTATAATGTGAATAGATTGATTTATTCTCTTCAAATAGAAATGAATAAAATCATAAATATTTTTTGTAATGTAATGTAATGCTTTGTTTTCATTTTTTTACAAAAAAAAAAAGATAATTGTAGCTTTTCAAAGTTTGTTTACTTAATTATTTGATGCTCTCAACATATGAATGAATCTTTGCTTCGTCAACATCATCGAGCCTGTATTCCTTGTCGTATGCAAACTTATTAAAAAGTTCCTCGAAAGTCAGCCTTTCGTCGGTGTCTTCTGACCAGCACTTCTCGATCACTCCTCTGAAAGACTCCTTGATTGGCTGGTCGATCACTGGCCTGCAACCGTCGAGAACCTGCTGCATGTGTCTGTGCGCATGCCTCTCCTCACCGATTGGCTCTTTTCCTGTCAGAATTTTGTACATCAAAATCGCAAACGAGTATACGTCAGCCGAGAAATCGTACTCTCCTTTAATGACCTCCGGAGCCATGTAAAGTGGTGTCCCGATTTTTGCATCCAACTTTTGGCCTTCTTCGAGATATGCTGATGACGTAAAACCTGTTATGCGAGGATGACCGTTATTGTCGATGAGAACGTTTGTGTCTTTTAGGTCTCTGATGACGTAAAAAGTCCATTCCTCGGCAAATTCCGATCAGAATGATTTGGATATCTGTATTGGTAATTGTATTGTTTTTCGAGTTGTCCTTCAGAAGATTATAAAGGGAGTGGTTTGGGTAATATTCGGTGATTATTGTAAAATGAATATCTCCATCAAAATCGATGGGAGAATATCCAATAAAATTGACAAGTGTTGGATGTCGAAAGTTTCCTAAAAATGATATCATTTTTTCAAAGTCAAATTCTTGATTATCATTAAAGATAAAGATAACTTTGGCTGCAAATTGTTGGGATTTTTGATCTTCAATTAAATAATTTTTCACAAGACCTCCCAGTGAAATATTCTTAATTATTTTAAATTGATCAATTTGAACTAGGAATTGATGAATATCGCTCATATTATAATTATTATTTTTGAATGTATATTTGGTCGCAAGTACTATAAAGATCTCAAAAATTGAATTTTATATTTTATAATGGGATCTATTTTATCAAATATTTGTAATAATTTTCATAGAAAAACAGAAATAAAATGTCTAATTGGTGGAACGAAATCATCAGGGAAATCGACAATTTTAGAAAATTTAAATTTTTGTGATGAAATAATAGTCTTATCTGTATTTTCATTTACTATTAAAAATCTGCAATACCAAAATCTCAATATAAATATTTGGGAAGTTGAAGAAGGTTTCAAAATACGAACATTATGGGGACCTTACTTTTACGGAACACACGGATTAATATTCGTTGTTGATTCGAGCGATCCCAGCAAAATTCATCAGGCACGAGAAGAATTACAGAGACTCCTTCAAGAAGAAGAATTGAAAGAAGCTGTTCTTCTTGTCTTTGCAAACATACAAGACAATCCAAATGCACAAAATTCACGATATATAGCAGACGCCTTAGGATTGAGCGAAATGAGAGATAGAGAATGGAGAATTCAAGATTCATGTGCCATTTATGGAGATGGACTCAAGCAAGGTCTTGATTGGTTTTGTGAACAAATTAAAAACAAGAAATATTCTTTATAAATTCATTGAAAATCATTTGTAATCAAAATCATTCGCAAAAAAAAATGTTACATAAAGTCCACTGTAAAATCTTCTACCATTTTTTCACCTAAATTTGATTATCCTGCAATTGGAAAAACTAAAGTTTAATTCAAAAAATTTTCATTAAATTGGACTACTCCCTTAACAATTGAAATATAAACTTTTTGATCGTCATTTCAATTAAGTAACAGTTTTTTATTTTCATTATATTTTGGGATTTAAGATCATGTAATGCATGTTTTTTATTTTTTTATGCACATACGTCAATAAAAAAATTTATAAAAGCTAAAGGAAAAGTAATTTATAAAATGAAAAGCCACTCAACCAATTCTATATATAAATAGAATCTTCATTTGATACAATTATTATTGTTATTTGGAAAATATTTATTATTTACTTCGATATTTGCATTTGAAAAAACAATTTATATCAACAAATTGAAGAAAAAATTGCAGGTAGGTTTTCAAATAAAATGTTTTTTGCCACAGAAAAGGTCAAAAATAGGTGAATAAAAAACCGAAGAAGATTTTTAAAGTAAGACTTCTTTAAAATTTAAAATTTTATTTGCATATAAATTCAGATTTCATAAACGAAATTTTGAAAAATTTTCAGCAATATCAATAACAGGAGAATTTTTCATGAATTCGGTGATATCATCTTTTCCTTTAATTTGCATAGACTCATCTTCCAACTTTGTAAATGAATTTTTATCTGTTAAGAACAAGTAGTAAGACTCGACGCTTGCTGAAAAATCTTTTTCTGGATGATTCAATAATTGTTTAATTTCTGAGATAATGTCAAATACATTATCAGAGTGGGAGTATTTCAGATCAAAGCAAGGAATTCCATCTGACGAAATATTCAAATGATGAGGAAAAGAAATAAATTTGAAAAATGGCGGCGCATCAGGATAAAGATCTGGAAATGAAACAATCATTTCAAACCATTTTCCTTTTTCTTTTTTTAATAAAAATACTTTCCAAATATCAATTTTTGACTTAAATGGGAAAATCTTTATATCACTTTTTTGATCATAGCTGGTTTTGGTCTTGATTTTGTTCATTTAGTTCTTTTTCACTTTTTTTTTTTTTCTTCTTCTTCAATTAAATTTTCACTTTCATCAAGACTTAAATCTTCTTCACCAGTTTCTTGGCTGCCGCTTTCTTCACTTGTTAGCTCTAACTCAAGTTTTTCGTTGTAATTATCACTACTTTCCATATTTACTTCATTTTCATCAGCAAATTGACAAATATGACGCATTTTTATCTTATTTTGGTCTATAAATTGTTTGATTTCTTGATTAAAATACTAGTCATATTCAAGATAGACCATCTTATTTTTTCTTCAATTAAAAATAAAAGAATTCTTTTATTGCTTGAAAAGTATTCAAAAAATTCTGAGTATGTAAAGCTTTTTCGATAAAATTCAAAAAAATTCTTTTGATTTCATCTTTGAAATAATTTTATAAAATTATTTTTTCAATTTTATCGAAAAAGCCAGGATAACGATGATGATTGTCTGATATTTCAGATAATAAACGGAAAATTAATTGGATCTCGTGCGTTTTTTCAAGAATATTATGATCTATAAATAATTGAATTATATTTTGGTAATATTCTTCAGTATTATCTTCCTTATCTAGATATTCTAAAATGCATTCTTGAATTGATTTGATTACGTCCAAATACTGTTCAATGCTCTTTTTTTATTAAAATAAAAAAATTAGATTGCATTTAGGTTCTCATTCCCCAAAGGGAGCTAGGTGTACGACGATCGGCATGTTGAAACTCTTTATATTTGTGTATTGAATTCATTTTTTAATATCATGTTTAAGATATAGGTGGTAAAATTATTTTATTTATAAAGCATCAAATTTTTTGTTTATATCTACGATAAGCAAATATTAAACATAAAATAAAAATAAGCAAAATCAAAACAATAATACCGATCAAAACGCCCCATGATGCTATGTTTGGAAGTACATAAATTTTATAATCATTTTCATCTTGAAGATATAATTGTCCATCTCCATTTAGGCATATTTTTCTCCAATAAGTGTTCCTAACTTGATCATCAAATTTATTTTCTAAAAAGGAAAATTCAGATTCGAAAACACTTTCATACCAGGCGCAATATCTATAATATCTTACATATTTCCACCATGAAAAGTTCATTGAAACTAAAGAACATACTGATCCAAACATATCAGCTGTTTTTTGCAAAACTTTTGATTCTAAAAAATCAGAATAATAAACATTAACATGATTTTCAAAAGGAATAGAAAGTGATTGTATAATCAAAGATAATTTCTTTTCAATGTCATCATCAAAGTTACTCATATTTCTAAAAACGATATCTTCATTGACATAGAATAAATATTCGATAAAATCATCATAACTAACTTCTAAATAAACATTATATTCGTCATATGATTTCCTATAACAGATAATAAAAGCATTAGGACTTGTTAGATCAATGGAAATACTGTTACATGTATATTCTCTATCTTCATAATTATTTGATAAAATTATTTTATTTTTCATTTTTGTATTTTCAAGAAAATCATTATTACTTGTAGTATCAAAAAATAATTTATAAGAATGATTATGTACAACATATTTTTTCACGTTAACTTTTGAATCCTTAGAAAATTTAAATATTGGTGAATCATAAATCTCAATAGAACTGAAATTACAATGATTTTCAAATGTTATATACGGCGAATGGAAAAATCTTAATTTAATATGCTCATACAAATTTGTTTGCTCTGGACAATTAATAATCACGCTTGATTTATTATATATACTAATTGAATCGATGTCTGAAACATTTGCTAAATTGACTCTTTGTATTAAATTTTTGGGGCATGATATTTTATAATCAATTACACTTTCATAATGTTTATTGAAATTGATATATTTGGAAATGCAATTATTGGGAATATTATTTGATTTTTTCATGCAAATCAGATACATAAAATACAAGAAAAACATTTCCAATATTGAAAACTGAAAATTATTTAATTTGAAAGGATTTTTGTGTCAGTTGTATATCTAGTAATTATGAGTGATGGATGCTGTTGTAAATGTTGTTATTGTGATTGCTGTGTTTTTTTTATATTATTTATCAAGCAATTCTTTGATATTGGTAAAAATTCTGGATCTTTATTACAAGAAGGACTCAATATTTTCCGCACATTTCAAAGATTAAGTGCAACGAAATCATTTTCAGCCAAATTTTCAAATGATTTTGTTGGTTTATTCCAGTGGGCTCGAAATATAATAAATTTAATTGTAAATAATTTGTTTCGTATCAAACCATTCACCAATTTTGAATTATTTTGTTTATATTCACTTGTATTTCCAATTTCAATATTAACTTTTATATCTTCATTTCGACCCAAATTATTCAATTTTATATCATTTTTATTAAGTGGATTAGTATTAACAGCAGGAGTTGGATTTGGATATATAGGAATAAACAACACAATTACTATTGCTTGCTGTATATGCTCGATTTTAGCCATTATTGGTATTGCAGTATTTCTTGAATTTGATTTTTTTAGTGATAACAGCTTTGAAAAAAATACATTCATTCTAACCAAATCATTGGGTCAAGCAATTATAGTCTTTATTTGTTTGATTACTCCATTTTGCTTATATAGATATAAATTTCAGGTAATAATTTCAGTTATCTCAGTAATTATCATTGTAATATCATTTTTTGTAGAATTTCTTCAAAGAAATTGTTGTGAATTTTCATTAGAATTTATTGAAGGTAAATTAATTAGTTTCTTTTCAGAACTTCTATCATTATTAATTGTTCCATCAGCTGAAGCTTTTGCTGAAACAAATAAAGCCATAATGTATCATAATAGATGGACAACCATTATAGCATTCATTATGGTATTGATTATTCCATGTGGTTTAATTTTAGTAATGATTATATCAAAAATTGATGATATTTATGATCAATATGTTTCTGATGAAGTTTATAGTTTTTTACTCCCTTATTTAGATTTAGTTGATAATATAAAACAAGTATTATATGCCATTTTTGCTTCATATGATAACAATTGGGCTTGTATTGGCCTTGAAGCTATTTGGGTCTTAATAATTGTTGCATTACTTCCTTACAAATGCAAAAGTAACTATTTTTTATCTTTAGGAAATTCATTGGTTATGTTTATGTCAAATGGAGCAGCTTTATATGCTGATGCTCATGGGACTGTATTTTTTAGTTTCACAATAACATTAATTTTTGTAATTTTTGCTTGTCTTCCATCTATATTCGCAATACTTGTTTATTTCTATTGTGATTTTGAAACAAAATTGGAAATCTCTGATGAAAATGAAGATAAATTAAATATAATTTTTAAATCAACAAAATATGCTCTTCCTATTACTTTTTTCATTTATGGATTAAATGTGTCAACGATTCTTATGAAAAACAACTAATTTTAATATATTTTACCTAAATAAATAAAAATGGAATTAAATCAACTTTTTTTTTAATTCTTATATCAATCAATTAGTTTTATAAAAACGAGATAAAAATAAAAAGCAAAATTATTTATTAAAAATATGGAGAAAATAAATAATAGATAATGTATATTAATCTTATTATAATTTAAAAAATATTTATGTTTTTATAAAGAGCTAGATTCACTATATAAATAAGATTTGCTGCATTTGAAACAACAACAGTGAAACCAAAAGAAAGATACATATATTACAAAAAAAATTGAAATTGTAAAAAATATTGCATTGCTCTTTTGTGCACCAGAATCATATATAAAAGGATCATTATCTAGATCAAATTTCTCCAAATCGTATTTTTTAATTGGGAAAGTAATATCAGGAATAATATATTGTAAAGAATAATTAAATAATAATGCAAATTGAATCTGTTCTATGCCCTCATACAAGACCTTAATTGTAACGTTTCTTTTTTTAAAACATAAACCTATCAAATGTGAAGCTGAAGTAAATGTATCATATTCTTCAACTTTCCCTTCTGAATTTTCCGAGCTAATATCTAGATAAAGATCATCAATTTGGCTCCAATCTGAAAAAAATATATAAGTATATTTGTTCAAAACTACTTCAAATTTTTCAAATGTCTTCATTTCAAAATAAAGTATTTCCTCAAGTGGATGATATATATAATTGAATGCAGGTACTGAAATTGATCTATAAACAAAGAGAAATAACATTGAGTAATAAATGATATACATAAACTTTTTGAGGCAAGTAATTATTAACTTTTTGCGAATAATTTTCTGTCATCAAATAATTTTCTTATAAATTAGCCAATGCTTTTTATTTTGTCTTTTTGTGCATTATCAGAATTTCAACCTTATCAAAACCCACAATGTATTGCTGAAAATAAATGTCCTGATTCAATTGATAAAGAGCTTTTGTCAATTTCAGATAATCAATTTTGTGGATGTCAATATCCCAAATCAACGGTAAAAATATCTGAATCTATCACTAAAATTCCTAAATACGCATTTTATGGATCAAAAATTGAAAAGATAATGCTTCATTCAAATATTCAAATAATAGATGAAGGAGCTTTTGCCGAATGTTCGATTGAAATAAATATTACAGAAGCAACAAATTTAAAAATAATAGGAAATGGATCATTTTATCATGCAAAAAAATTATCAACTTTGTTTTTACCAAAAAATATAATAACAATTGGATCTTATGCATTTGCAAATATAACATCGTTAAAAAAAGCACAAATCCATGCCAAATATATTGAATCAAGAGCTTTTCTTGGATGTTATGAAATGAATGTAGATTTAATCGATATATTTGGTTCAGGTTTTATCAAAAATGATGCATTTCATGATTGTTTTCAGTTAAAAGGAATGTTAAGGATACAAGATCCCATTGATAAAAATTCTGAAAATGAACTTATTCTTTCATCTATTGGAATGTCAGCATTTCAAAATTCTGGAATAAAAAGTCTAAGTTTACCTCCTCTTAAAGTAATTGGACCTTTTTGCTTTTTTAATTGCATTCAATTATTATCTTGTCCAATTTTAAATGTTGAAAAAATAGATGATTATGCATTTAAGGATAATCCAAGATTAGCAATTTATAAGATAACGACAAAATTCATTGGCAAAAAAGCTTTTAAAAGATGTTCTAACTTGAATCCGAAAATAAAGTTACATAAAGATGGGACAATTGATAAAACATCATTCAATAATTGTGATAAATTTAATCATCATTTTCTTAGTATCAATAAAAAAGATGATACTTCTAAAATTAGTTTATTAGAGTCAGGTAGTTGTGGACCAGATCTTCAATATAGTATTGATCTTAATTTAGAATCGTTAACAATAACTGGATCTGGAAATATACAATCAGAATATCCATGGCGAAATTATAGCACTGTTATATCTAGTATTGATATAGAATCTGATACAGAAATTATCGGATATGGAGCTTTTGAAAATTTTATAAAACTAGAGACAGTTTATATGAGTAATAGTGTAATAAATATTCAACCAAGAGCATTTTGTAATTGCGTTAAATTAAATACCGTTTATTTTGGTTCTGGAGTGGCTTATTTTTCGGATTTTTGTTTTACTAATTGTTCTTGTTTAGAAATCTTGAATTTCCCCCAAACAGTTGAAATTATCGGATATGCAGCATTTGCAAATTGTACATCTCTTAAAGGCCCAATTGATATTCCAGCAAATATTACAAAAATTGATAAATATGCATTTAGTAATTCAAATGTTAATACTTTTATTTATTGTGGAAATAATATTCCCACTTTAAATACATGTCAAACAGAATCATTAGGTTTTTTTGAAAATGGAACATTTCCAGAATCAAGAAGAGTTTTTGTTTTAAATACAAATTTTGGTGCTTATTTTTGTGGTGCAAAAACTTATCTTTTTGATGGCTCATATACTCCATCAAATACTCCTGACTATATGACATCAGATAATGATATTTATACACATATAATATGCACACTTCATGTAGAATCATATACTTTAGAGAAAACTTTGAAAAACAAATATAAATGCCTTAATTACTTAAAACCTAGAAATATAATAGTTGTTTTTTACACATTAGATATCCAATATAATATGCGTGTAATAGATAATGTATTTATTTCTCCTTTATATGATGTAACAATTACTCTTTATCAAAGAAGTATTAATTTACACTCTTCTGGTTATTCAAACACAATTAAAACTTACTATGATATACTTGATATAAAACATATTGGCTCTGGTACTTTAAAATTCCTTTTTTCAACTGATTATTCTATTACTACATTTGAGCTTAATAATACTTTTTATCTTCAAGATAAATTATATTTAATTGTTCCTAATTATATTAATTCGGTATTATTGGGTTCTATCTATTTCGATAAAAATGGATCTTTAAAAGTACAAACAACAAATCAAAGAAATGTTGAATTATATGTGAAAAATATATCATTATTGAAAAAATCACAAGCATTGATTTCAAATATTCAAATTTTAGACACTTTTACAATATATCAAACAGGTCATGCTAAACTTCAAAATGTCACATTTAATGACGCTTCAATTGAATATAAAATATATAGTTATGATTCATATTACAAACAATTAAATCCATTTGATATAATAGATTTTGAGACATTCCCAAAATTATTTATTCTTTCAAATCGAGGAAATCGAACATTTAACAACCCATTAATAAATACCGATTATACATTAATTTCGGGGTTTTCTAATAAATATATTTGTGAGAATTGGTTAAATTCAATCGATTTTGGAAATACCAGATTTAATGAAAAAAAATGCAATAATAATCAAATAATAATTAAAGCCTCTGTAAATAAACAAAAAAAAATTACAAATAATGATAAAATTGGAATTATTATTGGTTGTATTGGATTTGTTGTTCTAGTTGGTCTTATAACTTTTAATATTTTAAGATTCAACAAAAGATCAAAAGCTGATAAAAGCGTATCTTCTTCCCCTTAAGCATGTAAAAAAGATCCAAATTTGAAAAAAGATCTAGGCTATGGTGATTTGTCTTGGATCTTTGGTGATTTATTCAAATTAATAAAAAAATATGAAAAATTTTTATATTTTAAATTAGAGAACTGAGATGATCTTATAATGGAAATGAAAGAGATATTAAATAAACAACCATATCCGATTTTTTTGGTAGAATAAAATCGTTACAAGCACAAATATTGACTCAAATTTAATTGAATAGAGTATGAGTTTTTTTTTTTTTTTTCGTGTTTTGTTTATTTTCTTTTTTAAAAAATGAAATATCTTTCAAGAAATCTTGCGTTGTTCCATTTCCATGTGCATTAAAGTATCCAATAAGGCTTTTGCAGTACTTTTCACCTTGTGTTGCACCTTCTTTAACTGCATTGAATGCACTAATGTTTTTTTCAAGGAAATTATGATAAACTAACGAAAGCAACAGATATGAAAATAAATATCCGTATTTAATCGATTCTTTTAAATGACTGACTGCATCATTCAGTTTATCATTTATTTTAATTTATTTTACAAAATTTTAAAAAATAAATATATTTAAATAAGAATAACTATATTTGTTTAATTTGAATAAAAAAAAAAGTAAATATATTGATATTTATTTAAATAAGGTCGGATTCAATAAGTGGTAAAGATACATATTGCAATAAAGCAATGATCCTTGCTCAATTATTGAAATAGCATTCGATATATTTTCTGGAATATAACAGTATCCTCCTGTTAAATGACTAATTGCACAAAGTTTTATTGATTCATTCTTTTTTGTTTGATTTAATATAATCGAATCCACAACAACTTTATTTTTAATGAGTTCTTTCACCAAATTTTCAACTTTAATTTTAGATCGAGTATCTTTACCACTAGAAAACGCAATTGCGTTTTTATAAATTTCATTAAAATGGATATCTTTTCTAAACTCAATAATTTTATTCAAACTGAAAGCAATTGAATCCCATAATTTTGGATTATTAGTTGATTTGATATCTTTGTAGCATTGGTCTTCAAAATTATGATGATAAAGAGTAAATGGGCAACTTAATTTTATTTGGTCATTGAATGTAACTAGAGCTTGGTACGATAGAACATTGAACCCAAACAAATTGGCTGCAAAAGTTGTGAGACATTGATAAGCAATATTTACAATCGGAATATTATCATCATTTGGATTAATTGAGTTTCCAAGAAGATCATTAAGCATTAAAGATGATTCATCAAAATTTACAACAATAACTTGCTTAACCATTTCTTTATCAATAATATTTGATAGTGTATTTAAATAGGATTTCCCTTCGTTTATTATTTTTTTAAACATCATTTTAGAATCTATATAATTAGATTCCCCATTTAATGGAGAAATAATATAATTACCAGAATAAATATAATTAATGGTGGTGCCTTTGATAATTAAAACAGAATTCTTTAAACGTGTACTTAATAAAGACATTGGTGTGAAGGTTGAATAATTTTCATAAGCATCACTTATCATTTCTTCACTTTGCATTTCTAGATCATACTTTTTAAATTTTTCATTTATATCTCCTTCCCAAATGAAGTAAGTGTCTGGCGAGCTTTTGTATCCTTTAGAATTTATTATGTTGACTTTTCTAAACCAAAGAAAATCAAAATCACTGTTTATATTTGAAATTATATTGCACAAAGGAAGAGTATGTTCGAAAACATTAATATTAGAATAACTCGATGGTAGAACTGATCTGAAGTAAGTAAAAAGGGTTGTACAAATTGTGATAATATCGTATTTATCTAATATTTCTTTCATAACAATTTTCATCAATAATCTGATTAATGGTGGAAATCTTGTCACTGATGCAATTGCACGCATAAAAAGTCGACTATTTTCACCATCTTTACGAATATAATGAAATAAGCACAAAAGATCAGATTTGCCTTTTCTTGTAGAGTTAATATAAGGTATAAATTGCGTAAAAGCATTGTCTTTTAATGATCCCTCATGAAACTTATAGTTTTCTATTTTATCTGCTAAAACGCCATAAATTACTCTCTGAAAATTTAAATATGGGTTGGAATATATTTCACCGAGTGTTTCTTTAACGAAAGGTAGTCCTCCGGCCATGTAAATTATCAATTTCTTGTTTGAAATATCAATTTTTTCACCAATATATTGAAGAAGTCTCTCACAACATTGTTTGTTATTCATTGAAAGACTTAAGAGTCGGGTTCAGTAATTTCTTGAGAAATTCATTTTGAAGATTTGATTTCTTTTAAGGTTTTGCTTAGTCAATCTTTTGAGAGAGGCCCAAAAAATATTCCTTCTCGTTATGAATGCATTTAAATTTTCATCAATGCTCTCTAGAGTAATAGTACATGACGATCATGATCAGAAATAATTATCTTACATTAGCTATGTCTAAAACAGTTTTTTGAGAAGACGCAGTATTTTTCTTAATATTTTCGGCTATACATTTTTCCAAGAATCTTCTTTGTATACTCTTTTAAGAGATTTAAAAACAACATATTAAAATGATTATTATGATTTGCCCAAAATACATAAAAGATGTCTTAAAGAATATAGATGATGTATTCTTTCCGATTGGACAAATGATTTAATAGAAACTCTTTGATCCAATTCTGCAATTAAAATAAATTCAGTGATCTTATACCCAAAACAGTTTTCAAAAACTTCAAAGTTTTCCACCAAACCAAAAGTGAATCTCAAAGGTTACCTCACATTTTGAAATACTGCTGTAGGAATTGAAGACTTGCTTGGCGCTTTATTGAACTTTTTTGTTGCAGATTAGTTCTTGTTTGTCACAGATTAAAACTTGTTTGGTGCTATTTTAGCATCATATCTCTCAAGTAGTATAGTATGGTTTAGTTTTCAATTTTTGCCAAGACAAAAGCTCGCCTACAAATCACTTGGACTTTGCTACATGTGGGCTAGCTAATTTCATATTACCACAAGCTTATGCCCTACGCTATTGGTGTCATATAATTGACCCAGTATTTTATTTTAATTGTCTTTTGAAGGTAAAACATCTACTAGTAATGATAAAATTCAAATCAAAATTCTGATTTATCCCAATTTTAATATAAAAGGAACAATTTTTTGTTATTTTATTTTCGTAATTGTATGAAAGTAGGTTATTATTTTACGTAGTTTTTTTGTAAGCTGTGAAATACACTTTTTATGTGATGACATTTTTTTAGCAAAAAAGCACTTTTATTGTGAAGTGACAAAATATAAGGGTTTCAGGGGTGAGACCCCCTGAAGTAGCGCGAGCGAAAGCGAATCGTAGAACAGCTTGTAGCGAGGCGGTATAGGCGGGGCGAAAGTAGAGAGCACCGCCTATACTATACTACAACTACTTCATTTTATGATATAATATTTAAAATATAATAAATCATTGCTTTCGCCTTTATTATGAACAAACTTAAGAAATCTCAAAATTTTGACATATTAATATTAATAAATTAAAATAAAATATTTTATTCTTTAAATTCTATGCTATTATTTAAACTCTCTCTAGTCAAAAATCTTTTTATTCTAATATTTTACGTGTTTTGATGAATCAAGATGAGCCATTTATTAAAAAATAAAGTTTTAGAATATTAAATAGACAATTAAATTGAAATTTATTATTTTTATGAAAATCTAAATAGAAATAATAAAGAAATGATTGAAATATTTTTTCTACTAGGTTATTGAAATGCTAACTTACAATTGAATTTTTCAGAGAATTGCTTTTGATCTATTTTAATATTGTATCTTCAGTAAAATTCATTAAATATATAAAAATAATCATAAATAAATATATATATTTATAATTACTCTGTAAATATTTATTTTTAAATATAAATACAAGTATCTTTTTAGAATAAAAGAAAAACAAAAAAAATTATTAACAAAGGAAAGAGATTAAAATTTGAAAAACAAATAAAATTATTATAACAATTTTTCAGAAGGTTATTAGATTTATAAAATTTTTCTAACAAAAATCAAATAAAAAAAAAAAAAAAAAGATTGTGAGCTAGTTCAGTAGAACTTTTTTTTATCGATGTTCATTTATAATTATGATAAAAGAGTATCATATTGAACTTAAAAAATATCAACCTCTTAACACAATCGGTGAAGGGGAATTTGGTAAAGTTTATTTAATTGAAAATAAACAATCAAAACAACAATATGCAGCAAAAGTTATTAAAAACAAATGTTCTGGACAATCTGAAAAGAAATCATTTAAGAAAGAAATTGTAACATATTCAAGTATTAAGTATCCAACAATTTCTCAACTTGTTGGATATAATTTTCATAATTTTGATTCAAAGCATTATCCAGTCATTGTTACCAAATATGAACCAAACCAATCACTCCAAGAAATGCTTATCAAGACGAAAACAGCACAAACACCACCTGAATGGACAGATACAGCAAAATACATAACATTATTAGGCACAGCTCTAGCAATGAACTATCTTCATTCAATTAATATTACTCATAAAGACCTCAAACCAACAAATATCCTCCTCAACGAACGTTTTTATCCTCAAATATCTGATTTTGTTTTAACCCAATATTCTGAAAAAGAATTATCCAAAATTTTCATGAAAAAATCAATTGCAAATTATTTTTATGTTGCTCCTGAAATAAACATAGGAAGGCCATTCACGTCAAAAGCCGATGTATACTCATTTGGTATGATAGCATATGAAATTATTACTAATAAGCATTCACCAATCCAAATTTCAGATATTCCTGGCGAAGCCAATCAAAAGTTTTTCAAACGCTTAACATCGAAAGAACCAACCGAAAGACCTTCTTTTTCAGGAATTTGTAAATATATTATAAGTAGGAACTTCCTAACCGTTTTTCCAAATCTCAACCATGATGAAGTGACCACTTATCTTGATTCATTTAAAGATGATCCATATGTCATCTTTTTGCATGGTGCCTTTCTTGACGATAATACATCAAACAAAATTGAGACAGCGCGATTATACAAATTGGCTTCAGATAAAGGGAACGATAAAGCAATGAACAACTACGCCTGCATGCTGAAACATGGCCAAGGAGTTGAGATGAACAAAGAAGAAGCATGTTTGTATTATAAGAAAAGTGCAGACAAAGGAAACTCGCGTGCAATGTACAATTATGCAATGATGTTGGAAAACGGAGATGGCGTTGCGATGAACAAGGAAGAAGCAGCACGTTATTACAAGATGTCTGCCGACAAAGGCAATGACAAAGCCATGTACAATTACGGACACATGCTTGAGCATGGTGAAGGCGTTGCTGCCAATGTAAAAGAAGCCGTCCGTTATTATAGGATGGCCATTTACAAAGGAAACGATCATGCAATGAACAATTACGCCTTATTACTAAAACATGGCGATTTTATTGACTCTAATAAAGAAGCCACCATTTATTACTATAAACTATCTATCGATAGAGGCAATCCTGATGCAATGTACAATTATGCATTGATGCTGGAAGATGGAGACGGCGTTAAAATGGATAAAGAAAAAGCTGCACATTTCTACAAGATGTCCGCTGACAGAGGAAATGACAAGGCGATGTATAACTATGCTTACATGCTAGAGCATGGCGAAGGCATTGCTGTAAATAAGAAAGAGGCAGCACATTATTACATGTTGGCCATCGAAAAAGGAAACGAGTTTGCAATGAATAATTATGCAAATATGAAAGAAAAAGGAGACGGCGTTCAAATGAATAAAAATGAGGCAGCCAAATATTACAAATTGGCTGCAGATAAAGGAAACCCAGTAGCAATGAAAAATTATGCTTACATTTTGGAAAAAGGATATGGTGTTGAAATCAATAAGAATGAAGCTGCTCGTTATTACAAATTGGCTATTGAGAAAGGGAATGTTTCTGCTATGTTCTATTATGCAGAGATGCTGGAAAAAGATAATAAAAAAGAAGCTGATTATTATTATATAATGGCTGCCGACAAAGGAAATAAAAATGCAATGATAAAAATATATAACAAATAATATTAAGATAATTTAGATAATGTAGACCACCTGGCATAAAATTTTTTCTATTAAAAATGCTCCATATTTTAAATAATAATAACACTCTATATAGCAATTACAATTATTAAATATTTTAAAAAAATTGGCGCAGAATTTTAAGATAAAATTATTTGTATGAAGATAAATATTTCTAAGATATATGATCGTTTTTTAATAAATTGAAAGCTTTATTTTATAAATTAAATAAATACTCATTTATAAAAAAACGAAGAGAAAACTGTACCAAATATATTAAATAAAATAAAAATTCATTTTTCAATCATATGTCTCTTTGATCAAATGTTCTCAATCGATATCATAATTATATTCTAAAACATATGCATCAGGGCTATTTTTTAAAAGATTGTTTGGTACATTCTAGATAATATACAAGTATTTCTTCATATTGGTATTGCATAAGTAAGTTGAGGAGTCAACAGTACTTGCTTTTTTTAGAATACTAATTGATTAATTGATTTCTCAAAAAGTTTAACAATTTTTTTTAATAAAATCCATATTATCTTACCACATCTAAATATATACATGTAAATATATATTATTTTAGTATATTCAAAGGAAATATTTAAAATATATTTATTTTTGATGCCTTTTCGTGCTAGAAAATGATTGATCAATATAATGATTCAACTTTTTTGAAAAATCTAGCGCCAAATTCTTTTTCATTTCCTATGAATAACAGAACTACAAAAATATTTATTCAATCAAATATTTATTTTCATAATTTAATAGAAACTCCAAATGAAAAAAATAACACAATTAAAATGTAAGCATTTGAGATTCTTTCTTAGATTGTTAATTATATATTTTAAATACTACAAAATGAATAAATATATAACATTTATCACATGTTTTTAATCAATTACATTTTGTATTTATAAAGATAAAAATGTTTTATGTTAATTTTCAAAAATCTTATATGCTTGAAATTTTGGAAAATCATATTCTTAATTACTTAGAGATATTTTTTTTATAATAAAATATTAAAAAAAGAATTCCTAAATTTTTTTCAATTTCTTGATATTACCTTTTTAATTTTTTATTTCTAAACGGCCTTACCTTGTCAGGTGGTCTGATAATGTTTTATTTTTTATAAAACCTACTTTTCTGATATTTTTTTTTTTAAAAATGAAGAATGTTTAGCCAAAAACGATTGAGAAAAATTGAATTTTTATATAAAAATATTTGTCGAAAAAGGTATAAATTTCCGATTAGACTTGTTATTCTGAGAATCGATATCAAAAACGTCACTTTTTTACATCTGATACTCGATTATCAGTTTACAAATCTGATATAGAGATTATCGATTATCAAGATATCAGATATGAAATGTGATATAAAAATAATTGTAAACTTGATATCATTTACCGAGATCTCGAGATCTCAAACAGATTCATCTTTTTTTATAATTGGTATTTGTGATTTTATAATATTTAAAAATAAATAATAGAATGTATTGATGTTTATTTTAAGATTAAAATCAAAAAAAACATTCTTTTTTATGAAATATTTGAGATTAAAATACGATCATATATTTATCAAAAAGTTTAATGGAAAATTCTGATATCAAAAGCTGAGAAAAAAAATTCTCGATCTCTGAAATCGATCTCGAGAATCTGTGTATATTTATATATCGATATCAAAAAGTCAATCAATTATCGATCTCGATAATCGGAGAATAACAAGTCTATTTCCGATCTACCCGAAAATTCAACTAAAATCTGGAATTTTTGTTTGATATCTTTGAAATAAGCAAATTTTTATGCTATTTCAATTTTAGTATATTTTTTCCAGTTCTAAAACCAATAGAAACAACAGTGTGAAATTAAGTTATGCTATTTCAATATAATTAAGCTTTCTTCGCCCAAATATAAAATAAATTCAAAAAAATTGAGAAGGATGTAGCAATATTTGATAGCTTTTCCATTATCTTGTGTGTTCTATTAATCTGCTTTTTAGAGATCTATTTTTGAAAAATTTCTAACAAATTTCTAATTTTTTTTAAAAATTTTTTAAACGTAAAAAAAAAAAAATGTTTTATAAAATTTGGTAGAAAGTTGGAACTTTGACAAGTGAACAAAAATTAGATATAGGATGTGCAAAATATGGTGATCTAGAAACAGGGTTTGCAAATTGGAAGATGTTGAAGAATGAATTTAACAACTGTCTTTCTTCAACATCTAACGAAGATCACATGCAAGCATTGAATGAATTGAGCACATGGGAAGTCTCATCAGTAGCTTCTTTTGTTTTCAGAGCTACTTGGGGATACGATTGGATTCTCGGTAGAAGGAGAGCAATGAATTGCTTAAAGAAAGCTAAAGAGATGGCTCAAAGATTTGATGAATACATTTGGGAATGCATAGATAATGTTATTTTTGCATGTTGGGACGACGACGACGATCAGTTACATTTGCAAATGGACTAAGGGCATCTTATAAATACCATGTAATAGTAAACGCGGGCACATTTATATAAATATATATTTATTTGTTTTTTTATTTATTTTTGGAAATATGTCCTCATTAGTTCTTTTAATTTCTAAATCATCTACAATTTTGACGATAATGATACTTATTCTTGTATAAAAAGACATCCTTTCTCTGAAAATTTGAAATAAACATGATAGATATTTATTTTTTAAGTAACGACATATGAAAAAACTTATTAAATAAATGATCAAATTATTACAAAAAAGTTCTTTTTTATTTCAGAGGAAAAAAATTCTTATTTTATTAAAAAATAAATTATATATTATAATTATGATAAAATTTAAGTATAAAATTTAAAAGCAATAAAGATAATTTAATTTTTCCCAAAAAATTAATTTTTTAACATAAAAATTTTTTTAAAACTTTTTTAACTGATTATTTTAACGTATTAAATTTTAGTAAACTTTTTAAACTGATTACTTCACATATCCGTTATAAAATTTAATAAAAGCTGATTCTTTTACATAATAAGTTAGAATATTTTTATTTTATGCCATTAAAATACTATTTTTAATGATTTTTGCAGGTATTAATTTCGATTAATCACATTTCATACTTGATAATCGAATTAATCAAGTAAAAATTACAATCGATAACATTTTAATATCCATTATCTGAGTTAAAAAAGTGCCAAACCTGATAATCTATATCAGAATAACAAGCTTAGTTGTGGAATAAAATCTATTTCTTCTTCTTTTTTATAAAAAAGAAAAATGGGCATCTTTATCATTCAATTTTGAGTAGTTGATTTCTATTAAACTTTAAAAAATTCAGACCATGCTGAATAAAATTATTAAGAAATATAAAGTTTTTTTCTTCATCATATATCATTGAAATTCAGCAGGCCTTTTTATTATTCGGAATATAACATATATAATTGTATATTCAATTTGGAAATCAATTTATTAAATTTAAAATAAACTTTGGCGGTTTTTTTCTTTAAGATACCATTTTTTATTATCGTAACAAATTCATGATGCTTCTCCTTTGCTTACCATACTTGATAGTCTCGAATCCAAATATATCATTTGGAATAATTGATGGATGTTGCAGTGATGAAACCATGAAAGAATATCATGGAAGGATAGAAGAATTTGCTAAATTATGCAAAAAAGATCCATCAATAGAAGGTTGTGATGAATTAGAAATTAATTCAATGTCAAACGGAAATGATATTGAATCGTTCATATCAGGAATGTCAGATAAAACAGGCGAACTATACTTGATTGTTAGTTGTTACACTGGAATAATTGATTTTAACAAATTACGCAATAAAAAATTAGTATCTATCATTTATTATGATGTTGACTATTGCACATTAAATATAAGGTCTGGAGAGGAAGAGAAAAGTGAATTCATTAGGCCAGATTATATTTATAAAAAAATGAATAATTTCATTAAAAAACAAATATATTCAAATAATTTGACCTCAAGCAATAAGAAGTCTGCTAAAGAAATACCTATCATCCAAATTGCAGGAAACATCAAGAAAAAAGTTCCATTTTTACATCTCATGTACGGAAAATACAAGATCGTTAACAACGATCTAAATTGCCAAAACGCTTATTTTGATGGTATGGAACACATAAAAAGCAATTATAAAGTCACATCAGATTATTTCCTAGATAATTACCAAAGAGAAATAGATGAAAAAAATGAGATAATAACTTCAGAGAATTTTCATGTTGGTGAATACGCCATTGTTTTAGAATATAATAATGACCCAATTAGAATTGATTATCACGATAATTTTGTGAAAATTTTCGTGATAGATAATGAAATTACTGATAATGAATTTCAAGTTCCTTTTGATGTAATGAAAAAGTTAGGTATCATCACAACATCAAATAATATCACTATAAATAAAGCAGATGAAACAATTTCACAGATTAGAAATATAAATATTACGATAATGGAATATGTTAAAATTCCTGGAGAAGACATTGATGAAGGAACCCAATTAAAATCACTTTTGGAAAAAACCAAAATAAAACTTACAGCAACAGGATGGAAAGATTCTCCACTCAAACCAAATGTATCCTTCACATTTGACGAAAACATGTATGAAATCGAAAAGACTGATGCTACTGATCTAGCAATTGTTGAAAACCCTCCTATAACTGATGTTGGAGATGATGATGGAGATGGTGATAGTGATGATGAAAGTAGCAATGAAAAAAATGAAGGTAGCAAATCCAGCAAGAGTAAAACTCCAATGATCATTGGCATATCTGTAGCTGCAGCTGTTGTTGTTATTGGTATAGTTATTGTTGTAGTGGTCGTCATTGTTTCAAAAAAGAAGATAAGTGTTGACAACTCTTCGTCTAACCAATAGCGAACAATTATTAATAAAAACAAAAAGTAAAATTTAAATAATTTAATTGATCTATAGGGTGTCCAAAAAAATTTGAGCATCTACATCTGTATAAAAGATATAAAGATAGTTTTTGATTTATTAATAACTGTAATTAATATAATATATATGATATTAAAATTAAGCCAGAATCTTGTATATTAATTTGAATATGATTCATTTAACTTTGCATCTTTGAATATTGAATTTTTTGGGAAAACAATTAATTTTTTTTCATTAGGATTCATTTGATGGAGCAAACAAAACAAATTTAAAAATGTAAACATATGTATTATATAAAACTTATGTGTAGATTAAATGAATTCATTTGTTGATTGATTTTTGATTAGAATTTTTTGTATTGTATTCAAAAAAAAATTTGTATGAATCATATCAAAATATTTGCAATCTTGTTGACATGAATAATAAGTAACTGTAAATTCTTTTTATTAAATAATATTCTTCATACAACAAATAAATTATATATATATAAATTGCATCTTTTTATTTTTCCAAAATAGTAATTATGTGCGAATTTTGAAATTTTTGACATTTTTGAACAAAATTGAATTTCGTTGACCTTCATGAACAAAGAAATAATTGCATGAAGATATAATCTTTGGGATTTAAATTTCACATCTTACTAATTATAAATTCGGAATAGTTTCATTTTAATATTAAAATTTGAGCTGGAAAAATTGCAAAAAAATCTGATTTCATTTCACTTT
This sequence comes from Tritrichomonas musculus, assembly GCA_039105265.1. NCBI lineage: Eukaryota > Parabasalia > Tritrichomonadida > Tritrichomonadidae > Tritrichomonas > Tritrichomonas musculus. The sequence goes on along the minus strand of JAPFFF010000025.1, from coordinate 368,906 downwards.
TTGAGAGAAAACTAGCAGATATGAAAAAGTGAATAAAATCAAATTTTCACAATCCGCTATTCAACCCAAACAAAGCATATGCCTTTTTTTAATTCTTAATTGTGCAACAAATAATTCCCTTTTTATGAAAATTGGCTATCTTTATGTCTCGTTGATTAATAGATCGATCATCAATTTATGAGTGATTCAATTCAGAAAAACATATAAGGATCTTTTCTTAACATTTTTATCATCAAGTGAACTTGAATATTTATTTATAAAATAATAATATAATACAGTTAACTCCATTAATTATTATAATTTATATTGTTCAGCTCCATGGACATTCTAAATCTAAATATATCCAAAATATTTAAGTAGCCAATAAAAAATATAATAAATACGTTTATAATTTCTATACGTTTACTTTTTTAACTTAAATAACTGTTCATAATTATTGACACATTTAATATCTGGAAGATTTTTTAATAGCACAATAAAAACAGCATTTGAACTTTATTTTAAAAAGAAAAAAAAATATTTTCATTTATCACAAATAGAGATGCTCAAATTTTTTCGGACACCCTATATATTATATTATATGTGATTCCTTTATTATTATTATCAAAAATCAAAAATGTGCACATATTTGTTATTCTTACATTGATTATAAGGTTTGGAACTTTTTTTAACTCTGATAATTGATTTTAATAAAATTAAATTTTTTTAATATTAGTTCGAGGAAATTATTTTTTTTATCAATTTTTAATTTGAAAAATGAATTTTGGAAGTTTAAAATATACAATTAATAAAAATATTATTTTTTTGGAATATCAAAAAAATTTCCAATATAAACATTGAACAATAACTACATCAAATTTAATTGAAAAAAAAAACTATGTTTTGAAAATAAAAAGAGATACAACTTTTTGTATAAATATTATCATTGAATTATTAAAAGAAAAATAAAATTATAATTTTAATAAAATAACCTAATAAATAATAGATATACATCGATTTTAATTTCCATATATATTAAATATATTTAATATTAATTATTATATTATTGATTTAGTATATGTTTTATGAAATATTTTATAAGATATGATTAAAACAAAAAAATTTAATATTTCAATTTATTCTATGAAATCGTAAAAAACTAAAAACTGATTTTTTCTGCTAGAAAATTCTTAGAATACAAGAAAAGAAAATAATAACTATTGGATATGAACCATTTGTAATTCCAATAAACTGTTTTGCATTTCAAACTTTACTAATAAATCGATAAAAATGTTTTAAGGTTTTTTTTTCTTTCAATTTTATCTCAAAAAAAAAAATCATATTAATTTTTCATCTAAATAATTCTTGGAATGTCTATATATTATAGTTTCGGTTTTAAAAAAGAAAATTTAGGTTATCAAAATGGATTTTTGAAATTCTAAAGAGAAACAGATGTGTATAAATGTATTTTCTCATTTTTTAAAAATTTACCATTTAAAAAATAAATATGCATAGGAAATGTTTCTCATTTTTGATAGATCACTTAAACTGTTTGCATTGACTTCGTCAAGTGGGAGGTCAATGGATTATCTCACCGACTTCATTGCACAAAGAAGTTGGTGGCATAGTTGGGCTGCGATAACTTTTTTTAGTTGGGTCATCCCCGAACGAATTTTCTCAACGTGCGAAAATTCCGTTTTTCGCTTTTTTTATTTTTAATATTTATATTTCAAAGTAAAATGATACTTTGCTTTAAAATATAAAATATAATTGTGAGCATGCTGCTTTGATAAACTAGCATAAAAATTTAAATACAAATAAAATATTGAAAAAGTTGTTTTTACTGTAATTATTTATGATTCAAGTTGTTTCTACAGTGAAACAATGCTATTGTATTTTAAATGCGAACCAACAGAATTGCAAGATGAAATACAGCAGAAATACACTTAAAACATTTTGTTAAGGTTAATGATTAAAAATAATATAATACAATATTTTAGATTCAATAGTAAAAATTCATGTTCAAAACATATAATACATTTGTATACTTTCCTATTTCATATATATATTTGGCCAATAAATATGGTGATACATTACTATTTGGAAACCTCTGAAATATATCTCCTTTCAAAAAATTGTCAATTTGAAAGAAGATATCAAAATTATTTTTTTTCTTTGAATATTGATTTGAAGCGCTTATAAATTTAATTATGCATAATTTATAATAATTATATATGATAATTTTGGAAATATTTGACTAAAAAATTACCAAAACTCATAAAAATGATTACAAAAATTTGAATATGAAATTAAAGTGGTTTCAAAAACGATAATCCACTTAACAACGAGTTTTCAAAAAGTTAAACTTTTTATAAGAGGTGGATCTTTGTTGTAACAATATATATAGATTTTTTTAATTTTCTCAAAAAAATTAATATACAAATATATTCATTTTATCATTTAATCAAAATTAAAGAACCTAGGAATCAACAATTAATAAAAATTTTTCAATTTGTTTGAAAAAATTAAAATATCATCTCATCCACTTTTTATAACAAGTAACTTTTTTGATATAAAAAATTAATTTTAGTCATTATTATATATATAATATTTAAATATATTATTTGATATTATTTATTATATTAATTATTTATTATTTTTCTAATTTTTTTAAGAAGATAAATGTGTTTTAAATTTTCAGATAAACTTAAAAACCTGCAGATATAATAACAAATCAGACTGTTTGAATTGAAAAAATTAATATATATCTCATGGTTTAAAATTAGATTATCATTTTTTTATTATGCAGGATAAATATAATAATACAAAAGTAACTGTTGGACAATATTTATTTAATCAATTAAAGAAATTAGGAATTAAAGACATTTTTGGTGTTCCAGGTGATTATGCATTTCCAATTGATGATACCGTTGTCAATGATCCAGAATTACGATGGATTGGATGCTGCAATGAATTAAATGCAACCTATGCTGCAGATGGTTATGCAAGAATTCATGGATACAGTGCATTGTGCACAACATATGGAGTTGGAGAATTAAGTACATTTTGCGGTTTAGGAGGTGCATTTGCAGAAAATGTTCCAATTGTTCATATTGTCGGAATGCCAACGTCAAAATTATTCAATTCAAACAAAGTTGTTCACCATATGCTTGGCTATCCAGATTATCATGTTTATGAAAAGATGATTTCTCCAGCTGTTTGTGCAACTGCGTTATTGACACCAAAAAATGTTATCTCTGAAATTCATCGAGTTTTGACAGCAATGGTCCAAACAAAGAAACCTGTTTATTTCTGTGTTCCATTCGATTATTGCAATGAACAAGTTGAAGAAGTTGTAGAACAAATTCCGGAAGTTGTCAAAGCCAAATCAGATGAAGTTGCTTTAAATGACGTTCTTCATGAAATCAAAAAGAAAATCCATGATTCAAATCAAACCGTTTTCCTTGTTGGCAATTTGATTGATCGTTTCCAACTCTCTTCAAAACTATCATCATTTGTTGAGAAGATGAAGATTCCATTCGTCTCAATGATGTCAGGAAAAGGCAGTATTGATGAATCACTTGATGAATATGTCGGCACGTATAACGGAAAGGCGTCTGATCCAGCAGTTATTAAATTTGTCGAATCGAGTGATTGCTATGTTTTGTTTGGTACCGAAATCAGTGATTTTAATACAAGCTCATTCAGCTGCAATATTCCAGAAGAGAAAACTATTTTTATAAGTCTTCATGATGTAAGAATTGGTAAAGTCAAATTTGAAAATGTTGAATTCGAAGATGTTGTCAACGGAATCATAAGTTTAACAAAAGAAAACATTGGTTCAAAGAAGCTACCACAACATATAACCAACAAAAAAGATGACCAAAAACAAGAATCAGATTCTGAAGCACCATTGAGCATGACATATTTGCACTCCAAGATTGTCAACTTCTTACAACCAAATGATATTGTCTTGCTTGAAACCGGAACGTCAATGGCAATGAATCTTTCAAGGATGCCGAAAGGCTGCACTGTTCTCAATCAAGTTCTCTGGGGAGCAATTGGATACGCAACACCTGCTGCATTTGGCGCTGCTTTGGCTGCTCCCAATCGAAGAGTCGTTTTGGTGACTGGCGAAGGTTCTTTGCAAATGACTGCACAAGAATTATGCCAATTCGCACGTTTTAATTTAAAGCCTGTTCTGATAATTATCAATAATGATGGATACTTGATCGAACGTGTTTTATGCAAGATCCCTGAACAATCATACAATGATATTCCACAATGGAGATATACTGAATTGATGCATGCATTCGGCGCACCAAATGATTTCTTATCAGTTCAAGCTAAAACATGTGGTGAATTAGATTCAATCTTTGAAAAAGTTAACAAAGAAAAAGCAGGAGCTTTTATTGAAGTATTTACACCTAAATTGGATACACCACAATACTTCGAAAAATTTTAAGATAGATAATAAATAGATAATAATTTTAAATTAAATATATTGTTTTTTTAAAAAAAAACTTTTCTTATTTTGCGAATCTCGTATTAAGAAATTGTCAGTTATCATCTTTAGATTAATTACAGAAGCTTAAGGCAAAAATTGTAAACTAAAAAAAAAAAAAAATTAATCTTTATAATTTATTAACTCGGCCAAATTGGCTCTCAAATTGATTTACAATTTATAAAAAAAGTATCTTTTATGCATAAGCTTTTTCTAAGACTGTTAAGGCATTCAATGTTCTTGGATATCCAATATATGGCATCATAACAGTTAGAACTTCAATCATGTACTCTTTTGATTTCCCGACATTTTGATTTCCTTTTGAATGGCCTCCTAATTGTGGCTCAGCACCTCCAAGTGTGGCAATACACACCCATGTTAACAATTCATGCTGTTCTAAAGTTAATCCTGTTCTTGTGTAAAAATCACCAAAACAATAATCAGGGAGGAAACTTCTTCCAAACCTAGGTTGGCCATCGATAGGCTTTTTGTCTCCCAAATCACCGAAAAGCTTGGTTTGGGCAGCTGAACCTTTGTCAAAACGGTTTTCTTCAGTAACTGTTGCCTGAGATTCAGGTAATATCAAATTTTTCTCTTTGAAAACATCAAAAACAACATTTATTGCTTCTAAAACTTTTGGAAGACCAACATAAGGCGTACAATGGTAAATTGTTTCCGTAATTTCAATTGGTGTCAATCCTGAATTTAAAGATGAGTAAATGTGAGTTCTTAAAACTGTTGTTGTTCCCAAGGTTGTAAGTGTTGCAAGTGCTATCATTTCTTTATTTTTATCAGTAAGTTGTCCTTGCTGATATAATTCTCCATAAATAATCTTATTAGAAACATGATAGATATCTGACTTCTTAATGTTTTCCGGTATTACTGCATCCTTATACAATTCATTATATTTTTGTTCTGCTAAAGATTCTCTCTTAGACTTACTTGAACTTGACATGATTCAAAATAATAAATATTTAATCGTATCGTCTTATTTTTTATTTTGAAAAAGTTACATACGATAACAAAAATAAACTCCACTAAAATCACTAGGTTCAAAAAATGCAAAAAAAAAAAAAATGTTAAAAAATATCATAATTAATATATTTTTAGATATATTTATTCTTCCAATATAGAAAAATAGAAAAATGTTTTAATCATATTTGTATCTATTTTATTGGTTGAAAAACAATATATTTTTCTTCCAAAAAAAATCGAAAATTTTTGAAATGATACCGCACCCTTAACGACTATCATTCTTTAAAAGCATTAAATTATATTGTAATAGAATGCAAATCTACCAATACAGATATTTATTTTCTCATATATAAAAAGTAAAATTTATCCAACGAGACTCCAACAGGAGACATTTGGATTAAAAAAAATATCAATATTTATTTTTTAAAAAAATCATTTCAATTAGAACTTGATTGAAAATACTTTTTTTTTTTTGTTAATCAATCAGAAAATTGTAATTTACCGAAAAATTCAATTGATCTAATAACAAGATATACACTAGAATAACCCCAATAATCTCCTGTGTGACGGAATCTGCAATATCTCGAAAAATTGCTTGGTTTGACATCAAAAGTTTTAATGAGATTACTTCCATTCAAGCCTTCGTAATCAGTGTGCTCATCAACTATTTCCCAGTTGGCTCCATCGTCAGAAACTTCCATCACCCAATTTTTTACATGAGAGCTGCCTTTACCGCCAGAACCTGTCTTTATTGTATAAGCAGATAGATTGACTTTCATTTCTTTGAAGTCGAAACAGATCCAAGCACTTCTTCCATTATTCAGTGACCAAAATGTATTGTCTTTATCCAAATCGAGCAAATTTTTCTGATGATAACTGTCTGAATTGAATGAGTTTGTTGTGACCTCAATTGTCCCGCTATCATGAATATTTTGGCCAACTTTATTAGTCAAATATCTGATGATTCCGTTCAATTCATTATTTCCGTTATATTCAAATGTAACAACATTTGCGCCAAGCTGCTTGGTATAACGATGAATGTCGTGCTGATCATTTTTAACGGTCTCTTCTTCAAGTCGCTTTGAAATTGAGTTCCACATCAAATTTGTCAAATCATTAAAATCGAAATTTTCAATGAACTTTTTCATTGATTCTGAACTGACATTTGAGAAGATAACCGACTCATACATGATGCTGCAGTTGGAATCTTTTGAGTAGAATTTGTTCACAAAATTCAAAAGTTGGTCTTCGTCTTTGAGTTGGAGATTCTGATTAGTAATGACTTGAAATAGCGTACTCTCTTTAAGAGCGACCAATTCGTCTTCTTTTGATTCACATATTTCATAGAAATGAGATGAGATAAAGTCGATTTCTTTTTCAAGTTGTTTTGTGGAAAATTTAAAAAAAATTCATGTTTTTTAACAAGCGGAAAAATGTTGTCAAGCGTAATTTCGGTGGGATCTAATTCTTCCGTTATTATGAGGTTTTCAGATCCAAGGATATCAACGATTTCTTTGATGAATTCAAGTTCATTTGGCTGGATATCTATTTTATTGAATGTAGCCAGTTGAAGAAAATGTGAAAAATCACCTTGTTCGTTGGTATTTATCGTAATAGAATCAATTGTTGGATCTGATAAATGAATTTTACAAATGTTTGGAGATATTAACTCTGAGATTAATCGACTTGTCTTAAATTCTTTCCCATTAACAATAAAAGAAAAATCTGAATCATAAATTTGAAGAGGAACATTCAAAATACTGGAAATCTTTAGTTGTATTTGGTTGGTTTGGCTCATTTAACTAAATTTTAAAAATTTTGGAAAAAAAAAAAATAACTTTTTAAAAGCTTATAAGGTCACATAAAATAGGAATTTTATTTTATAAGCAAAAACAATTTATGGGTTTTGTACATAATTATGTACCAATTGAAAGAAGAAAAAAATAATAAGAAGAAAGTCTTGAAACATCACTACTTTAAAGATATGATATCTTTGATCAAGAAAATATTTTGAAAGAGATGATTTTCGAGAAATTTTATGAATTTTGTTTATATGAATACTCCATAAAATTCAAATTTTCCAAATGTTAAATAGTAACGATTGTACCAATTCAAACCAGTCTGCCGAATTCTTACATAGCGATAAGCGTTTTTGGCTTTGCTTGAAACGGTGAATGTTTTAATTGCCATATTTTGCTTAAGGCTAGAGTCGTCTTTTCTCTCATCGATTACGTCCCACTTTGAGTTATCGTTGGATCCTTCAAGCACCCACGATTTAGGCTTGTCAAATGATGCAGTTGATCTCATTGTGTAATTCGTTGGAATTATTTTGTGTTCTTTGAAATCAAAGCACAACCACTGATCTTCTTTCCCATTTTCTTTTGAATAAAACAAACTGTCATCATTATCATATTCATAAACATTCGCAGGGACATCAATAGAGATATTTGATGAAGATGTCACGCTCACTTTACTATTTATGCTTCATTCATTTTTCATGTGACGTAATATTCCATCAAATTTTTTGTTTTCATCAAATGGAAAAGAAATCCCATTTAGATCAATCATTTTCCCCTCTTTGTATCTGTTTCTTGGTATAGTTTGAATGTTTTCGGTTGCTTGCTTCAATCTGTTCGCAAGTGATTTCCAAATTCCGCCAGTTAAATCGTTATGGTCGAATATTTGAATAAATTCTGATATCATTTCGGACCCAACATTGGCAAAATAAATGTATTCATATAAAATTGAATACTTAATGTCTTTTGAGTAAAGACGATTAATAATTGAAAGTAGCTGATCTTCATCTTTCAATTGAATTTTCTTATTTGAAATTATTTTCTCAATTGTTGGCAACTGTAATTTCCTGATTTCTTCGATACATGATTCATTAAATTCATAGAAATGTGAGGAAATAAAGTCGATATCTTTAATTATATTTTCTGAATATAATTGGTCGCATTTTTCATGCTTCAAAAGTAATTGAAAAGCATTATCTGTAGTAATTTCATCAATTGAATTTGTATTTAAAACACTTAATGAATCTATTTCTAAAATGCTAATTATTTCTTGTATAAATGGAAATTCGGTTTCTTGGAGATAATTTGGTTTGAAATTCACAAGATTAAGGATATGTGAAAAATCACCCTTGGAGACCGTATTTATTAAATATTCATCTATTGTTGGATCATCGAAGTGAAATCGACGAATTTTGGCTGATAGTAAGTCTGCAACAAGTCTACTTGTCTTATATTTTACATTATTTACAACAAACGTAAAGTCATTAAAAAATTGATAAGGAACTTTGGCAATGGAAGAAGTATTTAGTTGAAATTGGCATTTTCCATCCATTCGAAATAGATAACCAAAAATAAATAGCAAAAAAAATAACTTCCGACACGGGGAGTCGAACCCCAATCCCGTGGATGAAAACCACGTATCCTAACCGCTGAACGATGTCGGATTCTTATTTATTCAATTATTTTTAATTATATTAAAATTTATTTAATAACAATTCATAAATATAAAGAACACTGAAAAACATTGTTTTCAATTGATTTCATGAAGAAGAATCTTCAAACAAAACTTGCTTTAAAGATTGGCATAAACTGAATGCTCCATACTTAATTTTAGTCAAAGAAAATGGAATTGTTATCTGTTGTAACGATAAGCATCTTTTAAAATCGCATAATTCAATTAATTGAATTGAATTCGGAATTGATACATGTGACAATGAAGAACATTATTCGAAAGCTTTTGCACTAATTTGTGTCACTGATGAAGGAATTAAAACTTCTGTCAACGATGAACATCCTTTAAATGCAGACGTACCGATAGAAATCAAAGAAGATGGGCTTTCAAAATAAAGCATTTTTAATAAAGAACATTCATTGAATGCATAATCATCAATTTCTTTAACTGACGATGTAATTGTTATTTGTGTTAAAAAAGAGCACTTTGAAAACGAGTACTTACCAATTTTTGTTATTGATGAAGGAATAATGATATTTTTAATGAAGAACATTCATTGAAAACACCTTCTTCAATCTCAGTCAATGATGAAGGAATTGATACCTCGGATAATGAAGAATAACCTTTGAAAGCAATCTTTCCAATTGATGTTAATGAGGAAGGAATTGAAACATGAGTCAAAGATGAGCATTCAGAAAAAGATTCTTCACCAATAGATGGTATCAATATATGTGTCATACTATTTATTCTTTTGAATTGATGAATATTTAGGCTTTCAAAAATGTCAAAAACATTTTGATTATTAAGAGAAATTTCATCATTAATAAAGTTAAGAAGATAATCATAAATCTCATTTTTTTTATTTAGGAAATTCTGAATGTTCATATTTATTTAAAAAAAAAAAAAATAATTTCCGACACGGGGAGTCGAACCCCGATCCCGTGGATGAAAACCACGTATCCTAACCGCTGAACGATGTCGGATTCTTATTTATTCAAATATTTTTAAATATGTAAATACTCAAATTACAATTTTATATGAACATACTACTTAAATATATTTTAAAAGGCTAGTAGTATCATTTTTGAAAAAAACTGAGTTGATTATAATAAATGGATTTTGTTATAACCTTTTTTTATTTTTTGCAATAAAAAAAAAAATAAACCGTTTTTTAGGGGGGGTTGGGGTTGGGTTTGGGGGGTTGGTTGAAATAAAATTTTCAAAAAATTGTTAATTCGACAACAAGAAAGTAATGAAAGGTTTTCCGATTAATGATTCTAAATTGGAAGTTTCACAAATGAAGAAAAAAAGCGACTTTAAGAGCAATTTGAAAAAAGATATTTTCAAATATAATTTAAAGATCAAAGTAAAAGAAGAAAGAAGAAGCATTCAAGCTAGTCCCTTTAAAAACCAAAACATAAAATATTCAGATATTATTTCTACTTTAGAAGTTATTATTCAAACAGATATTTATCTTGAGATTTCAAAAAAATTTGTTTCAAATTTAAAGATATTAATTGATAATACAGAATCTTTATTTGATAATAAAAATCTACCAATTGATGTTCAAGCAGCTCTTGAATATTGTTATATTATATCAAAAATTGATGGAAATACAAAATTGAATAATTTATTTGCCGAAATTATTTCTAATCACCAAATTATAATAAATATGCAATTATCACACGAGATATTGATTTATTCTAGAAAAGAACAAGTTACTAATGAAGATATTCAAAAATATTTACCCAAGCTAGTAAATGAATTCAACATCAATATTCATCAAGTTCAAAATTGCCCAAAAAATATTTACAATCTTTTAAATCCATCTAAAAATATTGTCTGTTTGAAGCAAGATAGACAATTGGCAACAGAACCAAAAATATCATTTGAAAATATATCATTTATCAATATTCCTGATTATTATAATTCATTAAAAATGCAAATTAATGAAGCTACACTCAAAAGAATTTATGCACTATTTAATTTTTTGTATTTGCAAGTATCGGTAAATGGTATTCATATTGCATATAAAATTGCAAATTATTTAAAAAATTACAAGTTTATTACATATTATGTAATTAGAAATTCAGAATCACAACTAGTGGATGTTAGCTTATGTATTGAAGAGAAATGTCTCATCATAGAAAGAATCGAATTCAAATATTTCAAAAAAATAATAAATATTTTGAATAAAATAGAAATTTCAACAATTAATGTTAACAATGATTTTAGCAAATGTGAAGAAATAAAAAAAGAAAATGAAGCAAATGAAGAAATTAATAATTTTATTCTTAAGTTTCGACAAAAAATAGTAAATAATGAATTCGTTAAAATTACAATTCGACCAATTATTGGATATTTAATTAGAAGATTTTTTTATCCAACTAACTTTTTTAAAGACACATCATTTTTTTCATTTAATTTAACACCAGATTCAAAAGAACAAGAATTGAGAACTTTGATAACAGATTTACTATTTACAAATAAAATGTTTAAGGTGAATATTAACAATATAAAACTACATAAAATTTTATATGAAATTAAAATTTCAAAAGAAGAGATTAATTCAACAACAAAGCATTTATTAGAATTTCAAAAAGAAGATTTTATTATTTTAAGAAAAATTTATAATAATAATAGATATGTTTTTAATTTGGTCATTCATCTCAAAAGTTTATATATTTTTATGATGAAAGAAACTTTGAATTTTATAGAAGAAGAAGATCATGAAAAATATTTTTGTGAAAATTATTCACATCGATGTTTTAATAAATTTTATGGATTTGTTAAAGAAAAAAATAAAATTATTGGATTTATATATGAATATTTAAGTAATAATTCACTTCAATTTTTAATAGAAAGTCGGCAAAAACCGATTGATAAAATGTATTCATTAATTGTTATCAATCGAATTTCACAAGGAATTGATTATCTTCAAAAAAATTCTCTTGTTCATCGAGATCTTAAGCCACTCAATATCCTTCTGGATCATGATTACCTTCCTTATATTTCTGATTTTGAAACAATTCGAAAAATTGATAGTAAGCGCGATGATTATTCTTCTGATACTGATGATGAAAATACAGCTGATATTGGATCTATTTTTTTTTCTTCTCCTGAACAATATTTTAATGGTTTTATCACTAATACTTCTGATTTATATTCATTTGGATTTATTCTTTATTATTTATATGAAAATAAAAAAATGATGCTATCTAATCATTTAAATAATCAAAACTTAGAAATATCATTTATTACAAATAATCTTCAAAGTATTTTTAAATCTTGTGTACAAACTAATCCAGAAAAAAGAATTACAAATGATGAACTTAAAAAAAGAATGATTGAAGAAATTAATTCTTTTTATGACCAAGAAATATATTTAAAACAATTAACAGATTATTCTATATCAAAATATAGTGTTCAATTTATTATTGAAAGTTTGATGATTCATATAGATAATGCAAATATTATAGAGATTCTTTATGATAATTTATTTAAAATGAAAAAATATTATGAATTATTAAATGATAAAAATAATTCCATAAATTTATTATGTCTTGGAGATTATTTTTATTATGGCGTATTAGTTAAAAAAGATTATATTCAAGCTAAAGAATGTTATGAATTTTCGGCTTTAAGGAATAATTTAAGTGCTCTTGTGAAATTGGGAAATCTATTTTTTAATGGTTTTGGGGTTGAACAAAATTATATAAAAGCAAAAGATTATTTTGAATTAGCAGCCAAACAAAATAATTCAGATGCTCTTTTCAATTTAGGTATTCTTTTTTATAATGGTTTTGGAGTTGAACAAAATTATATAAAAGCCAAATATTATTTTGAATTAGCAGCCAAGCAAAATAATTCAGATGCTTATGTAAATCTTGGCAAATTATTTGAAAATGGAAACTGTTGTACAAAAGATTATTTATTATCTAAATATTATTATGAATTGTCAGCCAAAAGTAGCAATTCAAATGCTTATTTAAATTTAGGAAATCTTTATTTTAATGGATTTGGAGTTGAGCAAAATTATCACAAAGCAATTCAATATTATGAAATATCAGCTAAACAAAACAATTCAAATGCTTATTTGAATTTAGGAAATATGTATTTCAATGGATTTGGAATTAGGCAAGATTATCAACGAGCAAAAGAATATTACTTGTTATCTGCCAAACAAAACAATTCATTTGCTCTTTTAAAATTAGGCAATATTTATGAAAACGGTTATGGAGTTAAACAAAATTATTTATTATCTAAATATTATTATGAATTATCTGCTAAACAAAATAATTCTATTGCTCTATATTATTTAGGTAATTTCTTTTCAAGTGGTGAATATTTTGATTATGAAATTTCAAAAGCAATACAATACTTTATTAAATGTTATCAAATTCATTTTCATAAAATTAAAGATTATTCATCAACTTCAAAATGTTCTTCTCCAATTTCGTATTATAATAACTATTGTTATCGTTCTGGTAATGATCTTGGATTAATATATCTTATATTATTTGAAGATATTGAAAAATCTATCAAATATATTAAAGAAGCTGCTTTTGGTGAGTTTCCTTTTGGTCAAAACAATTTTGGTTTATTGAATCAATTTTATTTAAAGAATATAGAAAATGCAGAATATATGTATCGAAGATCATCAAAAAATAAATTTGCTCTTGCTATATATAATCTTGGTTATTTAAAGGAAAAACAAAATAAAATAGAGGAATCGATTGAGTTTTATATTAAAGCATCAGAATATGAAGATGAACCATTAACATTTCAAAATATTATTCACTATGACAAAAGACTTGAAATTTCAAAAACATTCATTATTTGCTTAACAAATCTTAAACTGACTTATTATTACTTATCAATGTCAGAATATGTTATATCTAAAAAATATTTCATCAAGTCTTTTTCCAAAATAGTTAATAAAAGTGACGAATTTAATTATAAATTTCGGTTTCAATTTCAAATTTCTGAATCTGAAAATATTTTCATGTATCTGAAAAAGTTCATTTTATTTTCCCCATTATTTAATTTGATTAACCAACCTTTTTCTAATATTCAAGATTATATTAATAAGTTGGTTTCAATAGTACCTTCAATTGAGAAATTTGAAAAATCAAAAAAAGAACAATTTAAATCTGATGAACTAAAAATTGAAAGAAAAAAATTGAATAATGAAGAAACAAATTCATCAGAAATAAAGAATATTAATTTTAATAGAGTATTTTCAGATACTGCAGAATTATTTGATTTTGTTATGGAAGATAAGAAACTAGAATCTAAATTTTTAGAAGAAATTCGAGATATTTGCAATTCAATGGAAACTCTCATTTACATGTCTCCTTATCCTATTTTGTTTGGCCGTATTAGTATCAAAATACAAAAGAAGGTGCCTAAAAATGAAAAGAAATATATATATAGACAAAATATCAATGCAATTTTCTATGAAGGTTTTGGATTAAATATCAATTGATAATTGGCATTTCATTTCAATTGATAACATATATTTTTTTATCGGATATTTATACGTATATCCCATTCCAATTAAATATAACTAAAATATTTTTTTATTATAATCATATTTTACGAAAAAATCTACTGTTGTCATTGATGGTAATTTAAGCTTATAAACATTAAATTCATTTATATTTTCTGGAAAATATCGATGACATCGAGAAGCTCCAGAAACTGGATAGAAACCTCTTCACAGTCACTGTGTTGGGATACAACTCAGCTCGTTTCGATAGCAATCTCTTCAAAGAGTACCTCATCTACGAATACCAAGACATGAAGTGGTCCGTCGACAATACCTCTCTGATCGGTTCCCCATCATCAATGAAACAGTTCGTCATCAAGTCCGATATGTATGGTCTTCGATTCATCGATGCTCAGTCATTCGTTAGTGGTGGTTCCCTGAAGCAATTCGGTATCGACTTTGGTGGTGAGAGCAACTCCGTCAAAGCTGTCTTCCCTTACGAAGCAGTCAACAGCGAGAACTACAACGACGTACTCTCGAAACCAGAACCATTCAGTCACGAAGACTTCTATAGCTACCTCAATCAGAAGAGGTTTCTATCCAGTTTCTGGAGCTTCTCGATGTCATCGATATGAACCATTTCACTGAGGAATGTGACCTTGTTGGCAACAACATTGACGGCTTGTTCGAACATGAACTTGATCCATTCGGGAATGAACTGAGGGTATCTCGCATCAAAGTGTTTGGTGAGGGTTGATGATGAGGACTTCACGCAGCAGCTGACTGATAGAGGGATGAGCTCACTGTTGATCGTGGTTGAGTCACCTGATTTGATGTTGACTTGATGCTCCATCGTCTCGAAGTCATAGGTCATGTAGAGTTGCAGAGGTTTCCATTCAAGGTCATGTGCGAGGCAGTACTCGTAAACGGGGTGATTGAGGATGTGTGGACAGTAGGGTTCACTGATGCGTTCGGGAAGGTCACATTCCTCAGTGAAATGGTTCATATCGATGACATCGAGAAGCTCCAGAAACTGGATAGAAACCTCTTCATCAATGACGCATTGGGTGTCACCTACTTTGACTACGATCGTGCACAACATCCTGAGCAAATCCGTCAAGTAGGTACCGTGATCTGAGACTTCCAGTAACTACCGCATAACTTCGAATGGAGGACCATCTTATGTTGCCCAGGAATGGTGGTGTGATGGACATCTTCGATCTGAGCGATAGCAGCATTGAAGGCATCAGTGAAGACGTACTTGTTGAACATCTCGTAAGCGGATTGTTTACGAGGCTTCTTCATTCGATAGCCGTTCTTGGGGTTCTCCAATACGTTCTGGTACCATTGAGGAGTCTGAGAAAGGTTAGTTCCGATGACGGTACCTACTTGACGGATTTGCTCAGGATGTTGTGCACGATTGTAGTCAAAGTAGGTGACACCCAATGCGTCATTGATGAAGCCACGTTTCGTGATGGCTTTACCGTCATGTCGTCGCTTATATTCAGCACGAGATGCTTTGTCGGGATATGTTGAATGGTATGCCAAAGTGTTTGGCCAGTCGGATTGGACTGTTGTGTATCCGTTCGCGTAGACTGGGTTGTTGTTCTTGTCGACGATGATTACATCAGGGACACCATCGTTGTTGACATCAGGCATGTTATTCAGAACGGCAGGTCCATTAACATCGAGCTTCTTGAGGGCCCATCGACTATTTGGATTCGAATGATTGTGCTTCTCGACCAAACTTTGAGCACCATGTGGAGAGATGAGGCTGTTCATGCGCTTCACGTCTTGTTTCAACCCAAGGACAATGTCCATCAGTTCTTTCATTCCGGTTTTACCCTTCGAGGTCATTTGGTTTCGACTAAAAAGTTGGTAGGTCCCTCACGAGATCACCCATCCATAAACCATCACCCCCTCAACGAGATCACCCCCACGTGCACACTCCTCACTAGATCACCCATCCATGAGTACCCACACTCACCCACCACGCTATTTATCGCTCATGATGTATAAACAATATCTGGGGGTCGTCCATTTCACCCACTAACGAGACTCTTTACCGGGCATAAACACCACTAAACGGTCACAAACGAGGATCTCTCAGTAACTACCCATTTAAGGGCCATTTTCGACGAATTTCATATCTGGGGGTCGTCCATTTCGAGCACTGTAACTAGACCCTCCGAGTGTGCGATTCACGCGAGAAATACATGATGGACATGTCACGTCGAGGAATTTCGGATAGGCATAACTCGTCGGAGTGCTGAAAACAGCCCTTTTAAGGCCCATTTGGGGCTTTTTTGGGGACTTTTCGAAAACGCGTTTCCATGCTCGTAACTACCCATTTAAGGGCCATTTCGACCCATTTTCGTATCTGGGGGTCAGCCGCATCTCCCCTACACTACTGCATTTAAAATGAATTGTCTCTTTTTGGTTCATAAGTTAGCATTTTTCATATAACATTTCATACCAACTTTCTTTTATTCCCTTCCATGACCCTATAGATATTTTTTTATTATAAGATATATTTTAGAATTAATAAATAATGGAGATATTATTTTAATAATAAAATAAACAAAATAATTCATTTTTAATTTTTATTCAATTTTTTGACACTTTACAAACGGTTGAATCCCCTATAGTAAATTGAGATTAGATTTGCTTGGTCTGGATACTATAAAGTTAATTTATATAATGAAGGAGGACTTCCAACCTTTCCATTTAAAACCTATATTTAGAAATATATAATAAAGAATTAATAGAAATAATAATTGAAAATTTTAATATTTTCTATAATATTAATTTTATCTGAAATTAACTCAAATTCTGTCAATATTTCAAATATACAATAGCACATGATAAGGATAAGAAATACAATAACAATTTACACAAAATGAATATGATAATTGAAATTAAATATGATCATTTTGATGATATTGTATAGTTTTAATAATTATTTATGTTTTTGTAATGTTTTATTGAATGCATTCAAAAAAAATCCTTTTTAAGGTTCTCCTTTCAATAAATTTAATCATTGAGGCCAAATATTTTTATTTTTCACCAAAACTCTTTTCCGAAAAATGCTCTATTGAATTATATATTCTATGAGTCGATTCAATGTTGAATAATTTACTTTTTAATTTTGGAAGGAGAATATTAAATTAATATAGAATTTTTTTTTTTCACTCAAAAATTTACTTAAGAACCGTAAAATATTAAAAAATTTTGGAATGGAAAATATTAAATTTTTCCAAAAAAAAATTCCAAAATTTTAATAGAAAAAAATTTGTTTTAAATAATAAAAAAGAATGTCATAAGTAATGAATGATGAAATTCAAATACAACTTGAAACCACTGCTGTCCTGAATGTTCCTTTCCAGCTGCTTGATTCAGGTTTCGTATTTGACGTCAATGGTATTGAATTTAGAACAACCCGTGTAATTTCAGATATTTTATCTTCAAATATCTGCCAGATACATCGTTCTGATCCAGCAATGAATTCATTTGAAATCCAAACAGAGCATCAAGGTGATTTTAACAGAATTCTCAATCTCTCATCTTTTCAACCAGTTTCAATTCCTAATTCAGAAATATCATTTGCTGCTGAAGTTTTTGAAATTTTAGGAACAGAGTCAATCCTAATTTCAAATTTAAATCATGCATCTTTGACAAATGAAAATGTTATCAATCTGCTCCAACAGCATGAATTATTACATCGTTTTTATGCTCAATCAATTAACGATGAAATCGATTATATTTCATTACATTTCTTTGAGCTAGCCGAATCACAACAAGAAGAACTTAAAAGACTCTCAGTTGAAACTCTAGAAAAAATAATTTCAAAAGAAAATCTTCGTTTAAATAATGAAACTCAACTTTTTAAATTCATCAATAATCTTTACCAAAGTGCAAATAGCAATTCTGATTATTCAATACTTTATAGTTATGTTTCATTCAAAGATGTTTCTTCAGAATCCATTGCTGAATTTATTCAACATTTCAGAAAAGATGATTTGACTGAAGAAACTTGGCGTGCAATTTCACAAAGACTTCTACTACCAGTTGAAAATGTTTTCAAAGAGAGACAACATGAAAGATATATTCCTAAGAAGTTTGAGCCAAATGGCGATAATAATTTCAATGGAATAATCAAATACCTTCTATCATATTACGGTGATAGTTTCAATGAAAGAGTGAATATCGTAGGAAATTCATATGATAATGCGATTAATGTTACACATTATGACAATTTAAATGATTTTTTTGCATCGAATAATCAGCCTAATGGTTGGATTTGTTTTGATTTTAAAGAAGATCGAATTATTCCAAAATATTACCAAATAAGATCGCATACTTATGGCTATCCAATGTATTGGGTTATTGAAGGTTCTTTTGATGCTCTCAATTGGGAATATATTCAACAAGAAGGCAGCTCATATTTAAATGGTAATAATTTATCTCATGTTTTTCCAATTTCAAAGCAAGATATAAAAGAATATCGTTACATTAGAATATATCAAACACAAGGAACATATTTTGTTATCAATTCTTTTGAATTTTATGGAACAATTTACATAAATCATTAAATAAATAAAAGATCTTTATAACACAAAAAAAATGTATTGTTTTAATATCGGATAATTTTAATTGGACAAAATATTTCAGTGAATATTTTTCTCACAAAAAACTTTGTTGAATGTATTCTTATTCTGTAATAAATCCAAAATACTCCAATGCTGATGAAATTAAATTATAATAATTTTCACCATAGCTATTAGGTCCAGTTATTCTGACTCTCAAGCACTTAAAGTATTCATTTTGGCCGAGATGACTCGGTATTTCAAACGTTTGAGATGCACTTCTGCCATCAAGCAATCCAATGCTATTTTTCTTGTCCAGTGTCTTCCAGTCGTCGTCGTTGCCTGTGTTTGATCCCTCAATTACCCAACTTTTGAGATGATAATATCCTTTGTTTCCATCAGGTCTTGATCTCATTGAATACTTCGTACAGCAGCCATGCGTTCTCCTCATTATTTGAAATGAAATAATTTGAATCATCAAAATCAACAGCAAACTTAGGTAGGTGATAATTGCTTGATCTCGATGATGCTGTAACTTTGACTGTTCCATTTTCTGACACTTTGTTGCTGCTTCTTTCAGACAGCCAACGAACAATGAGGTTGAAGCGATGTTCTTCATTTCCATCGTATTGAATCGATTTTGCAGTCATAGTGAGCGAAGCTCAAAAAGTAGCTTCGACAAACTGGAATTCTTTTCAATTTCACTTTTTGAATGCGCCTCTTCATTTGCTGTTGATTATAAGCTACTTTTTCAATTAAAATATTAAAAAACGGATATGACAAAAAAAATTCTGAGAAATTAATTTTTTATTTATTTTCAAATTTGAAATTTGGGCAGAAATAAAATATTAATAAGCATATAAATGATTGTTTGTGGTAAAACATTTTTAGCCCAGTTTTGTGAAGATTATAAGAAACTAAGTAAAGATGAAATTCCGTTCATTAAATATCCAAGTAAATGCAATCTTGATTTATCATCTATTAATTCAATATCAACATTTAGCCACTATTCAGTAATAGTATATAAAGATGGAAGTGCATTTGGTATTGGATGTAATAAATATGGCCAAATTCATTCTTCGCTTCCTAAAGAAACATTGACTGAATTAACACCGATCAAAATTGTTGATTCACAAAATAAACCATTCAAAATTATTTCAGCTTCATGTTATGATCACCGTACGCTTTATCTTATATCAGACGATAAAGGCAAAAACAAACTTTTTAGTTCTTCTTTTTGCCATGCTTCCGAATTTATTGAAAATGGCGATTCAAATCCAATAGCTATTTATAATTCTGCAGCGATTAACGTTGATGGCTCGATTACATTAATTTATCGAGATGGTTATATAAAGGCACGACGTTATTTGCTTCCTAATGATAAAGCTATCAAAGTGGCAAATGGTTATTCCGCTTATTTTGCACTTGGATCAAAAGGAAACGTTTATCGATTAGAATATTATCAATGTGAACAAAATGAATTTAAACGTGAACAAGGAATCATAGAAGAAATTGTTGATATTGATGGTAAAAATGACATTTGTTTAGCTGTTTCTAAAAGAGGAACTGTTTATGGATGTGGTCAATATGCAAATTATCAACTCGGCATTGATATAAACATTGCAAGAATGAATCCAGGCCTAATTAAGTATTTCATGCAAATCGATAATCTTTTAGAAATCAATGTAAAGGCAGCATTTGCGGGTGATCAACATTCAATTTTCATTTCTGATCAAAATGATGCTTATTGTGTCGGAACAAATAATGATCAATTGATGCTGTATAATTCAAACATAAGCAAAACTTATTTGCCTATTAAAATAGAGTTTTCTAATGTCACTTTTTGTATTGCTGATGCTTTCTCAACAATTCTTTTCATTGGTAACTGCTCGCCTAAACATTCACCAAATAGAAAAACAACAGATATTTATAATCATCACGATGACGCATTCAGCGAATTTACAATACTTCCTTTGAATAAAAGAATGATTAATTCAAAAGAAATGGAAATAAAAGAATTACAAAAAGAAATTCAGCAGCGTCAAAGTAGAATTGACCAACTTTTAAATGAAATTGATGAGTTAAAAAAATGAAATATTGAATCTATTTTGAATAAAGTTTACATTTGCTTTTTTTGTTTTGTTTTGCATTTGGCGAATAATTTAGTAACTTTCAAGTTTAAAATGAAATTTTAGTAATTGCGCAACAAATTACTTCTCTATTTCTGAATTTTCAAGACCTCACATTCAAAATTGCAAGTGTCAAGGTCGTTCTATCAACATGAACAATGAATTCTTTCGTTTGTTGTTTTCGAATAATTTCACACAAATAAGAATCTTTTTCACCTTTTTTCCCTTTATCATTGAAATATTCATCATGTTCTTTTCTAATTTCTTAAATATGATTATAAACTGTTTAATTATTAGTAAAAATATGAAAACAACAAACTTGCAACTTGTCTAATGTAGATGCATTTAGATGAATTTGGCATTTTCCATCCATTCTAAATAGATAACCTAAAAACGACATCCAAAAAAAAAAAATAACTTCCGTTAAGGGAAGTCGAAACCCGATCCCGTGGATGAAAACCACGTATCCTAACCGCTGAACGATGTAAGATTACTGATTAGGCAAATATTTTTAATTATGTGAATATTTATTAAAAGCCAAAAAAAAATATTCAATTTTCATTCCAATTATTTATTAAAAAACCAAAAGTTTATGAAATAAACCAAATTTAATTTGAAAACCAATATTTTATTGAATAAACAAATTCAATATCATCGAAAAATGAAAAAAAATTAATTGATCTATTGGATAAGATTTTTTTTCAATGATGAACATCCATCAAAAGCATTTGAACCAATTGACTGAACAGAAGAAGGAATTACAATTTCAGTCAATGATTTACATCCTCTAAAAGCGCATTCACCAATTGAAGTCACAGAATTAGGGATTGTTATTTGTGTCAAAGAGGAGCAGCCATCAAAAGCATTGCATCCAATTGAAGTTACAGAATCAGGAATTTTAATTTGCCTTAAAGAGATGCATTTTTCAAACATATTATTGAAAATTTGCTTGATATCACCTTGTATTTCCAGAGATTTTATTCCGAAAAAAGCATTTTTGCCGATTGATGTCACTGATGAAGGAATTGTTATTTGAGACAAAGATGAACATCTATAGAATGCATGAATTCCGATTGATTTCACTGAATCAGGAATTATTACTTGTATTAACGATGAACAAAGTGCAAATGCATCATCTCCAATTGATACAACTGAGGATGGAATTATTATTCTTGCTAATAAAGAACATCCTCTGAATGAATTGGAACCAATTGAAATAACAGATGATGGAATCACAATATGTTTCAATGAAGAACAATAAGTGAACATATTTTCTTCAATTGAAGTGATTGATGCTAAAAATGAAACTTGCAACAACGATGAGCATCTACTGAACGAATTTTTTCCAATTGAAGTCACAGAAGCAGGAATTGTTAGTCGTTTTAATGATGAACAATATATGAACACATTATCACCAATTGTAATCACTGATGATGGAATTGATATTTGCGTTAATGATGAACATTTTTCAAATGCATTGTTACCAATTGATGTCACTGAAGATGGAATTGTAATTTGTTTCAGCGATGAACAAAATGAGAAGCAACAGTCACCAATTGATGTTACTGATGATGGAATAATTATTTTTGTCAATGATGTGCATCCTTTGAATGCATTGCTCCCAATTGATGTAACTGGTGATTGAATTGTTATTTCTTTTAATGTTGTGAAGTTTTCATAAATGTTATTAAATACATGATTAATGCTGCCTGTAATTTCTAGAGTAGAAATTCCATCAAAAGCACATTTACCGATTGAAGTTACAGAAGATGGAATTGATAATTTTGTTAAAGATTTACATCCATTGAATGCATAATCTCCAATTGAAGTTACTGAATCGGGAATTGTTATTTGTGTTAATGAATCACATCCTTCAAACATGTTATTCAAAATATGTTGGATGCTTCCTTTTATTTCAAGTGATTTAACTCCTTTAAAAACACATTGACCAAATGATAAATTTGAAGAAGAAGGAATTGTTATCTGTGACAATGATTGGCACTCATTGAATGCAAAGTCATCAATTAAAGTCACTGAAATAGGAATTGTTATTTGTGACAAAGATTTGCATTCATTAAACGCATATTTCCCAATCAAAGTCACAGAAGATGGAATGATTATTTCCTTTAATGAAGTGCACCCATCAAATTCATTATCTTCTATGGATTCAATTGAAGAAGGAAGGGTTATTTGTGTCAATGAATTGCAATGATTGAAAGCAAAATGACCAATTAAAGTCTGTTGAGATAGAATTTCTATTTGACTCAATGATGAACAAGATGCAAACACATAATATCCAACTGTTGTAACAGAAGATGGAATCGTTATTTGCTTTAATGATGAACAAGATGCAAAAGCATAATTTCCAATTGTTGCAATAGAAGGTGGAATCGTTATTTGCTTCAATAATGTACAATGCATGAATGATTTTTCACCAATTGAAGTCACTGATGATGGAATTGTAATCTCTGACAATTTTGAGCATCCATTGAATGTAAATGGCTTGATTGATGAAACACAAGATAAATTTGTCACCTTAGATAAAGATGCACAATCATTAAATGCATTTTCTCCAATTGAATTAACAGAAGAAGGAATTGTTAGTTCTATTAAAGATGAGCATTTACTGAATGCAAAATCACCAATTGATATTACTGATGATGGAATCGTTATTTGTGATAAAAATGAGCAATCACCAAATGCATTGTTTCCAATAGATTTCACTGAAGAAGGAAAAGTTATTTGCTTTAAGAATGAACATTTTTCAAACATTTGATCGAATATTTGTTCTATATCTCCTTGAATCACCAACGATTTGACACCATCAAAAACATGTATTCCAAATGATTTAACAGAAGAAGGAATTGTTATTTGTGTCAATGATGTACATTCAGAGAATGCATAATTGCCAATGGATGTTACTGATGATGGTATTTTTATTTCAGTCAATGATGCACATTCTTTAAATGCCATATTTTCGATTGAAGTTACTGAAGAAGGAATTATGACTTGTAACAATGAGGAACATCCATTAAATGCATTACTTTTAATTAAAGTCACTGAAGAAGGAATAATAACTTGTGACAGTGAAGAACATTTATGAAATGCATTACTTCCAATAAAAGTCACTGATGATGGAATTTTTAATTCAGTTAGAGAAGAACAATTTTCAAATGCACCGTTTCCAATCACTTCAACTGACGATGAAATAATTATTTCTTTCAATGATGAGCACTCTTTAAAAGCATCTTCTCCGATATATTTTACTGAAGAAGGAAATGTTACATGTTCCAATGATGAACACTTTTCAAACATGCCATTGAATATTTGTTGGATGTCACCTTGAATCTCCAGTGATTTGATATCAACAAAAACACATCTGCCAAATGATTTAACAGAAGACGGAATTGATATTTGTGTTAATGATTCGCATCTACCGAATGCACAATTATCAATTGAAATAACTGAATCAGGGATATTTACTTGTATTAGAGAACTGCATTCATTGAATGTATATGATTTAATAACTTTAATTGAAGAAAGAATTTAATTTCTTTTAATAATGAGCATTTTTCAAATGCATTGTTTCCAATTGATGTCACTGAAGAAGGAATTTCTATTTGAGCCAGTGAAGTGCATCCATTAAATGCATTGTCTCCAATTGATGTCACTGAAGAAGGAATTTCTATTTGAGCCAGTGAAGTGCATCCATTAAACATACTTTCTTTGATTGAAATAATTAATGAATGAATTTCTATTTTGGTTAATGATGGGCAATTCATGAAAGAAAAACTACCAATTGATTTCACTGAATAAGGTATTTCTATTTGCACCAAAGAAGAACATCTTTCAAATGCATATTCTCCTATTGATATCAGAGAAGATGGCAAATTGATTTGTTTTAATGATATACATTTAGAAAAAGCTTTATTTCCAATTATTGATACCGAATCAGCAATTTTTATTTGTTTTAATGAAGTACAATTTTCAAACATGTTATTAAATATTTTCTGAATTCCGCCTGTTATTTCCAATGATGTGACTCCATTAAAAGCACATTTTCCAAATGAACAAGCTGAAGAACTCATGTCTATCTTTGCCAATGAGGAACAACCATTGAATGCAAAATCGCCAATTGATTTCACTGAATCAGGAATTTTTATTTGTGATAATGATGTGCATTGATCAAATGAACTCTTTCCAATGGATGTCACTGAATCAGGAATTACAATTTCTTTCAAAGATCCGAAATTTTTAAACATTGAATCCTCAATTTTTGTGAAAGAAGAAGGAATCGTTATTTTGGCAAATGACAAAATTACTTTATAAATATTAAGATCATTTATATTAGTAGAAGAAAATTTACCTGGTAATTTTAACAGCAACTTGAAATCAGTTGGCAAAAAAGCATAATTGTAGTATTTCAAGCCAATTTCAAATTCATTCATTTTTTCACCTTCATTAACATAATTCTCCAAAATATATTCAGCTATTTCATTATGATGACATTTTATAGATTCCTCAAGTTCAACAAATGATTCTTTTTCTTCTTCTTCGCCAAACCAATGAGTTGGCTTTATGTGATTCTCCTCAACAATTCGAATGATTTCTGAATTTTTGCCATGTATTGCATAATTCAAAATTGTAAATGGCAACTTGACATTATTTATTTGTAAATATTTGAATATTTGAATAGAACCATAAAATGCAGCATATTCAATTAAAGTTGGACGGTTTTTTCTCAAAAAGTCATTTGTCTCAAAAAGAGAATTCATTATGTAAGATGTAAGTGGATAGTTTGATTGGCTTATATAGGTAACAAAGTCTTCAACTAAGTCTTCTCGAATGAGTGTACATATATATGTGCCATTTTCACCTTTTTGACATTTTTCTTAAAATAAATTAATATCCATTTCAAATATCTGTGAAATTTCTTTTTCAATATTGTTTTGTTGACTTTCATTGATATATTCTTTAATAACAGGATACAAAAAATATCGATATGGTAATTTATCATTGTTACAATGATCGTTTGAAATTATTAGATTTATTAATTTTTCACTAGGTATAATTATTTTATTCTGAATAAGAAAAAGAATCATCATTTTATTGGTAATGAAAATATTGTAAATATCCTGATCTGTAAAAAAATTTTTGATTTCAAAATTTAAGTATAAGAATATTTTGATAATTTTGTCGAAAAAATTGGATTCTCTATGATGATTACTAGCTATATGCAATATTAAATGGAATAAATCCAGCAAATCTAGTTTGTTTTTAGAAATATTAGAATCTTGAATAAAGGTAGCTAAGTTATTAAAGTTTTCTTCGTCATCATCATTTTCAATAAAACATAAAACAAGTGATTGAAGGTTTTGCTTTTTTATAATTTCTATTTCAATCTCCATTCCACTAAATTAAATTGAAAAAATGAAATTTTGTCGAGTTTCTCAAAATTTAAAACATATTTATTCTCATTTCCATTTTAATTTATTAATTTATAACGAAATATTTATTTTAAGGTGTTAAATTTAATTATATATTCCATCATTGTTATAATAAAAATTGTATTTATGATGAGATTTATATATATATATTTTTAAACTGGCAAAAATTTCTGCCCAATTACAACATAAAATAGGGGGTTTAACCGTTCGTAAACTGTCAGAAAATAAAAAAAGTAAGATATTTCATAACATGATGCCAAAAAGATAGTATAGAAAGAGTTCAAAGATATCGTGAAAATATATTATTTAGGATGTATAGTTAATCATATATTATCTATTAAATGTTTACTTAGCCATGGCTTGTGTAGAGATATGTATGAAACAAAGTTATGCATGGTGCATGTTAATTTGCACTATAGTATATTAGAAAAAAAGTGACAAAGTGAAAGGTAACTAAGTGCGCATGATATGTTAAAACGAGTTTTATATTCTCATATATGTTATAGCAGAAAATCAGATTTGCAGACATGTTCTATAAGAAAATCGTATTTAGAAAATTTTTTCGGATGAAAATTTAATTTTTCATTTGAAAAAAGTGCCTTTTTTAATATATTTATATACTGGTCAAAAAGTGGCATTTTAAGATAATAACCATTTAAAAATAATTATCATTTGGTAATAAATATAATTATCACAAAAAAATCAGAGCTTAACCATTGTATCCGGAGATGCGTCGATTTTTGTGGTTTTTCTATGATTTTACGTTTTTTTTAAAAAAAGCTGACCTAATAAATGCGCACACCTACAGGCATTCAGTAAAAATTTTATTAATTAATAGTTTATTATCTGTATTATAATATATCAGAATTTGAATCTGAAACGCCACAATTTTGAAAAAAAGTTTGTTTCAAGTTACAACAAAAATTGAATGGGATTTCCTCTCAATTTTTGAAAATTGTTTTAACAATATCTCAGATTCAAAGCAAAATAAATGATATGTTTTATAACAAAATATTATTATAATATGATTCTCTTTATTATATATTAGTTTTAAGAAATTTTCCAGAGTTTCCTACGTTCTTTCATACTAATTATATTTAATAATTATTAATTAAAATCACAAATATACAGCTTCATTTATTGATATCAGAGATAATTTTTTTGATTTGATATTGATATCAGAAAAATGGATCAATTATCGATATCGAAAATCGAGACTTAACAAGCCTAGATTTTCACTTCCATTATCTTTTTTACAAAATATAGGACTATACTTAAAGATATAAATCTTCTGAATTTTCTCCTTATTTTGTAAATCAAATCGAACAAATATGAATTTCTTTCATTCAATCAATGATCAATTGACATAATTTCATATTTGTCTTGAAAAATAATTTAACAATTGAATATTATTTTATAGATAAATTTAATTTATAAATATTATATAAAAGATATAATTAAAATAACGAGATATAATTACGATAAACCTCAAAAAATTTGAATAGTTTACATTTTAAACTTTTTTTAAAATTAATGAAGCATATTAAATGCGTTGTTGTTGGTGATGATATATCAGAAAAAACGAAACTTCTAATATCTTATGCTACAGATGATGCAAATGAATACAATCCAACTGTTTTTGACAATTATGAAAAACAAATAATTGTTGATGATCAACCCGTTAATTTGCAATTATGGGACACTTCTGGCCAACAAGATTACAAAAAACTTCGTCCTTTATCATATCCACAAACCGACATTTTTATCGTCACTTTTGCTCTAATCAGCCCAACTTCTCTCGAAGACGTCGAGACATTTTGGGTTCCGGAAATCAGAGAGCATTGCCCAGGCACTCCATACATACTTCTTGGCACCTTCATGACGGAAAGGAATGAATTTGACAAGCACAGGGACGAGTACACGTCAAAAGGATGGGAACCAGTTCCAACACAGATGGGTGAAGAAATGATGAATACAGTCCTCGCCAACGATTACTTTGAGTGCGATGTATTATCGAAAAAGAAAGTTGAGGAAGTGATTTTGAAAGCAGTCAGGCTTGGTCTGAGTGGTGGCAGTGAGCCTGAGAAAAAGAAAGAACTTCTGACAATCGGTCTCTATGGCGAGAACGAGGAATCGAAGACCAAAATTGCATTGAATTATTTGTTGGGCGACTTTCATAAAGGAAAGATACCAATTGCTCGTGAATCATTCTTTAAGGTTGAATATATCGATGGCAATTATATTAATGTGACCGTCGATATTGAAAATAAAACAGATTTGGACGATATTTGTGCAATGATTTTCATTTACGACGTCGGACTTACATCGCTCGAAAAATTGAAGTCTTTGTTCGATGAAGTTCAGAAATCTAACACTGAAAAAAAGCCATACGTTTTGGTATTGAATTACAAGAGTGATAAACAAGAAGATGCAATTTCAGATGAAGATCTGGATGAGTTGATTCGTCATTTTCAGTGCAACGTGTGCGAAATTAGAAATTACTCAAAAGAAGATATCGAAAACGTCTTCTATTATCTTAACCAAAAAATGCTTGAACCATTTAGCAACAATAAACCAAGTAAAAGACAAATGAAATCAAAAAGTAAAAGTAAATGGAAAAAGAAGAAGTAAAAGTTAGTGCAGTCATTTAAATTCTTTAATAAAGAATTAAAAAGTTTTTTATATTATTTTTTTGTTGTTTTATTATACAGATAAATATCGAGTTGAAATGAATTCCATGATATATTATGTGTCATTAACGCATATCAAAATAGATTTGATGAGTTTAACATATCATGGAATTTTGGTGTAACAAATTTGTATAAATCTGTTTTCCAGTTTTCTAATCCTTCTTGTTTATTACCATACTTTTTAATTACGATGACATACATTTCTGTTGTTGATAATGGCTCACTTTTTCTTTCCATTTGATATTTTATTAATGAACTGACAGCAATTTATCATCATTGTTTTTAGAAATTGAGTTGAAAGGTAATATTTTGAATATATTTATCAAATATTGAATATGCGGGTTTAAATATCAATTCAAAAAATAATCATTCATTTCTCAATATTTGATTTAATTAATCGTTATTTTTTTAAAATTTGAGAGATTAATTGTCACTTAATATAAAATTTGAAATATAAATATCTTGATAAATATATTATAAAATCCATAATTTAATTTTATATATTTATTAATAAATATTATTATATAAAATTAATTTTATATAATTTATCTAAAATTATCTAAAAAGATTAATCATAGAAAATGAAATAATGATATATGCATGTAAATTTACATCATAAAGGAAAATATTGTAAATATATCGATTTGATATTCTAAAATAAGCAAATTTCGAAGAATAAAAAAATTAGCATCTGTTTGAAAAAAATTTTTAACTCTTATATACTTGTTTATTTTATAATAATAATGATAAAACGGAGAATTTCTCTTAAAAAAATCTATATAAATAATGAAGTTTTAAAGAGGAGCATCTGTTATTAATTAACGAATTATCTTAAAACACTATTTAATTAGAGTTTTCTGTAATTAAAGAATCCAAATAAAAAAGGCTTTAATGATTCTATACAGAACGTAAACAAAAGATAAATGAAAATTAATGATCAATTAATATTTAATAACATTTGCACTTGGTGGAATTTGGAGGTAAAAATTACTACTAAGAAGAGGTGCTGGAATTATTATCTCAGATAATGATGAACATTCATGAAATACAAATATATCAATTGATTTAACTGATTTTGGAATTTTAATTTTTGTTAATGATGTGCATTTATTAAACGCATATTCATCAATTGATGTAACTGATGTTGGAATTATTATTTCAGTTAATGATGAACACTCATTAAATGCATATTCACCAATTGATGTAATTGATGCTGGAATTATTATCTCCGTTAATCCTGAGCATTCATTGAAAGTATATTTATTAATTATATTTACTAATGTTGGAATTGTAATTTTTTTTAATGATGTGCATTTATTAAATGCGTATTTGCCAATTGATGTAACTGATGTTGGAATTATTATTTCAGTTAATGATGAACATTCACTAAATGCATATTCATCAATTGTTTTAACTGATGTTGGAATTAATATTTTAGTTAATGATGTACATTTCTTGAATGTATATTTATCAATTAATGTAATTGATGATGGAATTATTATCTCATTTAATGATGTACATTTTTCAAATGCATATTCACCAATTGATGTAACTGATGAAGGAATTATTATTTTGGTTAATGATACACATTCATTGAATGCATTTTTACCAATAGATTTGACTGATGGTGGAATTATCATCTTAGTCAATGATGTACATCCACTGAATGTATATATCCTAATTGATGTAACTGATGTTGGAATTGTTATTTCGGCTAATGAAGAGCATTCACCGAATGCATTACTACCAATTGATTTAACTGATGTTGGAATTATTATCTCAGTTAACGATGAACAGCCAATAAATGTGCGTTCATCAATTAATGTAATTGATGGTGGAATTATAATTTTTGTTAATGATGAGCATCCTTCAAATGCATATTTCCCAATTGATGTAACTGATGTCGGAATTATTATTTTGACTAATGATTTACATCCATCGAATGCATTATCATCAATTGATGTGACTGATGTTGGAATTATTATCTCAGTTAACGATGAACAATTTGCAAATGCACATCTTTTAATTGATGTAATTGATGGTGGAATTATTATCTTAGATAATGATTGGCATTCATTAAATGCAAACTCGTCAATTGATTTAACTGTAGCTGGAATTACTATCTCAGATAAAGATGTACATGCATTGAATGCACTATGATTGATTGATACAACTGATGTTGGAATTGTAATTTTTGTTAACGATGTGCAATTACTGAATATATGAGCATTAATTGATGGAATTGATGATGGAATTGTAATTTTGGTTAATGATGTGCATTCAATAAATGCACCCATTCCAATTGATGTAACAGATGTCGGAATTAATATCTCATTTAATGATGTGCAAGCAATGAATGCATGTTTTCCAATTGATGTAACTGATGTTGGAATTATTATTTGTATTAAAGATGAACATGCATTAAATGCATATTCTCCAATTGAAGTAACCGATGTTGGAATTGTAATTTTTGTTAATGATGAACATTTATTGAATACACCTTTATTAATTGATGTAACAGATGCTGGAATTTCTATTTCAGTTAATCCTGAACATTCATTGAATGCTAATTTACCAATTGATATAATTGATGCTGGAATTATTATTTTTGCCAATGATGAACATTCACTAAATGCAAATTCACCAATTGATGTAACTGATGTTGGAATTATTATCTCAGTTAATGATGAACATTCACTAAATGCAAATTCATTAATTAATGTAACTGATGTTGGAACTGTAATTTGTTTTAGTTTTTTGCATCCCATAAAACATTTTGGATTCATATGAATTCTGTTATCTGTAAACAAAAGATTGATTATTTCAATATTATTTCTATCTGCAGCAAGACGTAATGCAGTTGTATTAATAATTAAAGTAAAATATTATTCAATAATAATGCTTTAATTATTTCATCATTAATATCAAAATTTTTGTTATTTAAGAAATTTTTAACAATATTAAAATAATCATATTGACATGCATAATAAAACATAAATTTATAGTTTTGATTTTTGGGAAAATATAAAAAATTTCGATAATGAAAGCCATATGAATAAATATTGTTATCAAAGTTGTCTTGATCTATTTCTTTAATATAATTATTTAAAAAATAATCTGCAATTTCATTATGATGACATTTTATAGATTCTTTAAGACATTCTTCATATGTTTCATCTTTTGGTTTAATGCATTTTTCTTCAAGGAAACCAATTAGTTCTGGGTTGTTACTATGAATTCCATAAAGCCATAAAGATGGTGAAAATGAAACATTTTTAAGAAATAAATAATTCAAAATTTGAATAGAACCAAAAAATGCTGCATATTCAACTATTGTTGGCTCTTTTTTCAATAAAAAAGAATTTGTCTCAAAAATTGATGTCTTAATATGACTATTAAGAGGATAATTTGTTTTATTTATAAAAATAATGAAGTCTTGAATTGAATCTTCTCTAATTAATTTGCATATAAAATCTTCATTTTCGCCAATTTCCCGCAAATCTTCATAATTTTGAGGAAGTATTTTTAAAATATACTGAATCATGGATTCATTAATAAATTTCTTAATTTCTGGATAAAAAAATTCTGGATAGTGAAGATTAATGTATTTTATTTTTCTAATGAAGTGAAAAAATGATTCAATGGAAATTATTTTTTCTTCGATGAGAATTAAGAGGATTAGTTTTTGGTTTTTAAATATATTAAAAATTTCTGAATTTGAAAATGTTGAAATGATATATGATTTAATTGATTGAAATATTTTACGGATTTTACACTGGAAGTGGCTATTATGATAATGATTTTTTGTAATCTTTGATAAAATATATAGAATTGATTTTAATAAGGAACGATCTTCAAGAATTTGTTCTTTTGTAAATAAGCTAGTCAAATAATAATTTTCTCTATACTCATCTTCTTCAATATCAATATATTTTTCAATTATTTGCTGGATGATTAACATCTTTTCAATGTACTCTTCGTAATTCATTAATTAATAAATAAAATGTTCAAGTCAAAAATGGGCAGATTTTCAAATTTCTACTGACATTTTAAAAAATATGATTTTCTTATTCATTAAGATACAATGAGGATATACTAAATAAAATTCAAAATATTACTCAATAATTTTATTAAAAATCTCATTAAGTAATAAAAATCTTTTTATTTTCACATCCACTTTTTGAATAGAGTTTTATCAACTTTTTGTATATAAAAACGGATTGTAATCAAATCATATTGATTAAAAAAAAAGTTTATCATCCATTTGATGTTTAATTCTTATTCATATTCATTATATGAAAGACATATGAAAAATTAAAAATGATAAAATTAACAAAAGAAAGTTAGATGACGTACCGATTATTTTTAGACGATATATCATTTATAATTTTAACTCTGCCAAAATTGTCAGATTTATATTTTTATTCAAAAAATAAGGTTTTCTATATCAGAAAATATATTTTAGATTAAAATAAAATAAAGATATTTCCAATGTAATTATATATTAATCTAAATCTATTATTTAACCGAATTTTTTTTTAAAAAAAAAAAGCTTAATATCACCAAAGATATTTAAAGGAGTTGAATTCTGAATGTTTGTCTTGCTTTGAGAGCTTTAGTTTGTGGCATCATAATAAGAGGTTCATCACCACCGATATAAGTAACAACATGTCCATTTTGTTGAGCATAAATCATACCTTTCTTGTAAATAAAGTGTTGATTATGCCTTCCATGGAATGGGAAAACATAGAATGTTGTTCCAGCAGGAGGATTTGGATTGAATTCATCTGCAACGTCCCAAACCATTCCTTGTTGTTTGATTGAATCAATTACAGTGCTCCATTCATCCATACCGAAAATGAATTGCTGATTTGTATCATTTTTAATGTTTGGCTTTGACATGTTGAGCATTCTTCCAGATGGATTCAAGTAAGGATTCTCAATATTTGTCAATGTGAGAGCAAGTTGAACATCTTCACCAAACATAGCTTGTTCAGTTTGTGGATTAATCTTTTCACCATTCTTGTAATCTGTTTCTTTCAATGTCATGAACAATCCGAATTTTCTTCCAGAATAACGAACATTATCTCCTGGTTCTTTATGAGCAACGAATTCATCATCAAGAATCAATGTTCTTGATTTTGAAATTGTTGTTTGTGATGATTTAAGATTTTCAATTGCAATTTTGAGAACTGCTAATTGTGTAAGAAGTGCTTTATCATCAATTTTTGGGCTTTGTAAATCATTCAAATCAAACAAAAGTGGAAGATTAAGATCTTTCATGATTTGAGATGCAACTTTTGCGTTGTTTTCTGTATCACTTGGATCGAGTGAATAGAAATTGATCTTTTCTGGGAAGAAAGAATCAAAAAGTGCACGTAATGATAAGGCAAATGGTTGCCATGCTCTGTTTTGTAGCTACTGTACATAAATTTGCGATAGATTCTCAAATGAAGATTTTGTGGACAAACAGTTTTGGTCAAATAATAAAGCCTCTCACATTAATATCTTATTTGGTCAACAATATATATTTTCAGATAAAAATAATACTTTTTCATTAAAAAAAAAATTAATATCTTAAAACGTTATGTACATAATTTATTAAATTAAGAATGGCTGAATTGATAGCAGACATATAGTTTCCATGCTATTAATATGTAAATTAATATGAAATATAATTTTATGCATTCTGTAAAAGAGACACCAGCTATTTTTTAACAAAAATATCATTAAATATCTGAAAAATGAGGATTATCATTAAGATTAGAAAAATCACATATTGATAAGTAATACATATTCTATATATATATAATAAACCTCTAGCATATTTCATTGATAAAAGCAATATTTTATTTAATACCTATGTCTATATTTGGAGAAAAATGGAAAGAAATATTTGATAGATTAATTGTATCCGATTAAAAATACAATTCATTTCAAAACTTTTTAATAGTTTTCATATAAAATTTTGAGATCAATTTACAAATAAATTATTCATATCACAATAATAGATGAATATTATTAAAACTGATATATCTTTCCCATCTGTCTCCGGTCTTGCTGACATTTCAGCTCTTAGTTATAAACCAGAAGAAGAAAGTCAAATACGCGTTGTTTTCCAAATTGCTCATGGAATGGCAGAACATAAAGAGCGATATGAAAAATTTGCTCAAAAACTTGCTGAAAATGGATTTGCCGTTTATATTAATGATCATATAGGCCATGGAAAAAGTGTTAAGAGCATTGATGACCTGGGATTTTTCGGTGATAAAGATGGTTGGCAAAACTTTGTTGAAAATTGTCATCAGCTTTTAGTTATTGCAAAACAACAAAATCCAAACAAACCATACATATTCTTTGGACATTCTATGGGGTCTTTTGTTTGTCGCGCATTTACCTTTAAATACTATAAAGAACTTGTTGGCGCCGTAATTTGCGGGACAAGTGGACCAAATAAAGGCGCTTCTGCTGGAGTTGGCGTTGCAAATGTAACAAGCAAAATCAAAGATGATCATCATCGTAGTTCATTCATTGATCATATGGCATTTGGTGGCTATAATATAAAGTTTGAAGGGAAAACTCAGTACGATTGGCTTACAAAAGATGAAGAAGAAGTTAGAAAATATATTGAAGATCCATTATGCGGATTCGTCTTCACCTCAAACGGCTATCGTGATTTATTTAGCCTTCTTAATTACGTTAATAGCAAAGATTGGTTCAAGAATTATCCAAAAGAACTCCCAATTTTACTCGTTTCTGGAGAGGCAGCTGCTGGACGATGCTTCTCGCTGCGCAAGAGTTGTGGATGATGAATACTAAAGGCAACTTCCTAGATGAATTGTTTTTTATGTAGTTGGTGTGAAAGTGGAGATTATATAAACGAACTAGGAGGTGAAAGTCATTTGTAATTTAGCACTTTTTGGTGCTACTATGGAGTTTTATGTCCAAATTATTGTATGTGGTTCCTTTCTTTCATTGAATATTCAATTGAAAATACCATAATTTATATTTTAAAAAGATATTAAAGATTCGAATAAAGAAACTGAGTCTTCACTTGCCACCTACCTGCCTGACATTATCAATATTTTTGTCAATTTCGCTTTTTTTTTACATGTCCAGGTTTGGCGTAGTCCTATGATAAGGTGTCAGAGGGAAAGGATTCGCGCGGAGTGGTGCTTATCTTATTGAAAATGAACTAGAAGCATCATTATCACTGAGCGAAGAATCAGGAGATGCTTCGCTGAACTCTAGTGGATCAGAGGATGAATTGGACAATGATGATGAGTCAGATGAATCTTGCTGGATAGAGAATTGCTAGCTTGTCGATGAAATCGAAAGAAAGATCACTCGATTCTAATGAGGCAGATGATTCTGGACTTGCATAGAATCATATGCTCCTTCATTTGGTAAAGATTCGGATGGTGCTTTATTTGAATCAGAAATGCTAACATTCAATGATGATACGAAAGAAAATGCATTTGATTTTCTTGATTAAGATATTGTGCATCTGAATTGTTTTGATTTGAGGAAAGCGTCAAATAATAAATGGTTTTGTCAATATCTTGTGAAATACAAATTCCATCACAATCTTTAGTTGAATTTAATTGACGAAACAATTGAATCTTCTTTAATTGCAAGAGAAACTTCAATTAAAGAAGATTCAATTGAAGTTTCTCTTGCTTCATTTGAATCATTTATGTCATCATTCAATGAAGAGTCAAGTGATGTTTCGCATGATTTACTTGATTCAAAAGTTTCTTCATTTTATGAAGACTCATTTAAAGATTCATTTAATTTTATTCGAAGTTATAATTATATCTAATCGAAGTTATAATTACAAATGTTTTTGATAATATTCGTGTCTCTTTTGGTGGCAGTGTCAATTTTATTCATCGATGAAACAGAATTATGAAATTTATAAGTTTCAAATTCGTGCATCGAAAAAATGAATAAATGGGATAAAAAACTATCCAATTGACAAATTTAGCTCGTTTTGGAAATGATATTTAATTCAAATGAAATTTATCAAAAAAAATTATTGTGAATCTTCTTAAAGCAGATAATTTTTGATAATAATATTGAAGATATTCTCGTATTTTTAATTTTAACAAAATAATTATCGTATAAGGTGAATATAGGTTAATTGATTTTGAAAATAAAATTTTCATTAAAACAAAAAACAAATTCTAGGGTTTTTTAATTATATTTTATACAATCAAGTTTAAAATGTTATTTAATATGATTTCATAAGTTATTTTATGAAGTTTCAGAAACAATATTTATGAAATTTTTATTTTTTTTTTTTATCTTGTTAGAAATATAAATTTATATCATTCCAAAACATTATTTATGCAATATCAACATATATATAATGGAATTCCAACCAAATTTACATCAAATTTCAACAAATATTTTATTACATTTCAACAAATATTTTATTACATTTCAACAAATATTTTA
This sequence comes from Tritrichomonas musculus, assembly GCA_039105265.1. NCBI lineage: Eukaryota > Parabasalia > Tritrichomonadida > Tritrichomonadidae > Tritrichomonas > Tritrichomonas musculus. The sequence goes on along the minus strand of JAPFFF010000025.1, from coordinate 331,177 downwards.
TTACATTTCAACAAATATTTTATTACATTTCAACAAATATTTTATGCCATTTCAACAAATATTTTATCTAATTTCAACAAATATTTTATGACATTTCAACAAATATTTTATCTAATTTCAACAAATATTTTATGACATTTCAACAAATATTTTATCTAATTTCAACAAATATTTTATTACATTTCAACAAATATTTTATGACATTTCAACAAATATTTTATTACATTTCAACAAATATTTTATCTAATTTCAACAAATATTTTATCTAATTTTTACAAATATTTAACAAAATTCCAGGATTTCATTTTTTTGATATTCCGATATCATATTTATCGAATTAAATACATTTTTTATGATATTTTATTGAAAAATTCATGGCATTTTTGCAGTATAGTTCATGAAATTTCGCTTTTCTTTTTATCCAGTTTCGAAAATTTATTTTATTATGTTTCATTAGATATTTTATCTAATTTCAACAAATATTTTATGACATTTCAACAAATATTTTATGACATTTCAACAAATATTTTATAACATTTCAACAAATATTTTATGCCATTTCAACAAATATTTTATCTAATTTCAACAAATATTTTATCTAATTTCAACAAATATTTTATCTAATTTCAACAAATATTTTATCTAATTTCAACAAATATTTTATAAAATTTCAACAAATATTTTATCTAATTTCAACAAATATTTTATAAAATTTCAACAAATATTTTATGACATTTCAACAAATATTTTATGAGATTTCAACAAATATTTTATCTAATTTCAACAAATATTTTATAAAATTTCAACAAATATTTTATGCCATTTCAACAAATATTTTATCTAATTTCAACAAATATTTTATAAAATTTCAACAAATATTTTATGACATTTCAACAAATATTTTATGACATTTCAACAAATATTTTATGACATTTCAACAAATATTTTTTAAAATTTCAATAATTATATTTAATACAATTTATTAAAAAAGTTTCATTACATTCAAATAATTATTTTTATTCAGTTATAAAATATTTATTAATTATATTTGACAATAATAATTTTTAAAATTCCACACCAATTTTAATGGAATTAATAACATTTAATTTTTATAAAATTTCATTAAAAATTTATCAAGTTTTTTTCATTTATTTTTATTATATTTCAATCAAAATTTAATCGAATTTTTTCCATAATTCATTTTATTTCAACAAATATTATATGAAATTCCAATAATATTTTGACAATATTCATATAAATATTTTTTGATATTCATTATTAAAATTCTCATCGAATTCAAACAAATATTTGACTACATTTCAACAAATATTTTTATGGAATTCCAGCAAATATTTTTATGGAATTTCAGCAAATGTTAAATCGAATTTAACAAATGATTTAATTTAATTTCATAACAAATTTATATGTAATTTCAACAAGATTTTAATAAAATTTCAAATAATATTTCACCAAAACCTCCTGTTAAATCAACATCACCAACCAAAACAGCTACTTCTACAGAATTAACTTCGACTAATGATAAAGTAACAATTAAACAACTTAAAACACAATTAGAAACACAACAACGAGAATTTAAAGCACAAATTGCATCACAACAAGAAAAATATGAAAGAGAGTTATCAGATAAAAAGGATCAAATAATCAAAATGCAAAATCAATTGGAAGAAATTAAAAAAAAAATTAGCAAACAAGAAGAAAATCCAAATTTCAAACAAGATTCAGTACTCCAAATTCTTGATTCAGAAGCGATCAACAAATATGAAAGAGAAGAAGAAATTGGATCTGGAGGTGGTGGAAGAGTGATTAAAGTATTTAAGAAAAAATATTATGCATTAAAAATCATGAATATCAAGAAAGGCGAAACAGTTAATTTTCGCCGATTTTTACGCGAATATGAAATCATCAACATGCTCAAACATCCTAACATAATCCAAACGTATGGAATTTTCATGAGTGAAGGAAAAAATCCACCATCTATTCTTCTTGAATATTGTGATACAAATTTAGATGAATCAATTCAGAACAAGAAACTGACTAACGTTGATATTGTATTTACAATCTATCAAATTGTTGAAGGAATGAAATACGTTCATCATCGAAAAATCATTCATCGTGATATTAAACCATCAAACATTCTTATTTCAAGTGATGGTACGATTAAAATCAGTGATTTTGGAATATCAAAATTGATGAGCCTTGATGAACAATCTACAACAGGAGGTGTTGGCACACAAAAATTCATGGCACCAGAAATCATCAACGAAGAAAAATATGATGAGAAAGTTGATGTTTATTCATTTGGAGTTTTAATTTACTTTGTTTTAAATGATGGTGATTTATCCGAAATCAAAATTCGAAACATTGTTAATGGAAAGAAAACTCCACTCCCATCTAAATTCACTGAATTTTCAAAACAATTAATCAACTCCTGTTGGAATTTTGATCCTAAAGATCGTCCAAGTTTTGAACAAATAATTGAAGATTTATCTCGAAACAAATTCAACTTGATTAACTTAACAAAACCAGAGCTTCAAAAAGTTGAATCATTAGTCAAAAACCACAAATCATTAATTCCTTCATACTGAATTCATTCATTTTAATTAAAATAATCTAATTTCTTATTTCATATTATTATATTTTATTAGAGACTTATCAAAATTATTTTTATTTTTAAAATTCAAACGATAGATTTAATTTGTGAAAATGGATGAAAATCCCAATGATTTTGATCCACCTCTTCCAGTTACTAATTTTTTTATATATAAAGATCGCAAGTACCCTTTTAACTTCAATTTTTTCACAATTATTTTCATCAGGAGAATTTGACGTTTTACATGAATTAAATATAAACCTTGTTGATGAAGAGCAATGCAAAATTGAATTATCAGATGAATATATTAAGTATTTTATAGGATATTGTCAAAATACACCAATTCCCAAAGATAAAATCAATCAGGAAAGTGTAATGACATTTCATTATTTGGCTAAATACTATAAAGTTAAACCCTTATTTGATCAAATGGAGAATTACTTCAATAAAAACCAAGAAAAATTTATATTATATTTTCTTTCTAATCCAGACTTAGACCACCTTAATCAAAAAAGATACGAAGAAATGCTTAGTTTCTAATTACTTGAACACATAAACAATCCTCAATTACTTTCACTTCCAGGTCCAATTTTGCATCGAGTATTGACCAAATATCAACACAAATTTAATAAAAGTCATGAAAGCCAATCAGAAATCACCGACTTTTTATTTAAATATCTCGATGAACATGGTATTAAATCTTCTTGCTTATTTTCGTTTATTGACCTAAGATAAGAAAAAACCGAATATTTGTATCGTCTTCTCAATGATTATTCAAATAAATTTGATTTTCACTTCATTAATTCATCACTTTTGAAAACCTTGTACAAAATTGAGAACGAATTTATTGAAACTAAACAAATCGTTGATACAAAACAAAATGAAACTTTGGCAAAAATTTCAAAAGAAATGAAAAATTTCGAAGAAATTAAAGAAAACTTAAATAACCAAAAAGATAAAATTAAAGGTGAAATCTATCATATGAAAAATAATCATATTCAAATAAAAGGTAATATGAAAAAACAAATAATCGATGAAATTAAAGATTTTAAAGATGAAATAAGTAATTTCGTTAAAGATGCTGAAAATCATTTCTAATCAAAAAAAAAAAAAAAAAAAAAAAAAAATGATAGAATGAAAAGTGATAGAATGAAAAGTGATATGAAAAGCAGCATCGACCAAATAAAAGCACAAACTAAAGATGATTTTTCTAATGATCAAGCTCAATTAAAAAATGAAAATAATCAATTGATCAATAGATCAGAAATTCAACCAATTAAAGATGATTTGAATCAATTCAAAGAAAATTCAAATGAAAGGTTCTCAAAAAGTCAAGATGAATTGAATCAATTCAAAGTAAATTCAAATGAAAACCTTTCAAAAAGTCAAGAGGAAAATGAAAAACTTAAGAAACAAATCGGCCAATTAAAAGTAACTGATATGTTATATGAAAACAATTAAATTCTGGTGAATTCGCAGAATTCGAAATTGAAGATTTGCATCTACATAAACGGTCCAGATAAAACAGATGGCACTTTTAAGAACAACAACAACATAAACATGGTTAAAATAGGTTCTTCAGTAACTGAAATTATTGGCGGTTTGGGTAACGGTTCATTTGAAAATTGTCGATCAATTGAAAAAGTTTTCATTTCGAATTCAGTCAAGTCAATTGGAGGTGGAGCATTTAGTTGTTGTTCAAATTTGAAGCAAATAACGATTCCAAATTCTGTTAAAGAGATAAGTGGAGGTGCATTTAGTGAATGCTCAAATCTAATTGAAATAAAGATTCCATCATCTGTTGATAAGATCGACCAAAAATCTTTTGAAAAATGTTCAAACTTAGAAAAGTTGACGATCAATCCTTATCAAACAAAATTTGAATCGAATACGTTTTTATTCGAATCATCTGCTACGTCCATAAATAAGTTCAATTACGATCAATGGTGGAAATTGACCGAATTGATCATTCCTGATTCCGTTACATCGATTCAAGAAGGTGCACTATCAAACTGTTCAATGCTAGAAAAATTGACGATACCTAATTCGATTCAATATCTTAGCATTAACATATTCAAAGGATGTTGTAAAACATTAAAAACAATAATATTTGATCCTTATTCGACACGATTCGAATCAAACACGTTTGGTGAATGCACACATTTGAAAAACTTAGAATTATATTCATCTGTCACTTTTACACAAGAATATGACTTATTCAAAATTGCTAAGTTTACAAAAATAACGATACCTAATTCAGTGACTTCAATTGGTGCAAAGTCATTCCGAAATTACAACTGTCTGGAAGAAATCGTTATTTCTAATTTATGGTTGTTCTAATTTGAAAGAAGTCGTCATTCATGATTCTGTGAAAACAATCGCAGGTGGCGTTTTCTGTAATTGCGCTGCATTGAAGAAAGTTTTGTTACCTAATTCTGTCAAGTCTATCAGTGGTGGTACTTTCAGTTTGTGTCCATCGATTGAAGTAATTGAAATTCCAAATTCTGTGGTTTTTATTGAAAACGATCTTTGTAAAAAATGCACTAAACTTGAAAAAGTGACAATTCCTGATTCTGTGACATCTATTGGAGCTGCTGCTTTTTGTGAATGCTCAAGTCTCAAAGAAGTTTTTATACCTGATTCTGTTCATTATATTGGAACTAGCGCGTTTTATAGCTCTAGTAATTTGGTGAAAGTTCGTCTTTCAAATTCGTTGACTTCAATTGAATTACGCACATTTAAATACTGCTATAATTTGAAGGAAATCAACCTTCCTAGTTCTTTGAATTCAATTGAAGCTGAAGGATTTTCTGATTGTGGAAACTTGGAAAAAATAACAATTCCATCTTCTGTGAAAACAATCAATGATTATGCTTTCAGTTGTTGTTGTAAATTAAATGAAGTTTTATTTGAGAATCATTCGAAATTATCTTTGATTGGATATCTTGCTTTTTATCAATGTCGTACAATAAAAAAATATAAAAATTCCATCTTCTGTGACTGAAATCGGTTCTCATGCGTTTTGTTATTGCTGTCAAATGGTAAAAGTGACATTTGACTGTTCATCATCTCTCGTTAAAATCGGTTCTCATGCTTTTTGTTATTGTAATGAATTAAGTGAAATATCAATTCCTCCTTCAGTTACGTCCATTGAGTCTAACTGTTTCAATTCATGCTCAAAATTGAAAAGAGTTTCACTTCCATGGTCACTTATACTATAAAGATAAAATGGATATTCCATTTTGGAAAAATGCAAAACCAAGCATTTTTTCTAAAACCTTCATTTGTATATTCTATAAGGATTTTCTAAATAAGTGAACCTTCATTTGTATATTGTTTTCTGGGAATCTTATGAATTCCCTAAATCTTGTATTGAAGATAGTTTCAATAAGGAGAGATAACGAGTTCATCTGTCAAGCGAACATTTTTTTCTCAAGGAACTATTTGAATTTAGCCAGTTTTATATCTATTTCCACTTTTAATTTATTGCCACTTTTTGAATAATATTAAAATTTTTTTTCTCTTGATTTTTTATTTTGTTCAATAGAAATGAATAATCAATTTTAATGAAATTGAATTCCTACAAGGCAATCTATGAATTTCTCTTTACATTCAAATCATATCTTCAAGATCAATTTTTAATTGAAAGTATAAATTGGTTATTTAAATGATTTATTAGTATTTTTATTATATTTATAATACTTTTATAATATTGTTTTATTAAAATGAAAATATTAAATTGAGATATTTAAAATATGATTTTGTTCAAATATTTGAACCTTTCAATTTTTGCCTTTTTTTTTTTTTAAGATAACTCATTGAATGGAAGAAGAAAACGTAATATGCATAAAGCATGGAATACCAGATACTCATTCTTTTATTTATAAAGGCAAACAATATCCTTTTAAATATGACTTTTTTAAATATACCTCCAAGTATTTTTTAGATAATCCAAATTTGATAGAACAAAACAAAACGATACAACTAGTAAGTGAAGAATTGGAGGAAATTCTCGATTTTTCGGATGAAGCAATTCAAAGCTTTATTAACTTTGTTCAATGTCAAAATATAGTGCTTAATAAATTTAATGTTGTCGCACTTTATTATTTATCCAAAGAATATGGAGTTTCAGAACTGAAGTGTCTTAGTTTTGTTGTTGACATCTTTAAACCAAGCATTTTGAAAGAAAAAGCTCGTCTCATCAGTTGAAACCCATATTGAAACTTCTTCAATTGCCTTCTTTCGTTCTTCTATACTTGATGAGTTTAACATATCATGGAATTTTGGTGTAACAAATTTGTATAAATCTGTTTTCCAGTTTTCTAATCCTTCTTGTTTATTACCATACTTTTTAATTACGATGACATACATTTCTGCTGTTGATAATGGCTCACTTTTTCTTTCCATTAGATATTTTATTAATGAACTGACAGCAATTTATCATCATTGTTTTTAGAAATTGAGTTGAAAGGTAATATTTTGAATATATTTATCAAATATTGAATATGTGGGTTTAAATATCAATTCAAAAAATAATCATTCATTTCTCAATATTTGATTTAATTAATCGTTATTTTTTTTAAATTTGAGAAATTAATTGTCACTTAATTAAAAATTTGAAATATAAATATCTTGATAAATATATTATAAAAGCCATAATTTAATTTTATATATTTATTAATAAATATTATTATATAAAATTAATTTTATATAATTTATCTAAAATTATCTAAAAAGATTAATCATAGAAAATGAAATAATGATATATGCATGTAAATTTACATCATAAAGGAAAATATTGTAAATATATCGATTTGATATTCTAAAATAAGCAAATTTCGAAGAATAAAAAAATTAGCATCTGTTTGAAAAAAATTTTTAACTCTTATATACTTGTTTATTTTATAATAATAATGATAAAACGGAGAATTTCTCTTAAAAAAATCTATATAAATAATGAAGTTTTAAAGAGGAGCATCTGTTATTAATTAACGAATTATCTTAAAACACTATTTAATTAGAGTTTTCAGTAATTAAAGAATCCAAATAAAAAAGGCTTTAATGATTCTATACAGAACGTAAACAAAAGATAAATGAAAATTAATGATCAATTAATATTTAATAACATTTGCACTTGGTGGAATTTGGAGGTAAAAATTACTACTAAGAAGAGGTGCTGGAATTATTATCTCAGATAATGATGAACATTCATGAAATACAAATATATCAATTGATTTAACTGATTTTGGAATTTTAATTTTTGTTAATGATGTGCATTTATTAAACGCATATTCATCAATTGATGTAACTGATGTTGGAATTATTATTTCAGTTAATGATGAACACTCATTAAATGCATATTCACCAATTGATGTAATTGATGCTGGAATTATTATCTCCGTTAATCCTGAGCATTCATTGAAAGTATATTTATTAATTATATTTACTAATGTTGGAATTGTAATTTTTTTTAATGATGTGCATTTATTAAATGCGTATTTGCCAATTGATGTAACTGATGTTGGAATTATTATTTCAGTTAATGATGAACATTCACTAAATGCATATTCATCAATTGTTTTAACTGATGTTGGAATTAATATTTTAGTTAATGATGTACATTTCTTGAATGTATATTTATCAATTAATGTAATTGATGATGGAATTATTATCTCATTTAATGATGTACATTTTTCAAATGCATATTCACCAATTGATGTAACTGATGAAGGAATTATTATTTTGGTTAATGATACACATTCATTGAATGCATTTTTACCAATAGATTTGACTGATGGTGGAATTATCATCTTAGTCAATGATGTACATCCACTGAATGTATATATCCTAATTGATGTAACTGATGTTGGAATTGTTATTTCGGCTAATGAAGAGCATTCACCGAATGCATTACTACCAATTGATTTAACTGATGTTGGAATTATTATCTCAGTTAACGATGAACAGCCAATAAATGTGCGTTCATCAATTAATGTAATTGATGGTGGAATTATAATTTTTGTTAATGATGAGCATCCTTCAAATGCATATTTCCCAATTGATGTAACTGATGTCGGAATTATTATTTTGACTAATGATTTACATCCATCGAATGCATTATCATCAATTGATGTGACTGATGTTGGAATTATTATCTCAGTTAACGATGAACAATTTGCAAATGCACATCTTTTAATTGATGTAATTGATGGTGGAATTATTATCTTAGATAATGATTGGCATTCATTAAATGCAAACTCGTCAATTGATTTAACTGTAGCTGGAATTACTATCTCAGATAAAGATGTACATGCATTGAATGCACTATGATTGATTGATACAACTGATGTTGGAATTGTAATTTTTGTTAACGATGTGCAATTACTGAATATATGAGCATTAATTGATGTAATTGATGATGGAATTGTAATTTTGGTTAATGATGTGCATTCAATAAATGCACCCATTCCAATTGATGTAACAGATGTCGGAATTAATATCTCATTTAATGATGTGCAAGCAATGAATGCATGTTTTCCAATTGATGTAACTGATGTTGGAATTATTATTTGTATTAAAGATGAACATGCATTAAATGCATATTCTCCAATTGAAGTAACCGATGTTGGAATTGTAATTTTTGTTAATGATGAACATTTATTGAATACACCTTTATTAATTGATGTAACAGATGCTGGAATTTCTATTTCAGTTAATCCTGAACATTCATTGAATGCTAATTTACCAATTGATATAATTGATGCTGGAATTATTATTTTTGCCAATGATGAACATTCACTAAATGCAAATTCACCAATTGATGTAACTGATGTTGGAATTATTATCTCAGTTAATGATGAACATTCACTAAATGCAAATTCACCAATTGATGTAACTGATGTTGGAATTATTATCTCAGTTAATGATGAACATTCACTAAATGCAAATTCATTAATTAATGTAACTGATGTTGGAACTGTAATTTGTTTTAGTTTTTTGCATCCCATAAAACATTTTGGATTCATATGAATTCTGTTATCTGTAAACAAAAGATTGATTATTTCAATATTATTTCTATCTGCAGCAAGACGTAATGCAGTTGTATTAATAATTAAAGTAAAATATTATTCAATAATAATGCTTTAATTATTTCATCATTAATATCAAAATATTTGTTATTTAAGAAATTTTTAACAATATTAAAATAATCATATTGACATGCATAATAAAACATAAATTTATAGTTTTGATTTTTGGGAAAATATAAAAAATTTCGATAATGAAAGCCATATGAATAAATATTGTTATCAAAGTTGTCTTGATCTATTTCTTTAATATAATTATTTAAAAAATAATCTGCAATTTCATTATGATGACATTTTATAGATTCTTTAAGACATTCTTCATATGTTTCATCTTTTGGTTTAATGCATTTTTCTTCAAGGAAACCAATTAGTTCTGGGTTGTTACTATGAATTCCATAAAGCCATAAAGATGGTGAAAATGAAACATTTTTAAGAAATAAATAATTCAAAATTTGAATAGAACCAAAAAATGCTGCATACTCAACTATTGTTGGCTCTTTTTTCAATAAAAAAGAATTTGTCTCAAAAATTGATGTCTTAATATGACTATTAAGAGGATAATTTGTTTTATTTATAAAAATAATGAAGTCTTGAATTGAATCTTCTCTAATTAATTTGCATATAAAATCTTCATTTTCGCCAATTTCCCGCAAATCTTCATAATTTTGAGGAAGTATTTTTAAAATATACTGAATCATGGATTCATTAATAAATTTCTTAATTTCTGGATAAAAAAATTCTGGATAGTGAAGATTAATGTATTTTATTTTTCTAATGAAGTGAAAAAATGATTCAATGGAAATTATTTTTTCTTCGATGAGAATTAAGAGGATTAGTTTTTGGTTTTTAAATATATTAAAAATTTCTGAATTTGAAAATGTTGAAATGATATATGATTTAATTGATTGAAATATTTTACGGATTTTACACTGGAAGTGGCTATTATGATAATGATTTTTTGTAATCTTTGATAAAATATATAGAATTGATTTTAATAAGGAACGATCTTCAAGAATTTGTTCTTTTGTAAATAAGCTAGTCAAATAATAATTTTCTCTATACTCATCTTCTTCAATATCAATATATTTTTCAATTATTTGCTGGATGATTAACATCTTTTCAATGTACTCTTCGTAATTCATTAATTAATAAATAAAATGTTCAAGTCAAAAATGGGCAGATTTTCAAATTTCTACTGACATTTTAAAAAATATGATTTTCTTATTCATTAAGATACAATGAGGATATACTAAATAAAATTCAAAATATTACTCAATAATTTTATTAAAAATCTCATTAAGTAATAAAAATCTTTTTATTTTCACATCCACTTTTTGAATAGAGTTTTATCAACTTTTTGTATATAAAAACGGATTGTAATCAAATCATATTGATTAAAAAAAAAGTTTATCATGCATTTGATGTTTAATTCTTATTCATATTCATTATATGAAAGACATATGAAAAATTAAAAATGATAAAATTAACAAAAGAAAGTTAGATGACGTACCGATTATTTTTAGACGATATATCATTTATAATTTTAACTCTGCCAAAATTGTCAGATTTATATTTTTATTCAAAAAATAAGGTTTTCTATATCAGAAAATATATTTTAGATTAAAATAAAATAAAGATATTTCCAATGTAATTATATATTAATCTAAATCTATTATTTAACCGAATTTTTTTTTAAAAAAAAAAAGCTTAATATCACCAAAGATATTTAAAGGAGTTGAATTCTGAATGTTTGTCTTGCTTTGAGAGCTTTAGTTTGTGGCATCATAATAAGAGGTTCATCACCACCGATATAAGTAACAACATGTCCATTTTGTTGAGCATAAATCATACCTTTCTTGTAAATAAAGTGTTGATTATGCCTTCCATGGAATGGGAAAACATAGAATGTTGTTCCAGCAGGAGGATTTGGATTGAATTCATCAGCAAAGTCCCAAACCATTCCTTGTTGTTTGATTGAATCAATTACAGTGCTCCATTCATCCATACCGAAAATGAATTGCTGATTTGTATCATTTTTAATGTTTGGCTTTGACATGTTGAGCATTCTTCCAGATGGATTCAAGTAAGGATTCTCAATATTTGTCAATGTGAGAGCAAGTTGAACATCTTCACCAAACATAGCTTGTTCAGTTTGTGGATTAATCTTTTCACCATTCTTGTAATCTGTTTCTTTCAATGTCATGAACAATCCGAATTTTCTTCCAGAATAACGAACATTATCTCCTGGTTCTTTATGAGCAACGAATTCATCATCAAGAATCAATGTTCTTGATTTTGAAATTGTTGTTTGTGATGATTTAAGATTTTCAATTGCAATTTTGAGAACTGCTAATTGTGTAAGAAGGGCTTTATCATCAATTTTTGGGCTTTGTAAATCATTCAAATCAAACAAAAGTGGAAGATTAAGATCTTTCATGATTTGAGATGCAACTTTTGCGTTGTTTTCTGTATCACTTGGATCGAGTGAATAGAAATTGATCTTTTCTGGGAAGAAAGAATCAAAAAGTGCACGTAATGATAAGGCAAATGGTTGCCATGCTCTGTTTTGTAGCTACTGTACATAAATTTGCGATAGATTCTCAAATGAAGATTTTGTGGACAAACAGTTTTGGTCAAATAATAAAGCCTCTCACATTAATATCTTATTTGGTCAACAATATATATTTTCAGATAAAAATAATACTTTTTCATTAAAAAAAAAATTAATATCTTAAAACGTTATGTACATAATTTATTAAATTAAGAATGGCTGAATTGATAGCAGACATATAGTTTCCATGCTATTAATATGTAAATTAATATGAAATATAATTTTATGCATTCTGTAAAAGAGACACCAGCTATTTTTTAACAAAAATATCATTAAATATCTGAAAAATGAGGATTATCATTAAGATTAGAAAAATCACATATTGATAAGTAATACATATTCTATATATATATAATAAACCTCTAGCATATTTCATTGATAAAAGCAATATTTTATTTAATACCTATGTCTATATTTGGAGAAAAATGGAAAGAAATATTTGATAGATTAATTGTATCCGATTAAAAATACAATTCATTTCAAAACTTTTTAATAGTTTTCATATAAAATTTTGAGATCAATTTACAAATAAATTATTCATATCACAATAATAGATGAATATTATTAAAACTGATATATCTTTCCCATCTGTCTCCGGTCTTGCTGACATTTCAGCTCTTAGTTATAAACCAGAAGAAGAAAGTCAAATACGCGTTGTTTTCCAAATTGCTCATGGAATGGCAGAACATAAAGAGCGATATGAAAAATTTGCTCAAAAACTTGCTGAAAATGGATTTGCCGTTTATATTAATGATCATATAGGCCATGGAAAAAGTGTTAAGAGCAATGATGACCTGGGATTTTTCGGTGATAAAGATGGTTGGCAAAACTTTGTTGAAAATTGTCATCAGCTTTTAGTTATTGCAAAACAACAAAATCCAAACAAACCATACATATTCTTTGGACATTCTATGGGGTCTTTTGTTTGTCGCGCATTTACCTTTAAATACTATAAAGAACTTGTTGGCGCCGTAATTTGCGGGACAAGTGGACCAAATAAAGGCGCTTCTGCTGGAGTTGGCGTTGCAAATGTAACAAGCAAAATCAAAGATGATCATCATCGTAGTTCATTCATTGATCATATGGCATTTGGTGGCTATAATATAAAGTTTGAAGGGAAAACTCAGTACGATTGGCTTACAAAAGATGAAGAAGAAGTTAGAAAATATATTGAAGATCCATTATGCGGATTCGTCTTCACCTCAAACGGCTATCGTGATTTATTTAGCCTTCTTAATTACGTTAATAGCAAAGATTGGTTCAAGAATTATCCAAAAGAACTCCCAATTTTACTCGTTTCTGGAGAGGCAGCTGCTGGACGATGCTTCTCGCTGCGCAAGAGTTGTGGATGATGAATACTAAAGGCAACTTCCTAGATGAATTGTTTTTTATGTAGTTGGTGTGAAAGTGGAGATTATATAAACGAACTAGGAGGTGAAAGTCATTTATAATTTAGCACTTTTTGGTGGTACTATGGAGTTTTATGTCCAAATTATTTTATGTGGTTCCTTTCTTTCATTGAATATTCAATTGTAAATACCATAATTTATATTTTAAAAAGATATTAAAGATTCGAATAAAGAAATTGAGTCTTCACTTGCCACCTACCTGCCCGACATTATCAATATTTTTGTCAATTTCGCTTTTTTTACTTATCCAGGTTTGGCGTAGTCCTATGATAAGGTGTCAGAGGGAAAGGATTCGCGCGGAGTGGTGCTTATCTTATTAAAAATGAACTAGAAGCATCATTATCACTGAGAGAAGAATCAGGAGATGCTTCGCTGAACTCTAGTGGATCAGAGGATGAATTGGACAATGATGATGAGTCAGATGAATCTTGCTGGATAGAGAATTGCTAGCTTGTCGATGAAATCGAAAGAAAAAGATCACTCGATTCTAATGAGGCAGATGATTCTGGACTTGCATGGAATCATATGCTCCTTCATTTGGTAAAGATTCGGATGGTGCTTTATTTGAATCAGAAATGCTAACATTCAATAAGCATACCTCAAAGCGACCGTTTGGAGGAACTTTGAGAGGTTATGTTGCTCAATGGAGGAACTTTGAATAGAAAGTTCCTCCAAACGGTCGCTTTGAGGTATGCTTACATTCAATGATGATACGAAAGAAAATGCAATTGATTTTCTTGATTAAGATATTGTGCATCTGAATTGTTTTGATTTGAGGAAAGCGTCAAATAATAAATGGTTTTGTCAATATCTTGTGAAATACAAATTCCATCACAATCTTTAGTTGAATTTAATTGACGAAACAATTGAATCTTCTTTAATTGCAAGAGAAACTTCAATTAAAGAAGATTCAATTGAAGTTTCTCTTGCTTCATTTGAATCATTTATGTCATCATTCAATGAAGAGTCAAGCGATGTTTCGCATGATTTACTTGATTCAAAAGTTTCTTCATTTTATGAAGACTCAATTAAAGATTCATTTAATTTTATTCGAAGTTATAATTATATCTAATCGAAGTTATAATTACAAATGTTTTTGATAATATTCGTGTCTCTTTTGGTGGCAGTGTCAATTTTATTCATCGATGAAACAGAATTATGAAATTTATAAGTTTCAAATTCGTGCATCGAAAAAATGAATAAATGGGATAAAAAACTATCCAATTGACAAATTTAGCTCGTTTTGGAAATGATATTTAATTCAAATGAAATTTATCAAAAAATATTATTGTGAATCTTCTTAAAGCAGATAATTTTTGATAATAATATTGAAGATATTCTCGTATTTTTAATTTTAATAAAATAATTATCGTATAAGGTGAATATAGGTTAATTAATTTTGAAAATAAAATTTTCATTTAAACAAAAAACAAATTCTAGAGTTTTTTAATTATATTTTATACAATCAAGTTTAAAATTGTATTTAATATGATTTCATAAGTTATTTTATGAAGTTTCAGAAACAATATTTATGAAATTTTTATTTTTTTTTTATCTTGTTAGAAATATAAATTTATATCATTCCAAAACATAATTTATGCAATATCAACATATATATAATGATATTCCAACCAAATTTACATCGAATTTCAACAAATATTTTATTACATTTCAACAAATATTTTATTACATTTCAACAAATATTTTATCTAATTTCAACAAATATTTTATTACATTTCAACAAATATTTTATCTAATTTCAACAAATATTTTATGCCATTTCAACAAATATTTTATGACATTTCAACAAATATTTTATTACATTTCAACAAATATTTTATAGAATTTCAACAAATATTTTATTACATTTCAACAAATATTTTATTACATTTCAACAAATATTTTATTACATTTCGACAAATATTTTATCTAATTTTTACAAATATTTAACAGAATTCCAGGATTTCATTTTTTTGATATTCCGATATCATATTTATCGAATTAAATACATTTTTTATGGTATTTTATTGAAAAATTCATGGCATTTTAACAGTTTAGTTCATGAAATTTCGCTTTTCTTTTTATCCAGTTTCGAAAATTTATTTTATTATGTTTCATTAAATATTTTATCTAATTTCAACAAATATTTTATGACATTTCAACAAATATTTTATGACATTTCAACAAATATTTTATAACATTTCAACAAATATTTTATCTAATTTCAACAAATATTTTATAAAATTTCAACAAATATTTTATGCCATTTCAACAAATATTTTATTACATTTCAACAAATATTTTATGCCATTTCAACAAATATTTTATGACATTTCAACAAATATTTTATGACATTTCAACAAATATTTTATAAAATTTCAACAAATATTTTATGTCATTTCAACAAATATTTTATCTAATTTCAACAAATATTTTATGCCATTTCAACAAATATTTTATGACATTTCAACAAATATTTTATTACATTTCAACAAATATTTTATGCCATTTCAACAAATATTTTATAAAATTTCAACAAATATTTTATTACATTTCAACAAATATTTTATAAAATTTCAACAAATATTTTATCTAATTTCAACAAATATTTTATGACATTTCAACAAATATTTTATTACATTTCAACAAATATTTTATTACATTTCAACAAATATTTTATGCCATTTCAACAAATATTTTATGACATTTCAACAAATATTTTATCTAATTTCAACAAATATTTTATAAAATTTCAACAAATATTTTATAAAATTTCAACAAATATTTTATGACATTTCAACAAATATTTTATAAAATTTCAATAATTATATTTAATACAATTTATTAAAAAAGTTTCATTACATTCAAATAATTATTTTTATTCAGTTATAAAATATTTATTAATTATATTTGACAATAATCATTTTTAAAATTCCACACCAATTTTAATGGAATTAATAACATTTAATTTTTATAAAATTTCATTAAAAATTTATCAAGTTTTTTCATTTATTTTTATTATATTTCAATCAAAATTTAATCGAATTTTTTCCATAATTCATTTTATTTCAACAAATATTATATGAAATTCCAATAATATTTTCACAATATTCATATAAATATTTTTATGATATTCATTATTAAAATTCTCATGGAATTCAAAAGAATATTTGACTACATTCCAGCAAATATTTTTATGGAATTTCAGCAAATATTTTTATGGAATTCCAGCAAATATTTTTATGGAATTCCAGCAAATATTTTTATGGAATTCCAGCAAATATTTTTATGGAATTCCAGCAAATATTTTTATGGAATTTCAGCAAATATTAAATCGAATTTAACAAATGATTTAATTTAATTTCATAACAAATTTATATGTAATTTCAACAAGATTTTAATAAAATTTCAAATAATATTTCACCAAAACCTCCTGTTAAATCAACATCACCAACCAAAACAGCTACTTCTACTGAATTAACTTCGACTAATGATAAAGCAACAATTGAACAACTTAAAACACAATTAGAAACACAACAACGAGAATTTAAAGCACAAATTGCATCTCAACAAGAAAAATATGAATCACAAATGTCAGCTCAACAACGAGAATTTAAAGCACAAATTGCATCACAACAAGAAAAATATGAAAGAGAGTTATCCGATAAAAAGGATCAAATAATCAAAATGCAAAATCAATTGGAAGAAATTAAAAAAAAAATTAGCAAACAAGAAGAAAATCCAAATTTCAAACAAGATGCAGTACTCCAAATTCTTGATTCAGAAGCGATCAACAAATATGAAAGAGAAGAAGAAATTGGATCTGGATGTGGTGGAAGAGTGATTAAAGTATTTAAGAAAAAATATTATGCATTAAAAATCATGAATATCAAGAAAGGCGAAACAGTTAATTTTCGCCGATTTTTACGCGAATATGAAATCATCAACATGCTCAAACATCCTAACATAATCCAAACGTATGGAATTTTCATGAGCGAAGGAAAAAATCCACCATCTATTCTTCTTGAATATTGTGATACAAATTTAGATGAATCAATTCAGAACAAGAAACTGACTAACGTTGATATTGTATTTACAATCTATCAAATTGTTGAAGGAATGAAATACGTTCATCATCGAAAAATCATTCATCGTGATATTAAACCATCAAACATTCTTATTTCAAGTGATGGTACGATTAAAATCAGTGATTTTGGAATATCAAAATTGATGAGCCTTGATGAACAATCTACAACAGGAGGTGTTGGCACACAAAAATTCATGGCACCAGAAATCATCAACGAAGAAAAATATGATGAGAAAGTTGATGTTTATTCATTTGGAGTTTTAATTTACTTTGTTTTAAATGATGGTGATTTATCCGAAATCAAAATTCGAAACATTGTTAATGGAAAGAAAACTCCTCTCCCATCTAAATTCACTGAATTTTCAAAACAATTAATCAACTCCTGTTGGAATTTTGATCCTAAAGATCGTCCAAGTTTTGAACAAATAATTGAAGATTTATCTCGAAACAAATTCAACTTGATTAACTTAACAAAACCAGAGCTTCAAAAAGTTGAATCATTAGTCAAAAACCACAAAGCATTAATTCCTTCATACTGAATTCATTCATTTTAATTAAAATAATCTAATTTCTTATTTCATATTATTATATTTTATTAGAGACTTATCAAAATTATTTTTATTTTTAAAATTCAAACGATAGATTTAATTTGTGAAAATGGATGAAAATCCAAATGATTTTGATCCACCTCTTCCAGTTACTAATTTTTTTATATATAAAGATCGCAAGTACCCTTTTAACTTCAATTTTTTCAAAATTTTTTCACAATTACTTTCATCAGGAGAATTTGACGTTTTACCTGAATTAAATATAAACCTTGTTGATGAAGATCAATGCAAAATTGAATTATCAGATGAATTTATTAAGTATTTTATAGGATATTGTCAAAATACACCAATTCCCAAAGATAAAATCAATCAGGAAAGTGTAATGACATTTCATTATTTGGCTAAATACTATAAAGTTAAACCCTTATTTGATCAAATGGAGAATTACTTCAATAAAAACCAAGAAAAATTTATATTTTCTTTCTAATCCAGACTTAGACCACCTTAATCAAGAAAGATACGAAGAAATGCTTAGTTCCTAATTACTTGAACACATAAACAATCCTCAATTACTTTCACTTCCAATTTTGCATCGAGTATTGACCAAATATCAACTCAAATTTAATAAAAGTCATGAAAGCCAACCAGAAATCACCGACTTTTTATTTAAATATCTCGATGAACATGGTATTAAATCTTCTTGCTTATTTTCGTTTATTGACCTAAGATAAGAAAAAACCGAATATTTGTATCGTCTTCTCAATGATTATTCAAATAAATTTGATTTTCACTTCATTAATTCATCACTTTTGAAAATCTTGTACAAAATTGAGAACGAATTTATTGAAACTAAACAAATCGTTGATACAAAACAAAATGAAACTTTGGCAAAAATTTCAAAAGAAATGAAAAATTTCGAAGAAATTAAAGAAAACTTAAATAACCAAAAAGATAAAATTAAAGGTGAAATCTATCATATGAAAAATGATCATATTCAAATAAAAGATAATATGAAAAAACAAATAATCGATGAAATTAAAGATTTTAAAGATGAAATAAGTAATTTCGTTAAAAATGCTGAAAATCATTTCAAATCAAAAAAAAAAAAAAAAAAAATTGATAGAATGAAAAGTGATATGAAAAGCAGCATCGACCAAATAAAAACACAAATTAAAGATGATTTTTCTAATGATCAAACTCAATTAAAAAATGAAAATAATCAATTGATCAATGATGTTAGATTAGAAATTCAACCAATTAAAGATGATTTGAATCAATTCAAAGAAAATTCAAATGAAAGGTTCTCAAAAAGTCAAGATGAATTGAATCAATTCAAAGTAAATTCAAATGAAAACCTCTCAAATCTAATTGAAATAAAGATTCCATCATCTGTTGATAAGATCGACCAAAAATCTTTTGAAAAATGTTCAAACTTAGAAAAGTTGACGATCAATCCTTATCAAACAAAATTTGAATCGAATACGTTTTTATTCGAATCATCTGCTACGTCCATAAATAAGTTCAATTACGATCAATGGTGGAAATTGACCGAATTGATCATTCCTGATTCCGTTACATCGATTCAAGAAGGTGCACTATCAAACTGTTCAATGCTAGAAAAATTGACGATACCTAATTCGATTCAATATCTTAGCATTAACATATTCAAAGGATGTTGTAAAACATTAAAAACAATAATATTTGATCCTTATTCGACACGATTCGAATCAAACACGTTTGGTGAATGCACACATTTGAAAAACTTAGAATTATATTCATCTGTCACTTTTACACAAGAATGTGACTTATTCAAAATTGCTAAGTTTACAAAAATAACGATACCTAATTCAGTGACTTCAATTAGTACAAAGTCATTCCGAAATTACAACTGTCTGGAAGAAATTGTTATTTCTAATTCTGTTGTTTCAATTGAATATGACGCATTTTATGGTTGTTCTAAATTGAAAGAAGTCGTCATTCCTGATTCTGTGAAAACAATCGCAGGCGGCGTTTTCTGTAATTGCGCTGCATTGAATAAAGTTTTGTTACCTAATTCTGTCAAGTCTATCAGTGGTGGTACTTTCAGTTTGTGTCCATCGATTGAAGTAATTGAAATTCCAAATTCTGTGGTTTTTATTGAAAACGATCTTTGTAAAAAATGCACTAAACTTGAAAAAGTGACAATTCCTGATTCTGTGACTTCTATTGGAGCTGCTGCTTTTTGTGAATGCTCAAGTCTCAAAGAAGTTTTTATACCTGATTCTGTTCATTATATTGGAACTAGCGCGTTTTATAGCTGCAGTAATTTGGTGAAAGTTCGTCTTTCAAATTCGTTGACTTCAATTGAATTACGCACATTTAAATACTGCTATAATTTGAAGGAAATCAACCTTCCTAGTTCTTTGAATTCAATTGAAGCTGAAGGATTTTCTGATTGTGGAAACTTGGAAAAAATAACAATTCCATCTTCTGTGAAAACAATCAATGATTATGCTTTCAGTTGTTGTTGTAAATTAAATGAAATTTTATTTGAGAATCATTCGAAATTATCTTTGATTGGATATCTTGCTTTTTATCAATGTCGTACAATAAAAAAATATAAAAATTCCATCTTCTGTGACTGAAATCGGTTCTCATGCTTTTTGTTATTGCTGTCAAATGGTAAAAGTGACATTTGACTGTTCATCATCTCTCGTTAAAATCGGTTCTCATGCTTTTTGTTATTGTAATGAATTAAGTGAAATATCAATTCCTCCTTCAGTTACGTCCATTGAGTCTAACTGTTTCAATTCATGCTCAAAATTGAAAAGAGTTTCACTTCCATGGTCACTTATACTATAAAGATAAAATGGATATTCCATTTTGGAAAAATGCAAAACCAAGCATTTTTTCTAAAACCTTCATTTGTATATTCTATAAGGATTTTCTAAATAAGTGAACCTTCATTTGTATATTGTTTTCTGGGAATCTATTGAATTCCCTAAATCTTGTATTGAAGATAGTTTCAATAAGGAGAGATAACGAGTTCATCTGTCAAGCGAACATTTTTTTCTCAAGGAACTATTTGAATTTAGCCAGTTTTATATCTATTTCCACTTTTAATTTATTGCCACTTTTTGAATAATATTAAAATTTTTTTTCTCTTGATTTTTTATTTTGTTCAATAGAAATGAATAATCAATTTTAATGAAATTGAATTCCTACAAGGCAATCTATGAATTTCTCTTTACATTCAAATCATATCTTCAAGATCAATTTTTAATTGAAAGTATAAATTGGTTATTTAAATGATTTATTAGTATTTTTATTATATTTATAATACTTTTATAATATTGTTTTATTAAAATGAAAATATTAAATTGAGATATTTAAAATATGATTTTGTTCAAATATTTGAACCTTTCAATTTTTGCCTTTTTTTTTTTTTTTAAGATAACTCATTGAATGGAAGAAGAAAACGTAATATGCATAAAGCATGGAATACCAGATACTCATTCTTTTATTTATAAAGGCAAACAATATCCTTTTAAATATGACTTTTTTAAAGATACCTCCAAGTATTTTTTAGATAATCCAAATTTGATAGAACAAAACAAAACGATACAACTAGTAAGTGAAGAATTGGAGGAAATTCTCGATTTTTCGGATGAAGCAATTCAAAGCTTTATTAAATTTGTTCAATGTCAAAATATAGTGCTTAATAAATTTAATGTTGTCGCACTTTATTATTTATCCAAAGAATATGGAGTTTCAGAACTGAAGTGCCTTAGTTTTGTTGTTGACATCTTTTCCCCAAGCATTTTGAAAGAAAAAGCTCGTCTCATCAGTTGAAACCCATATTGAAACTTCTTCAATTGCCTTCTTTCGTTCTTTTTTTACGCTAAAAATTTTTTTCTTGACAAAAAAAAAGTTTTTTTCTGTCAAAAATTCTCGAACTTAAAACAAAAATTTTTTTCTTTCGTGTGAAAATGCTAATGTTTTCGTGCTAGACCTATAAAAATGCTTGTGTCCAGATTTCATTATTTTGTCATTCATCACAAAAAATAGCTATTCAAGATATATATAAAGATATATATTTTAAATATTTTTTTTTTATTAATGAATCGAGATTTTTATGCTTCACTTGCAGAATTATCACCAGCATTCTTCTTTTTACGAAGAACGATTATAACAACTACTATGACGATTACTATAACGACAACAACTGCAACTACGATTCCAACAATCATTCCAACGTTTGTGGTTCCGTTACTTCTGTTTTGTGGTTCGTAATTATATATTGGTTGTTCATCAACTTTAAAACCAGGATTTGCATTTTGATCAAAACTGTAGCTATCTTTATCATAAACAAGAGTAATCTTTGGTCTTTTTTCTATATCTACTTTATCAAAGTTTCTTTGTTCGATAGTAATAGCCATTTTTTCAAGTGTCTTTGCAAAAAATCCTGTTGATGGTCCTATTGATATGTTAATTGGTTTAAAAGAATCAATTTCGGATTCTGAATCAAGTTCAATAATGTAATGTGTTGCATATGATAGAGTATTTATTGTAGTAGCACTTTTATAAGGAATGATTATTTCATCATTATAATAACTACTTTCATCGTAAATTATCCAATTATTTTTATGATATGAAATGGGAAGTTCATTTATATTAGAACTTGAAGGAAAATAACCGATCTGATTTACTTGAACCAAATCATCAGTGAATAAATATTCACCACTCGTTCTATATAACGTAGTACCAAAAATAAAAGAGTCTGATCTAATTTTCTTTGATTCAGGATTAATTTTAGCATATTCACAATAGATAGTATGGCAATTGGCATCACTTTTAATAAATTTAAAATGACCATCATTAAGATCAAGGTATGAAACTTTTTTTTTCATATCACCAACGATTGAAACAACTTCATCATAGAAATCTGATCGCTTTTTGGTTCTTCCAAATTCAATAAGGCTCTTTTCACTTCCGTTAAATTTCACTTTTTTCATTCTCTTGATCATTTGGTGTAAATGTTTTTTGTTTCTATATGATTCTTCATCATAAGTATCATCATATTCAAAATGTACAACCATTTGTGCTTTTAAGTTATTGAAATCAATTTCACCAAAATTAAAACCAACAATTATAAGATATTCAGTGGCTTTGGATACCTTTTTCAATACACTATTAATGTCAGATCCTTTTGAATAAAAATAGCCTTCTAATGAATTAATATAGGCCATGCAATCTTCATAACTTTCATCTTCATCTCTTTCATCACTTTTACATTTTTCTTCTTCTCTTTTTATTTCTTCTTCTAGATCTTTTTGGACTGATTCTTCTGAAAAATTAGGTCCAACATATATAGAAGAAAACTTAGGAACCTTTAGGCTTTGTGAAATGGAAAATAGAAGCAGTAATAAGCTTATCATTGCAAACTATTTAAGTGAAATGAAATCAGCGGTTTATTACAATTATTGTTATAAGTTGTCAATATAAAACTGTAATTGAAATTAGTCCACTTTAAAAAGCTTTTGATTGCTTTTTCAATATTCTTATTAAAAGAGTTTCAACTTGAATTAATGATTCTTAGAACATCTCTGATAAAAAATACTTTCCCTAGCTTTTTGGATTTAACTTGAATATCTCTGATTTAAAAACTCAACTTTTTCAATGGTTTAAATATTTGCTTTTTCTTTAGCGTATGATTTGAAAAAATTATGACTTATTTCTTCATGAGTGCATGAAATATAAATTTTTTAGATTATATAATGATATACGTTTTATAATAATTTTTGGATATTGAAAATATAACTTTGAATATGGGTTTAGTAAATATTAAATAACGTATTTTTAAATTTTTATTTTAAAAATATCTTAATATTTAAAGAAATAAATTATCTATTATTTCCATAAAATATATCTATATGACTCATATATACACAGAAAATATAAAAGCTTAATTATACTCTTCATTTTTTTGAATGAATTGATATTTTTGATATTTTCGATCTTTATGTGTAATAAGAAAGATCAGGATTTCCTTAATTTTATATATTTTTAATGAAATATTATATAAAAAATATTCATTAAAATTTATCTATTATCTTTTATTGGCGTCTTTATACTCATTATTTTTCAAAAAAGTACTTGTTTTCAATAAAAACACTATTTTCCAAATATTATTAAATAAATAAAGTTATTAAATGGTGAAATTAGAAAATGTGACTTGTATTAAATATAATTCTTGAATATAGTGGAAATATATATTTTGATTGCAACTTTATACAATGTTTAATAAAAGTAAGCAGTTTCGGCTTTCTTTCAGATATAAAAAAATAATATTTTTTTTATTACTTTTAATTATGTTAATAATGCAATTTCATAAAAATAATTTGTATATATTAAATAGTATTAAGTATATTTAAAATTGTGAACAAATTAAAAAAATCTGAGATTATTTTTGCATTACAAAGATAAAAATAAAAAATCAATAATAATATAAAATATATACTAAATATATATGATTAAATCTAAAATATTAAATCATTTTGTGATTTTGCAAAGTTACTACACCCATCTTTTAATTGCTGATTTGTCGGCATTAAGTGAAAACCTTCCAACAACAACAATATTTAATTTATACTATTTTATCAAAAATCTGACCTTAAAGTAATGAAAAGCCAAACCTTTCCTATAAGAAAAATAAATTTGGTAATGATTCTTTCACAACTTTTACTAAATTAAGCTTTCTTTGTCATGATTCATTCACAATATTTTTAATTTAAAAAGTTTCTTAAATTCTATTAGATTAAGAAAATACTCACAAAATTTGAATTTACCTCTCAATAATTTTCAGTACATAAAAATTTTTGAAAAAATTGTAAATAAATCATGACCAAAACCAAATATGATATGAAAAAGTGATCATACTTAATTTGATATTAATGTCAAACAAGAAAGAAACAGCCCCTAATGAAGAAGTACAATTAACAGACAAAGAAGACGATGAAGAAAAACAAGCCTATTCTATGCTGAACGAAATTGAAAAAGAAATGAATGAAATTGCTGAACAAATAAGACAAATCAATGAAGAAACCCATAAAGTTGATGATTCTTTACAAAAACAACATGAAGAAATTGACGAAATGAAAAAGCCAGAAAAGAAGAAAGGATTCTTTGCACGTAAAAAAGAAGAAAGAAAATTAGCCAAAGAAAATGAGAGATTGAATAAAGAAATTGATGAACAAATTGACAAATTAACTATAAAAGAAGGAATGAGTGATGATGATGATAAAAAAGTTTCAAAAAAATCAGAAAAAAATAAAAAAAAAAAAGATAAAAAACATCATCGTTCATCAAAAAAAGACAAAAAGTCAGATAGAGACAACTTGCCTGAAGATAATTACATTGAAGAAGAAGAAGAAATTGGACAAAATGCACATGACATCGGTGAAGAAATTCAAGAACAGTTAAGATTGGCTCAAGAATTATATAAAGATATGGATGATCAAGATTCAAAACCAAAGAAATCCGAAAAGAAAAAATTCTTCCACAAGAAAAAATAAATAAATAAATCAATTTTATTAATTAAATTTTTTTTATAAGATAATCCAATCCAGATTTTTAATGCAAGAAATACCTATAAACAAGTTTTAGTCAAAGACTTCATATATTTAGACAAATTAATTGAAGGTGATGTTATCATTATTTCGTGCAACTTTACTAGATGTAAATCATTTTTTGGTGGTGCAATTTATGCATTTTCAAATTTAGAACAAAATCAAATCTATATTTCAAGCAGTACGTTTATTGCAAATGAATTTTATCAATCAATTGTTTCAGATAATCATCTCTTTGGTGGAAGTGCAATTTACATGAGTTCTAAGAAAAGTGATGTAATTAACTGCCAATTCGCTAAAAATAGAGGAAAAGGTGGATCTGGTAAAATTTATAATGATTTCGATGAATTATCTACCAAAATACTTGAATTAGAAAAGAATGAAAAATATCTCGTTTCTATTTCACAAAGCAATTTTGAAATAGATTCTACTTCATCTTGCTCGCTTTATTACGTTCGTGAAAGTAAGAAAGCTGTTTCTATCGATGTAAATGATTGCATATTTAATGGAGATCTTTCGAAAGATGCTCACCATATCGATGGTACTTCTTTATTGAAAGAATCAGAAACTCCTAAACTTCGAATTAAATCTTGCAAGTTTTCATCTGATATCAACTCTGCTTTGAATTCAAAGAACAATGATCATTCTAATAGCTTTGCTTCTTTTGATATATCGAATCAAGAATTCGATAAAAAAGATATCTTAAGTGTTAAATTGAGTATTAATAATAACGAAAATAATAAAATGAAATCGATGATGATTGTTTCAGTCATTTTTGCAGCATTTGTTGTTGCTTTCGCTTTTGTTGTTAGAACAAAGAAGTTAAGTGATGACGATAAAAGTATTGATGATAACGATTTGGTGGATCTAAATGAAATCGTTGAGAAAAACTTTGATGCACTTATGTAATTATTACGTGAGTTGTTCTTTCTGAGCTGCATTTTGGCTCGTCATATATTCCGCTTTGGTAGAGCTGGAAAGAAACCAGAGATGCGTCTATCATTGTTGCACAGACTCCCGTTGAAACGAGCTCTGCGACTTTCTCTTCGTCACCGTAATTTCCGATGAAGAAATCTGTTGACACGAACACGGCTTTTTCAAAAGAAAAATCGCACGTTGCCCGTTTATAACCGATGTATTGATAGTCTGAGTTATGGGCTGACTCACACGTTTCTTCCGATGTTTTCTGATTAAAATTTACTCGACTGTACGAAAGAATCCGAGGGTTGTAACGGCGGAATGTTAGACCAAATAATCTAACAAATTATTCATTATCATCAACTACTGTTTGATGTACAACTCAGACGAATATAATCCTTGATCTAAGTTTAATCTTAAACTTTGATGCGCTTGTGTCATGGCAGAAACATACCCAGACGAACATAATCCTTGATCTCGGATTTGATTAACAAGGCATTTGTCTCTCCAATCAATCAACTCTGGTTTGTTTACTTTTACATAATCAACTTTTTGTGTACTTTTTGGAGTCACTTTCACAGTGCCGATTATTGATTGATATTCTGCTTGAGTGTAACATACAAATTTGTTAAAGCCAAGCTTGAATATTTTATGTCTAAGTTTAAGATGAAATACAAAATGATCGACGGCTCTTCATCGATTTCCTTCATTTTATTAAAAATGTTCATGACTTCTTCCTTGTTGATTTCTCGTGTTTTTTCAAAGTACAAATCTATGATTTCCTTCATTATTTTCTCTTCAATTTTCGTCATTTGATTACTATTGACAAATTCTGAAAAATGTGAAGAGAGATACTCAATCGATTTATCATGAAATTCTGTTGATAAATACGATAGTGATTCTTCAATGCTGTTGATGAATTTGATGTTTTCTTCATCATCAAGTAAAAAACGAATGATATGGAATAATTTTTCTTTATCTTTGTTAAGTGGAATTTCAACTTTTTCTTCAGATGATTTCAATAGTAATTGAATGGTTTCTCTCAAACTTGATTCATCACAATCGATATCTCGGTTTGAAATGTCAAGTAAAAATGAATTAATAGTCGGATCAACTTGATTGAGCTCATTGATTTTTTTAGATAGAACACGTTCTTTGTTTTTAGTTGTCGTAACTTGAATATTTGTATTCGGTGATTTCGTGGAATCTTCTTTGAAACTAATGAAAAGATTGAAGGGAGAACTGTGGTCTTGAATTGTTAATCGTCTAAATTTTGTGATGGATGGCTCGTATTCATTACTTTGCATTGCTGATTATATTGATTGTATTGATTCAAAAAGTTGAATCCATTATCAATTTAATTCAATAGAATACAAATTCTATAGAAAATTCAATCCAAATGATTTTGCGATACAAAATTTTATTGAAAATATTTGTTGGTATAATATGAAAGTATTGCATTCTACTTTTATTTTTTATTTCTGTTATTATAATATTTAATACTTATATAAGTTTATTATTGTTTTTTTAATATTGTTTTTTAATTATTATTGTGTATTTAACCAAAATTTTCATTTTTATTTGAACACGTGAAATGATGTAAATTCATCGTTTTTTTAAAAAAAATCTATTTTATCTATTAAAAAAAAAATTATTTAAACTAATTTTGATGAATATATTTTTTATATTTATTATTGTGTTATTTTTTATCTGTAAATAAAATAATTTCAAATATTGAACATTTCATGTATGAACATAAAAAACATTTATATTTTATATATAAAAAAAGGACAATCAAATAATCATAAGCATTATTACAGCCTTCTATATTCTTATGAAACAAAAAAGTTCAATGGAACAAATTGACAATTGTTCTGACATCAATTATATCAAAATCGACATTTTCACAGCTTCTATCGTCAAATATTTAATAATGAAATATTATCTACTAATAAAAATGATATATTCAATTTTATTTAAATGGTTTACTTGACAAAAATATGAAATTTATAAACTGGTTTCAATAAATCGGAACCAGTAATTGACCATCGAATAGCGGTTTTGTCTTATATTGAATGTATAAACATTTTAAAAAGTCTATTATAATTGACCATTGGTTCCGATTTAATGAAACAAGTTTATTAAATTTTATTTAAATGGTTTAAATGATGATGAAATCATAACTATGAGTTTTTGACTTCCAATGTAATTTAATGATGGGAATGATTCTAATTTTGAATCTTCTGGAATTTCAATTATTTGAAGTTCTGTGCAATAATAATATACATTTTCATATATTTTAGAAACATTTGATGGAAGAGAAATTGATTTGATACTTGATTGTGAAAATGCAAATTTTTCAATTGCTTGTAAATTTGAATTAGAAGCAAATTCAACTTTTGTAAGTCTCATACAAAAGGTAAATGCATAATTACAAATTATTGAAACATTTGATGGAATAGAAATTTTTTTGATTTTTGAATTTGCAAATGCATTTGATCCAATTATTTGTAAATTTGAATTTGTCTCAAATTCAACTTTTGCAAGTTTTGTGCACTCGTAAAATGCATATTCACATATTTTTGAAACTTTTGATGGAATTAAAATTTCTTTAATTTTTGCGTTAGAAAATGTATTTGATTCAATTATTTGTAAATTTGAATTTGACTCAAATTCAACTTTTGCAAGATTTGTGCAATAGCAAAATGCATATTCACATATTTTAGAAACTTTTGATGGAATAAAAATTTCTTTGATTTTTGATTTTAAAAATGCATTTGATTCAATTGTTTGTAAATTTGAATTTGGTGAAATTTCAACTTTTGTAAGGTTTTGACAAAATGAAAATGCATATTTTTCAATTGTTTTTACACACGCATTTGAAATTACCACAAACAAATCATTCAAATGTCTGAGGATGAGAAGCACTGGCCTTAATTGGCACAGAAGTATCGATTACCATTATTTGTGTATAAATGCAATTGAATTCTATGGGATAGTCATTTAGAACTCATTTTCATTTATAGAGCTGAAAAATTAGTTGCCACGGTGATTTTAAAGCTCTCAAATTCCATAAAGATGAAGCAAAAGATGCGTTATGAATATAATTGAGCTCAATTATATTAATTGAATAAATAATAACAAGCAATTTTTGAATAAATGCAAATGATCTTTTCAATTGGTTTGGATAGTATTGAGTGAAATTATTTCAGTTTCATCATCTAACTGACTAATGCTGAAAAAAGCATTTTTCTGAAAGGTTGTCTATTTATTGATCAAATAAAATTTTTAAATAAAAAAAGCTTATATTGATATAAATGAGATTTATTATTTAAAAACAATCATTGTATTCATTTATCAACTTGCATATTTCAATATTCACCGAATTATCACTCTCATCGATCATATCGAGCGGTGTTTTATATAAACAAAATAAAAAAAGAACACTATAAGTCAAAACTTAAGTAAAACCATCATTTCGTAAGTTCAAATTGATGTCATCTCTTGATAAAAGAATTCTAACGATTTCAATATTTGGCTGAGAAACGGCTTCATGCATTGGAGTCCACAGTTAGCACAAAAAGATAAATCCCATCATTTCCTTGAATGTTAATATCAACATCATTTATCTCAATTAAAAGTTTAACAATATCAGCATAACCTTCAGAAACAGCACAACTTAAAGGCGTCCAATTAAACAAATAATAAAAAAAAAAGGAAAATTCCATCATCATCTTGAATGTTTAATTTAATATCCTTTTCATTCAAAAGAAGCTTAACAATACTCGTGTAGCCTTTAGAGCATGCCTGATGTAAAGCGGATGATTTATTTGAATCGACTTTATTTATATCAAATTTATTGGATTTCAAAATTAATTCAACAATTTTTGTCATTCCTTCATGAGAAGCGTAATACAAAGCATTTCTTCCTTTTTCATCTGAGATTGTACAATCAATTTTTGGATGCTTTATAAGAATATCAAAAATGTCATAGTAACCATATTGAGCGGCATAAATCAATGCAGTCACAAGTTAATTATAAAAAAAAAAAAATCTTATGAAACACCATCTTTTGTTTGTTTATTAATATCAACTTTTTCACTTGAAATTAAAAATTCAACAGCTTCATATCTCCCATTTATAACAGCATTATCGAGTGCCGTCGTGTTTCCATTATTATCCAAATTCGGATCGATTTTTGCATGCGAAAGAAGAAGTTTTATCGAACAAATAACATTATCGCGTGATGCATAATGTAAAGGAGTCCAGCCAGATTCATCAGTTAAATTCGGATCAACGTCATTTTCAAACAAAAAAAGCATCTCTTGCAAATTTGCTTTGATCGATGCTTGACTCAATACGAAGCCATCATGAATGTCCATTTGACGATTCTCAACAAGCCACGTGAATATTTCATACTGATGAAATTTGGCTGCTACATGAAGTGACCCTTCAAAGTCTTGCTCATACTGGTCCAAAATATGGACTATTTCAAGATTTCCTCCGGCAACAGCAAAATGAACAAGAGTCCGAGAAACTCCGTCCTTCATTGACAAGTCTGCCTCATTCAGAAGCAAAAATTTAAAAATTTTCAAAGATCCATAAAAAGCAGTACATTGAATCAAGGTTGGCATATTTTGCAGAATGGGAGGAAGACCAAATATTGATGGATGAATTCTATGGTTTACATCTGAAACCGTTTTTTGAAATTCATCAATTGAATCGGTTTCAATGTAACTTTTTTGTTCAAATAATTTGTGATAGATTTCAAAATCGTTCGCTGAAAGACTGTCGTAATTCATATATATTGAGTGAAGACATCCTGGTGCTGTGATCAATTCCATTTCTTTCGTAAATAATTCAAAAAGTGAAAAATAAAGTTCAGAATTTAATTCTTTTAATTCTCGTGCAAAATAGCAAAATATTGTTGACGAATAAAAATGTTCGGGTGAATGATCTTTGGAATATAATTCTATTCTCGCAACAATTTCTTCCGGTGAGTAAAAATCTGTCATCATCATTTGTCGAAGAAAATAAAAATTATTCGCATTTAAAAAAATTGATTCATCACAGTTTGAAGCTTTAAAAAACTTTTCAAGTAGAATTGATTTGATAGATGAATTAGTGCTATTTAAAAAAATAAGAAGTTCGCAATAATATGGAATTAATTTTGGTCGTATTTCCGAAAATATTAAAATAATATCAAGTAAAAGATTGATTTCTTTTGCATTTGATAAAAAATCTGAATCAGAAAAATATTTTTTTAAGGGTAATAATGATTCATGAGAGAAATTTAAAAGATGGTCTTGCAAATCTATAATTTTATTTGCTTGATCAATCACTTCGATTGGTATCATTAGCAAAATTGAATTTGGTTAAGATATTATTCAAAGATTTTATAACGATTATTATTTATTGAAATAGTAACGTTTGTTTTATTCTAATTTTCTGCTTAAAAAAATCTTGATTTTTTTTCTTTCATGAAATTTATTTTATTACTAATTAAAAAATATATGAGCATTCTTATTAAAGTTATTCATATATTTAGTTAAGCTATTCATTTCTTATGAATTGAGAAATAAAAAATAAATAAAAAAATTATTTCCGACACGGGGAGTCGAACCCCGATCCCGTGGATGAAAACCACGTATCCTAACCGCTGAACGATGTCGGATTCTTATTATTTCAATTTTTTTATATTTGGTTATATAGAGTTTTTTCAAAAATTATATATGTGTCGAAAATTTTTTAATTCAAATAAAGACCCAAAATCTTCACCAAATTTTTTTTTAAAAAACAAAATTGACAAATTTTAAAATTTATTTTAGTCAAATTAACTTACACGAATAATGGCTCTTTATAATAAAAATTTTCATTAATTTTATCTAAATCAAATTGACATTATTTTTTACAGAGATTTTAAAACTTAGGTTTCAGTTTGGTTAAGGTAATAACATCATAAAATTATATTATTTACCACCTGCTTGTCTTTAAATATCCAAAAAAAAATTTGGAACTTTTTTATTCAAGTGTATCATACGAGGTCAATATTGACCTTAATCATTAAATTTAATATAATTTTTTATCTATTATAAATATGTTTTTTTTTATTTATTTATTTAAATATTGAATCAATTGAAAGAAGATAAATTAGAAATAGTTTGAGTTGACTTATTGGTTCATTGAGGAATCTTTGTTTTGTGTTGCTTCACAAAAGATTCAATATTATCGATTTCAGTTTTATTTAATTGAATCAAATTGTAGTGATTTCTTTCGAGGTCATTAAGAATCATTTGGAAACTTGGCCGATCTTTCGGATTAAAGTTCCAGCACTCATTTATTAGCTTCTTTGAGAATTCAGTGAATGAAGAAGGAATATCGGCCTTCTTTCCTCTAACCCTTTCTTTAATCTTGATTTTTGGAAGTTTTCCACCACTCAGAACATAGAACAAAAGAACGCCAAATGAATAAGCATCAATTTTTTCGTCGTAAGAATCTTCTTCATTGATTATTTCAGGCGCTATGAACATTAATTTGCTAATAGGGTATGACATCGATTGTTCTTCAAAAGAAATTAATTTCATTATACAAAAATCGCTGATTTTCACAGTTCCATCACTTGCAATCAGAATGTTAGTTGGACACAAGCTTCCATGAATTATTCCCTTCATGTGGATGTATTTCATGCCTTCGGCGATCTGGTAGATGATCTTCACAATTCCTTCTTTTGACAAAATGTTTTCTGAAATTGCATTTTCTAAGTTCATAGGACAATATTCAAGCAGGATGCTTGGTGGATATCTTTTGCTGCCAGTGTAGATTCCAATTACTTCAACAATGTTCGGATGACGTGGTTGGCTCATCAAGATTTCATATTCTTTGATGAAATTTGGAAGATATTGGAAGTTACTAATAAAAATTTTCTTCAATGCATAAATATCTTTCATTAAAACCTTTGTCACTCGTCCTACTGATCCGAAATCTTCAATCTTTTTCAAATTTTTTATTTCTTCTTCTTCAAGAATTCTGAATCCACTTTGCTCAACTTTCTGCTCTTCTGGTGATTGGCTTCTTTGGAGTTCTTGTTTGCTCATTTTGTTTGTTTTTTTGAAAAAATAATATTTTGATAAGAAATTAAATTAAAAAATAAAACATATTTATCTCATAAAATCAAGAATTTTATTCAAATAAAAAGATAAATATATTTATTAGAGATATTTTTAAAATCCATTTCATTAATTATAATCCAATTATATTTTTTCAATTACTATTAATTTTTACTTTTCTATAAGCAGAAACTGGATATAGGCGAAATCTGGTTTGGATTGTGTTTTGCTTTTTGCAATGATAAAAAAATGGTTCAAGTTAGATTTTCCTTTGTCTATTTTTAGATTAATCAATGGACATTGTTGCAACTAAACAAGGATAAAACAATTAGTAAGTAAAAAATTAAAAGCATGATTACATGCATAAGAATCTGTGATTACTGAAACTTAATTTTTGAAGAATGTTTTTAAAGATATCGAATAAAAATAAATAAACAAAAAACTTAATCCTACCATCATCATTTCCTTAAGTTCGTTTACTATTTTTTGCTAATTTTAGAAAATCGTTAATCAAAAAATGTCTTCAAAAAAAAATTTCCATTTCCACGATTAAAAAAAATACAAAAAGTTGATAAAAATTTTTGCACAAAGTTTACATAGTGGAAAAAATTTTTATGAAAAAAAAACAATTTTTAATGAGTGCGAGTCAAAAAAAACTACAAGAATTTTATCAAACAGCTTTAAAAATTTTAGAGTCTTATGAATACAAGCATTTAAATTCATATATTGCATTTGATCTGAACATTGCTTATCAAATTATTAATTATGCAGACAACTTGTTAAAAAATGAGCCATCAGTTTTGAATATCACCGTAACCAGGTCAGATGCATCAAATTTTGTTATATCAGGAGATATTCATGGAGATTTAAAAAAACTCCTTGATATTTTTAGGAAAGAAGGCTACCCGCCACAAACCAGATATTTATTTTTAGGAGATTACGTTAACAAAGGTGAAAATAGTTGCGAAGTTATGATATTATTATATTCATTGAAATGCATGTACCCAAACCACATCTTTTTAACCAGAGGAAATCATGAATTTAAAACAATGACTGATAAATATGGCTTTAAATCGGAATGTATGAGAAGAATCCCTAAAGCAAACTATGATCCTAATAATTCCGAAAAATTTTATGCACAAATAACTGACACTTTTGCTTCTCTCCCAATTTGTGCAATTATAAATGATGATATATTTTGCGTTCATAGTGGTATTGCCTCTTTTTTAGATAGCAGGGAAGATTTATTAAAAATTCACAAAATTGGCCATGAATTCACCTTTTATGATCAAATTCAATATGAATTTCTATGGAATCATCCAAGTAATGACACAAAATTTTATGAACCTAGCCCTAATGGAATCCAATCCATTTTTGGCATAGAAGCATTGAATTCATTTCTTGAAAAATTGAGGTTTAAATGGGTCTTTCGAGTCCATCAAAGTGAAACGATAACCTATCAATATCCACTTGGTGAAAATGTAATGATTTTGACCATTTTTGGTTTTTATGAATATTTTAGGACTTCCCCGCTTGAGCCATTTTATCCGAGTGACTGGTTCCAGAAGCTTTTTGGATTTGATGAGGAAATTGAATCAGTTTACAAAAACTTGGATGTTGTTAAATACGAGGATCATGTTGACTTGGTATCCAAGGTCAACAATAAAACGTACAACACTGGACTTTTTCAGATCAAAACGAGTGACAGATCATCGTTCAATATTCAGGAGAACAGAAACGGAGGAAAGCTGCACGTAATTCATGGTTATGGGAGTAATTCGGTTTGTGGTGAATTAATTGACATCTTGTCAATGCAGTCACTTCCTAAGTGGAACGGTGCTACGTATTTGGCAGCCTCAAATTTTAACTGCCTTGAATTTGTGAGCCACGGACAAACTGCTTCGCATGGCGTCACTCGCTATTACGCAGACATTACGCAAGGCCCGTATGCAGCACTCGCGTGCGGACCTTCAATTGTGTACAGAAATTACTTCGTCGATCGTGATCCTTTGTCAGGACAGATTATCTATGAAAAAGTGGAGCAAAGCCAAATAAAATCTGGCCAAGTAATTAGAGGCCAAATAAATAAAGAAATTAATTTACTTGATAAAGCAAGAATACCTGTTACACATGGATATGCAATAATAAAGAGAGATGATGATATAAAGCATTTCCAAGAAATACCTCAAAAACAGCACAAGCTTGAATCAACGTATTCAAATTTCAATGCAAATAAAATTGAATCGAATTCAATGTATTCAAATTTCAATGCAAATAAAATTGAATCGAATTCAATGTATTCAAATTTCAATGCAAATAAAATTGAATCAAATTCAATGTATTCAAATTTCAATGCAAATAAATTGAATGACCCAACAATCTGGAAAGTTGGCGTTCATCGGAATTGTCAGGTTGTCTTAAACCGAGGCCCTAGGAATTCTTTTTGTTTAGCACCGCCAAATCAGACTGCAAATCACGTCTATGCTGCTGCATTCAATTTTGTTTCAGATGTCATACGATCAGACTTAACGTACAAAGTTGCCAAGCAGCTTCTTATCGGCGAGTACAGAGCCACGATTCTATCTGCATGGGAAAACTCTCTTTTGTATCCTGACCGTGCTGGAGCAAATAAATTGTCACTGACGCTTCTTGGAGGGGGAGTTTTCGCCAATCCAATGGACATCATTTGTGATGCGATCAAGGAGAACATTCAGCTGATTAAAGAAAGCGGCTTGGATGTTTATATTACGTGCTTCAATGACAGCACATTTAGAAGTGTTTATTACTACCTTGCTGGCTCAATAAAAGAAACAGGCGGGAAAATATATGACACAAACAGCAGAGAAAGTTGTAAAGAATTGCTTTGATTCAAATCAACATAAATTATTAAAAAAAAAAACAATATTGAGAAAGTTGTCATTTCTGATTTTTAAAATTTTTTAAAAGAAAAAATTCCATTTTAGGAGAGTGAAAAATGTCTCCACTTTCACTTCTCCAAAAAAATGGAAACGTTTGTAATTTCTGCTGAGAAATGTTAATTTATTAATAAACTAGTTTCATGCAAATGAATATTAATAATAAATTTAATATTCCGAATATTATATTAGGCTTTCTTTATCATTTCAAAAAAAGCGGAAGCTTTTTCTTCAAGATATTTGTTTTCTGAACACTTTCCATGAAGAGCAATTTTGAAAATAACTTTTCTATGAAAAACTATGTTACAATTAGAACATTTAAATGTAAATAAAGTTTAACAAAGCATTAAAACAGTATCCCTGTTAAGTTGGCATTCTTTTTCGTCTGTTGTACTAATAGTTTGATTAGTGTTATAAAAAATCATAATCTTTTTTGAATAATTTATATGATTTTTTATTTTACATATATCTCTTATTTAAGCCTATAAAGATTTAATATTTTATCATATATATAACTAATCATTTTAATATAAAAATTTAAAAATATGTATTATATTACATAATTCGGTTTTTCAAGCCTAATCCTTTTTTGAATAACTACTTTGAATACTTTATATTATATATATAAAACAATTTATTACAGAAACTAATCTCACTTTCATATGGTTGTCCTTGCAGTTATATATTCTGATTCTATTCAACATCAGCATAACATTATTTACTCAAATTATCCTCGCCCCATTACTTATATTAAGAAATAATAATTTTTAAAAGCGATATAAAATAACATATATTTATTATCAAATATTTAAT
This sequence comes from Tritrichomonas musculus, assembly GCA_039105265.1. NCBI lineage: Eukaryota > Parabasalia > Tritrichomonadida > Tritrichomonadidae > Tritrichomonas > Tritrichomonas musculus. The sequence continues at coordinate 293,467 of JAPFFF010000025.1, read as the reverse complement.
AAAAAATTACTAGTAAGTAATTAGATTAATTGAATCCACAAGAATTTGAAAAAATAATATAATTATAATTTCTATTCAAATTCGACCAAATAAAATTCGGCGATTGTATAGAGTGTTTTAGGCAAAATTACGGATTTTACAACGGCACTCTCCAACTACGGTCTACGGCCATAAGGGTTAATTCAAACCTGTATTAAATTCTATTATTTGATTATTTCGACAATTATATGTACAATTGTTTTTTCCATATTTTTTTTTGAAAAAATGATTACATACCACCAAATAAGGTATCAAAAAGTTTCATATATGTTTATTTTTCTTTTTAATTTTAAAAAAAGGGGGATTTTTGCCTCAATTTTTTTTGTTAAAAAAAATGAAGATATACAAATAAATATAAAATATTTTAAAATACATTTATATAATATAAAATATATAATGGAACCTAATATATATATAGAATAAAATATATATTAATAATCTTTTATTTCAAGATTTTTTATACAATTAAATGTTTTTTGACACATAGAAATACATTTAGTAATCCATAATTAATATATTTATAAAAATAAGTATATTAATTTCAATGAGAATAAATAAAGAATACTCATCGTAGGAATAAAAAGATAATTCAATATATAATATTTCTGAGTAACTTTATTCAAAAAAAAATTTGAACTATTTCCAAATAACTTTTTGATATAAAATCTTTATGTTTTGAAAGCCAATAATTTTTATTTCAAAACTTTTTCAATTATTACTTTTTTATTTTCCAAAAAATTGAATATTTCCGAAACAACTTTTTGTATATATAATATGATTTGGAAATATTAATTTTTTTAAAGAATTAATTATCAATTTTGGCTGAAAATACAGAAAAATTAATATTCCAGTTCAAGCTTTTTATGGTGAAAAAAACCTATTTTTATATAAACTTTAGTATTGAATTGTTATTTAAAATATGCATAATTCTTTTTCAAAATCCATTTATTTCCGTATTTAAAAGATTCAATATCATCTTATACAACTCAATGGACAATAAATTTGCAAATTAAAAATCAAAAATTGGAAAAATTAATTATAATTTATTTGAAATATTAAATCTTAATGTAAACGAATAATAAATAATTGTTTTAAACGCATATTTAATTGAATTACTTATTCTTTTTTTAACAAATGTTTTTTGTTTTTCAAAATAATGATCATTTAATAAACAAAAAATACGTTATCTACTCATTAAATAACGTTTTTTTCTTAAAATGCAGATACTATATATTTAATGCATATCTTATTTTAAGTTTAATATTTTATCAAAATAATTATTTTATATAAATTGAGTATATATATAAGTATTATTATATGATATTTTTATAATTACTCTATTTAATAAAAAGATATAAACATATTATTCGAATTCATTTGAGAATAAAAAATAAAAATTGAATAAAAAAATAGGATTTGTATCAAAAAGTTTAAATTTTTGAATGAAAAACATCTTTTTTATCATATCTTTTTTTTGCTACGATAAATTTTTTTTATTACTAATTAACATTTTATTAGAATTGAAAATTAAAATTATTTATCATATTTAAAAATCACAAATCCAAATTTGATAAAAAGCTCAAATCGGTTCCCCTTTTTTTAAAATCACAGCATATTAGAAAATTATTGCTTTTATACTACCAAAACAAATATCACCAAACTCGCATTTGATGTTTTATATCATGTATTGCAGGATTTTTCCAATTTAAACATTATTTTAGCGAAATTGCATATCTTCGAAAATACATTTATACTTGATAACCAAGCATACTTTATTTAGTAATACGACAGGAAAATATATAGTATTTTCCGTACAGCCAGTTCTAACTGATACCTTTATAGATACATTAATTTAATATAATTAAGTTATTCTCCTCAAAATCGCAGTTTTTTTATAATTTAAAAGTTAATTAAAACATGTTTATGATATTTAAATGGAAACTTAGGAAAGCAAAGTGATTACAGTATTAATAATTAAGATATAAAAATATATTTATGATATTTAAAAGGGATCGACACTCTCAATTTCTTTTTTATTTGAAAAATAATAATATCTTAAAAATTAAATATTCTTTCTATTTAATAAATTTTTATATCAATATTAGATAAAATCTATATTCATTTAATATATCTTAAAAATCAAAATATTTGTTATTTATTCCATAAATCATTAAAATAAGAGTTTTTATTATTCTATTTGAGGTTTTTTCTTAAATGATTTATTATTTACATTATTTATTTGTAATTTGAAAAATAATAATAATTTATAAAAAATTATATTATTGGTATCCAAGAAATTTTGGTTTTTTATAAATAAAAATTTTGAATTTAAAATTGAATTAAATGCTAGTTTTTGAAAAAATTATTTTGATAATATCAGAATTTTGAAAATATATTATATTTATTAACAAATACTTATTTATTGGATAATATATTTGTAATATCATCATATTAATGATAATATATTTATATTATATATTATATATTATATTAATATTATTATAAAATACTTATTTACATTTTTACTCAGTTTATTTGTATATCACAATTGAGAATTAATTATAATAACGTATTAATTCAATTTTATTTTTCATAAATAAATTTATCTTACATGATACTTAATTAATTACTTTTTAATTAATTTAAAAGATGTAAATAAAATAATAAAAAAATAATATATGACATGAATGTTACAAAATATTTATATATTTGGATATTTACAAATTCCCAAAATCTCTTTGAATGGTGGAAATAAGATAATAACTCAAAAATATTTTCCCCTTTAAAAAGTTAAACTTTTTTTTTTTTTTTTTTTTAGTGAAATATCTCTATTTTGGCTAATAGAATCGGTTTCATATTTAAAATTGCATCATGTTATTGATAATGCCAATATTATTTATTATTAATTTTATATAATTTTAGAATTTGATAACCGCCAATCGTCGAACCCTTTTTTTTTTTTTATATATCGAGATCAAATTGATTTTGAACCTTATGAACCCAGCTGATTCAATTTGTTTCAAAAATGAATTACTTATCAAACATATTTATTCAAATATAATTTCTTACAAACGTAATAAACATGATCACAAAAAATGTATTTGGTATATTGATATTTTAATAAAATATAAACTTTTTGAAGCGGCCAAAATCTCTTTACCAATTATTTTCACTTTTTGAATACTGAGATTTTGGTTCCAGTTTATTGTTTTATTTGATTTTTTTAAATTAACGTCTTTTTTATTTTAGTAGGACCCCCTTTCATTATAATGATTTTTTTTATTTAATTAAATATATTTTTGATTTATATATTTGGTTCAAATTTCCATTGAATAAATTTGAAAAGAATTGTATTGATTTTTTTTTGAAAATTTATTGTTTTAAAACAATTTTTTAATTATGATTTTCTTTTCATTTTTCTTTTATTTACCTCTTTTCTTTTCAGCATTAATTCGTGAAACAGATAAACTGTACGAAAAGTCGTATAAAAGTGTAGGCCGCGTTGGATATTATTTTGAATATTTAGGAGAAGTTCCACGATCACCTAAACCTGAATTAAAATCCGAAGGATATCTTCCACCAAATCGCTATCCGACGTATAATAAACAGCCATCAAGCCTTACAGAAGAAGAAAAATCCTTATTATATCAAGAAAATTATTTCTTAGCCACAAAATCGTCATCTAATTCAGGCACCTTTGATATTTTAGATAAAGATGGATATTTATATTATAATAACCAAGTTTTAACATATGAAAATGGAACTTCAAGAAAATTATATCGTCATCTTGGATCAGTCAATAATTACTTAGGAGAAGTTTCTGATAACGAGCCCGCCATTGTCAAACGAATTTCTCTTAAACCGCGTATTCGTACCTATTCTACAACAGGTTTATATGCGCCGCCAGGCGAAGTTATTAGTCTACGAATAAATGAAAAAGAATTACAAAAAGTAGGCTCATTAAAAGTGTCCATTGGTCCTATTCACAACTCAGGTTCATGCATTGAAATTGGATCAGGTAAAAGTATAGTTCGAATGCCACTTTCCACTGTATTATTTACGATAAATGCGTCATTACAGCCACATGTAAGAGATGGTTCTGATTACATTTTCTATTTGGGGTCATTTTTCGGGGGACCCATTTTTGCATTTGGTACCACTTTTTCTACTGAAGAATACACGTTTACTATTTCAGGTGCCGTTCCACATAGCAACTTTATTTTAGGTTTTACAACACCGGATGAATTTGAATACAACGATAAATCGACAGCGCCGTTTTTTGTCCTTGATGTCTACACTAAAGGTATTTCATTTATAGGGCCAAGGTCAAATACAGGTCCAATTAATTATCATAGCTTGTATGATGTTGCTGATTATTGGAATAAAGTATCAGCTGTATCTAATCAATATAGTCCGTCACCATATTCAGACGAATCGATTACAATGAATCATGAACCTTACATACCAGCTGGTGCAGCAGTAGCAATTAGAGGTGGTGCAGCAACGCAATGTCCAGTTTCATGGCTTCCGGGTCCTCTTTTATATAAGTACAATTTGATGGATTCAGCTAATTGGGGTTCTCATCATGAATACAATCATCACTTCCAAAACAGTTGGGGCTTTTATGGTGGTAGTGAAACAACCAATAATGCAATTACATTAGCTGCTTATACATTTTATAGTCGAAATTCTCAAAAAAGAACTGAAACATCCGATGCTAATAACAATGGTTGGAATGATTATAATTCAGCTACATGGGTTCTTAAAAAAGCTTTAGCAGAAACTCATGAAAATTATTATTTGGATGTTTATATAGTTTTACTTCATTGTTTAGGTCCAGATTTACTTTCTTTATCTGCAAGAACTGCATTTACTCATGGTGGTGATAATAATTATTATACAGCAGTTTGGACTAACATAACACATCTTGATTTTACTTATTATGTAGAAACTCTTTATAGACAAAGATATGAAATTAATAAGACAATTGTTTATCAATTAACTTATGGAAATAAAGGCTATTCAAACTTTATTCCTATTGCTTGTAGATATCAAACAGGTTTAGGTTATATGGTAAACGGTAAAAGAAATGAAATTCACACAATGAGGCCATTTATTATTAAAAATAAAGTTGATAAAGTTATCAATTTCACTCAACAAATGGTCATTCCTGATAAATTTGCTTTTACTATTAAATCATTTACTAATCCTGAACATGGAAAACTTACAAAACAAGATGAAAATGTTTATGTTTATCATCCTGATGCAGATCATATTCTCTCAGGTAAAATGACATTTTTAGTAGGTTTAACAAAAGTTGATGATCCTGACTTTTTGATAGATGACATTGAAATGTATATTGAATTTCAACAATCATCAGCAATTAGAGAGAAATATAATGATGAAGATATATTAGATTTAGAATTATATGTTTATCCTGATGATGTTATACCTGAAGATCCAATTGTTGAATATAATAATGGTTTTTCACGATCAATAGACAAAATTGAAATGTTGAATAATAAATCAACAACCTGCTTCTCTTCTACAGGTAACACTGAATTAGTTGTTCCAAATAATCCTGATATTCCGCAAAGAATTTCGGTATTAAGAGGTAAATTTGAAGTTCAAAAAGGAAAGTTTCGTATTGGTTTACGTGCAAGTAATCGTACTGCTTTATTCTTATCTTATGATGGAGGTAAAACATATTCACCTGAATGTAAAGTATTTGTAGAATGTGCAAATGAATACTTTAATACTCATGAAGGTTATCCTGATTTTTATGTTGATAAAGAATTTGAAAAATCTCAATGGATTTACTTCAAAATTGTAATGTGTCATAAAATGGATGTAGCTGGTAGAAGACGTTTTGCTGAAATTGGTATCGGTAGTATTCAAGAAGATGGAAATGTTGTAGTTACTAGTATTCATAATGCACGTGGTGAAGATTATCAAAATGATCCTGATTTTTATCCAGATGATGTTTTTCCAAAGTTTTGGTCACAAGCGTATTCAATAGCAAGCCCATTAAAAGGGACAATTTTAGATAGAAATTACGAACGATGGGGTTATCAATTTTATTTAGAAAATATGTGTGATGATGATGATTCTAATGGAATTAAAACATGGCCTAATTTCATTAACGATACGAATCCATTTATGGTTTTGGTTGATCTTGGTTCAGAAATTAGTGCAAATTCAATGACTATATATGGTATACGTAATGATAATTTCCAAGCTAAAAAATTCATTTTATATGGAGGTACTGATAGAAACGATCTTCATATAATAGCAAATGTAGATAATGCTGAAGTTAATGATAAAAATGTTTTTGTTAAATTTGAATTACAAAATATTCGTTATTATAAATTAGAAGTTTATGATACTTATTGCACTGACGGACGAGTTTTACTTAGTTTTAGATATATTCAGTTTTCAATTCAATATCAAGGTAGATTAGTACCAATTGATAATCAAACTGTTACTCTTTATAATGGATGGGAAACAATTCATTATCCATCAGCGAATTTCGGTAAAATATATAAATCAATTAGTAATATTGATCAACCATCAAAAGCCTTATTTAAATTTAAAGGAACTTCATTTGGTATCAATGCTTATAAGTCACCAGATTATGGACGTTTTTACGTTTTTGTTGATGGTCAAAAAATAGGTCGAATTAGACTTGATGAGCCAATTTCTAGAGTTCAATGTATTTATATTGTTGAGAATTTAGAAGATACAGAACATGAAGTTTTAATTGAAGATATTTCTGGATTGAATTTAGATTCATTTATTATTATTGATGATAAATATTTGCCAGATGAAATCTTTTCAGTTAATGAATTACCACCAATTAAAAGTGATTTAATTTATGCTGAAGATACACAAACACCTTCACCATCACCTGAATTAATTAATCCAGAATTGCCAACATCAGATAGAACTGAAAATTACATTTCAATAACATTTGAATGTGATATTGTATCTGGTAATATTGTCTTAAATCACGATTGTTCAAGTGATGAATGTAGTGTTAAAAGTAATATTTGGGCTAAGTTAACTTTTGAAAAAGGCCAAATTGCTCTTACAGAATATTTGGAAGGAAACATTATTGAAAAAGATAGTGTCACTTCTAATACACGAGATTTAATAAATAGTTTTGAATATGATCAAAAAACAAGAGAATTAAAATACAAAATTGAAAGTACTTTTATTACATTAAATGAACAGCAAACAGAAAATAATTTAATTTGTATTAGACCACCAACAGAATCACCAAAACCAACCCAATCAGCAACTCAATCTCCTACAGCTTCACAATCACCAACACCAATTGCAACTTATTCACCAGAACCAATTCCAGATGAAATTGAATTTGTTCAAGCATTAGGAAATTATGCTGATAATAATTATTTAAATGCAAGATTAATTGCAACATCTTCTTTTACGTGCACTACTTCTGGTGATTTAGTAAATTATCCAATTAATAATGCTTTTAGTACAAATGGTAATCTATTTTGGGTTGGACATAGGCCAGTTACCGAAACTTTTCGTCCTTACATAATATTTGACTTTAAACAAACATTTACTTTAGAAGCATTAATTTATACATCTGGTTATCGTAGTCAAACTTATACACGTACTTTTGATGGTTTTCCATTTAAACTAAATATTTATGCATCAGTTAATAATGGTCCATTATTATTGAAATATAGATTTTCAGGTAATCCACCTACTTCTAAAAAATGGGATAAAACATTATATGAATTTGAAGATAGACTTGTTTGTGATAAATTAAAGATTGAATTTGTTAACGTTACTGAAAATGATTCATTTAATTTGGCTAAAGCTAGACATCCTTCTGCTCAAAGAATTATGTTACTTAAATATATACCACCTACTCAAACACCTTTGCCAACAGTTACACCAATATATGTTGATATTTCTTCAGATGAAATTGAATCAGTTGAATCTTCAATTTCTTCAGAAGATGAAGTAATAACAACAACTGAAAATCCAACTGAAGACATATTTAAGACACTTGAACCTCCACCAACGCCAGATTCAAGCATTTTATCAAATCTGCAAGGTTTGATAAACATTACTTGTGATAAGTTTGAATACACTGATTGGGAAATTGAAGGTACTCAAGGTGCTGTTTGTGTTAAAATTCCAAATGCAAGGCATGGTTCTTATACTGAAAATAAAGGTGCGAAAGCTGCAGTAACTTTCATTGGTACAAAAGTGCATCTTTTAGGTTGGAAACAAAAAGGTTCAGGAACTGCAAATATTTATATTGATAATGAAATGGTTGGAACTGCAGATTTTAATATTGATGAAGAAGAAAGTAAATCAGATATTGTGTTTACATCACGTGATCTTCCTTATGGAGAGCATTTTATTGAAATAGAGCATAATGATGAACAAGAAAATAAATTGATTACTTTTGGTGGAATTTATGTTGATCCTCTACCTAAACAAGGTGGTTTTACTCTTGAATTTAATGATGCTTTTGATTATTCTGAATTTTGGATTCATGATACAACTACTACGCCTCATTTGTTTTATAATAATGAACAAGGCGCTTATATTACTTTCCGCTTCTTTGGAACAAGATTCTGGTTAACTGGCGTCAGAGGAAATGATGTTGGTTCATTCCAGTTAACTCTTGATGATGATGATCCTGTTTTGGTTTGGGAAATTCAAGATGCAGAAATAGCACAAAACAATAAACTTGTTTTGCTATATTAATCTTATGAACTTGAATATAAAGAGCATGAAGTTAAAATTTCTCGAACTGATTATAAACTTTCATTTGTTAATTTGATGTATACTACATATCCATATACTTTATTCCCACCTAGAACTCAAACACCAGAACAATCATCATATCAAACATTTGATGAATCATCTGATCAAACAATTGATGATTCTTCTAATGAAATTCAAGATGAATCATCTGATCAAACAATTGATGATTCTTCTAATGAAATTCAAGATAAATCATCTGATCAAACAATTGATGATTCTTCTAATGCAATTCAAGATGAATCATCTGATCAAACAATTGATGAATCTTCTAATGAAAATCAAGATAAATCATCTGATCAAATAATTGATGAATCTTCTAATGAAAATCAAGATAAATCATCTGATATGATTTCTTTTTCATTAGACACTGATACTGATACTAATATTATTATTACACCAGGACCAATAGAATCGACTCCTTCTGATTCATCTGACATTATAACAATTGATGTAAATAGAACAGAATCCGACATCAATAAACGTTTTGAGACTGAAATAACCAATTCAACAATTTGTATTGTTAAAATCAAAGATACAAACTTTTCAAGTATCAATCACAACAATAATGGTGGTGCTGTTTGCATTGTTAATTCTGGTTTACAATGTAATAAAATTGCTTTTACTGATTGTAGCACGAAAGAAGCAGGAGGAGCAATTTACATCAAGAATGTTAATGAAGAAAGTAATTCAATTGAATTCAATGATATTACATTTTCAAATTGCACAGCTAAATTTGGTGGTGCCCTTTATGTTCATTCAACATCGCCTAAAGTACCTGTAAAAATTGAAAAATGTAAATTTGAAGGAAATCTAGCCACATCTATTGATGACAGTAGCAATTATCAAAATGGAGGGAATTCTATTTTCTTAACAATTAAAAGAGGTTTAATAAGATTAAACACATTTATTGATAAAAGTAATAATGATTGTAACACAATGAGCATTTATAATAGTTTTGATTCAAATAATTTGAATCTTCTCGATAATAACAAAGATTCAAATTTGATAACTATTTCTGATTGCACTTTTGAAATGCCACAAGTTTCATCTTGTTGCATATTTTACACAGGTGGTGTGGAAGGATCTTATTATGAAATTCAGCAATGCTCATTTATTGGAAATTTGTCATCCGGTGCTCATTTTATTGATGGCGAAATGATTTCAGAAGATTGTCCAAAACTTGTCGTAAAGAAATGCAAGTTTACTTGCAATTCTAATGAAGGTTTCGACTTTGATAAGAACTTTGTATCTGTGGATTTGAATGATCAAACTTTCAATGATAGCAATGATGAGCCTTCATCATCAAATAGTAATGATAAATGGAAGACTATAGTTGCAATTGCTGTTCCTGTTGTAGCAATAGTTATCATTGTTATTGTCGTTATTTTTGTGGTTATCAAAAAGAAGAGAAATAATACGAGTTCTCAAGATATGATGATTCTTGAAACCGATATTGATCCTAAAGATTTTGATATTTAATTTCATTAAAAAATTAAATATTCTTGATTTTAATTGTGTTTTATATTTATTCTTTTTAAAATTTTCAATTTATTGATCATATGTGTTTATTGGCATAGCTGACTATTATCATTTAACATAGCAAGCATTTGTCTTGTTATGTATACTAAACAAATAATTATGGTCAATGTGTCTATCATTATTTGTAAAAAAAAAATCAAAAAAGTTAAGGGGCAAAAATGTTAAAAAATTTTGTGGTTACATTTTTCATTACGGAAGTGGATTTTTTCATTTAAAAAATGGAACAACTGTATCAATATATCTATCGAATTTCTAGAATATATATGTAATTAAAATCAAAGTTTAATCATTGTATACACTAATCAACAATGTTTGTTAATCATTTGTTATAATTATTAAAATTAAAATCAATCACAATATTTTCAATAGGTATTCTTTAAAAATAAAAAATTGTTGAATAAAATTGATACTGAATTTTTGTTTATTCACTAAAAGACAATATATGATACATCAACCCCCCCCCCAAAAAAAAAAAAAAAAAAAAAAAAAAAAAAAAGGTATCTTTTTAAATTGATTCAAAACCAACTACTTCTGAACTTGAATTATCGTTTTGTTTTCTTTTCTCTGCTTCAAATTGCTCACATTCTTTTTGTTGATTTATATTGTCTTGTTTATTTGGAATATCTGTTTTGTTTGCTTCTTCATTATTGGTAATTTGCTTCTCTTCTTTGGTTTCGTTTTTGTTGGTGATCTCATTACTAGAGTCAGCACGATTATAATATTCGATTTCATTTTCTTCATCAATACAATCATAATCACTGTAACTTGCATCATCATCATCATATCATCTAATCTATGGCTATTAACTGAAACAGGTAAATGTGATGCTACTAAAACATCATAATCGGTGTTTCGTAAAACTTCTTTGATATCATGGATTGCAAATCCATATTCGGCAATTTTATAAACTCTTTCTTCAAAATCATAGGGAATACTATTCATAACTCTTGTGTAATCATCATAAGTGTCTGAATATTGCCAATCTCCATCACTTTGTAATCTATTCAAAAAAGAATTTGGAGGAACTATCAAAGATTGCTCGAATATTTGATTAAAATACAACTTTTCTGTAATATCATCGGTTTTGTTTGATTCTAGCTGCGATATGTTTTGTTTGTTTTTTTCACCAAATAGATTTTTCATGAATATTACATAATCAGGATTTTCTTTTAAAATATCAGACATACTTTGGGCATCTTGATAAAAATTTATATCGCCTGCATTTGACATTAGAAATATCTGATTATCATTAATTCCTGTTTTTTCTGATAACAATTTGCACGCATCTGCAACGGTTGCATTTTCTGGTAATGATATATTATATGATTGTCCACATACATCTCTGAAACTCGCCATCATTTTAATGTAATTTTTTAGAGAATGAAATCATTCTACCAAAATAAATTATAACTAACTTTTTCAAGAGTTATTTGTTTTTAGAAAAAATAATCAGCCTTTCTGAATTATATATTCTCAATTTTTTTGAATATCAATTCAGAATAAACTTTCATCTGAAATTCTATCATATGTGTTTCCACGGCAATAATTTTTTATTAAGTTTTGAATATTATCTTTCATTATAAACATCATAACTAAAATAAGTTAGAATGTTTCATTTGATGAAGTTTTTGGACAAAGCAGCTTTATTTTTTAAAACTCAATGGTTTATTGATTTTTCAATTCAATTTTTAAATTTTTTAAATAATGCCTTTTGCTCAATCATCAGAATGGTTTCAGCGTCTTTTTGGCTTTGAAGAGGAGCCATTGCAACTTAATCAGCAATTAAAAGCAGTTGAAGATGAAAATGGAATGATGTACATTGAAGCAATTGATGGTTCTCGACGACATATAGCTTGTAAATTTGAAATTCGTCATCTTTCCTCTTTTGCCAGTCTTACAGAAGTTGGAGGTGGTACTTTGAATCTTCTTATTGGGACCGGTGAGTATGGTCCTGCAGATATAATGAATATTGAATCGAATCCAGAAAATGATGGCGCCACCATAGAAATTGCATCCATTTTCAATTGTCTTGGTCACATTCCGTCAGATCCCAAGTGCAGGCCTCCACTTGGCAATTCTAGTGATTACATTACCTACTATGTCCAAGCACCGCCCGCTGATGTAGCCCGTGGCCCAGCCCTTATTTACAGGCAATATTTTGTTCCTCTTCCAGATGGAAAAATTGGCCAACTTGAAGAGAATCTCAATTTAATTGAATCAACACCAATTGAAGTAAATGACGGTTACACCATAAAAGTGCCAACCACCGAATTCTGAACATTACCCAATCGGTCTTCATTCGCAGGCTGCCGCCACTTTAGGCCGTCAAGATGAAAAATTTGTCATGATCGAGAATCAGATCGTTCACCAAGTTTTCGGCTCAGCAGTCGCGTTCAGCATTGTGAGAAGGAATCCCGAAAACCAAAAAATAGCTGCAAAAAATACTTGAGGTTGAGTATGGAGAAACAATCAAGGCTGCTTGGGAATGTTCAAAGAAACTTTTTCTGACACTTATCGGCGGAGGCGTTTTTAATAACCCGATTTCGTCGATTGTAAAGGCTGTCGAGAAATGTGAAGATATTATTAAAAAAAGTGGACTTGAGGTCCGAATCTCGCTATTTAATTCTGCAGCTGCAATGAAGTTTTCTGAGCCTTTTCTCCCAATTATTGAAAGAATTGGAGGGAAAATAATCAACTGTAATGTCTAATCAACAAATAAATGCTTATTAATTATATGTTATGGTTAATTATTGAATTTGTTTTTTTAAATTGTGTTATATCGATTTTCATTTATTACAAATGATATCAGAAATCACAAGAATTCACGTAATTTTCATTCATTACTTGATTTTGCATGCTAATTTGTGATAGGATTTTGAAATGTTTTTAAAAAAAACTTAAAAAACGGGGCAACTGGGACTCGAACCCAGATCTCAAGGGGGACAGCCGAGTATCCTGCCAATTGGACTATTGCCTCTTTCTGTTACTATTCTAGTGTTCACCTATTTATTTTATAACAGATAAGAATTAATGGATATTTTTTAATCTTTTTTAATAATATGAATTTATTTCTTTGATGATAGATGCAATTGTTTTTTAACATTTGTTGAAAAACGTATTGCATTATAAATGATAGTTTTTTTCTTTCCACTTTGGTATAAAATGCGACAAGGTTATTTAAAGTAATATTTATTCAATGAACAAAATGGAAATAATGCTTTATTATTTAATGATTTACATGTAAATGAATAAACAAAAGAGCATTAATTGTATATAATATTTCATTTTTTATTTATAAATTTTATTTATAACTAAAAACAGAAGGAAAGTTTCATGCTTTAAAAAGGTCAGAATAATTAAAAAGATAAATAAAAACCAAAATAAGGCTATTTGTATAAAGATTAAATTGAATAAAATTTTGTTAAAGTTATTCAAATATTGAATGAGTAAAAACACTTATATTCAATTTTTTTTAGATAAATGCTTTTATCAATTGAATTTTCTGAGATGCATTCAAAATTCTTTTAAAAAAAGGATAATTTACAGAAAAAGCTGCCTTATCGTTATAAAACAAATTTATTGATGTTTATTTTTTTAAAATGTCGAATAATAATAATCAATTGGATCCACATGAAGATCCAAATGCTATTCATGAACATATACATTTAGAAGGTGATTCGAATCATACTAAAAAAAAGATACGAGAAATTAAAATTGAAGAATTCCCAGATAAATACGCAAATACATCCCCACTTGGTTTTCTTGGATTTGGTATGACTACCATTATACTTGGTTTTGCAAACGTCACTCTTTATAATCCAAATTCAGTCGTTATTGGTATGGCAATATTTTATGGAGGAATTGCACAATTTACATCAGGAGTTTTTGAGTTTAAGAAAGGACATACATTTTCAGGCTGCGCTTTTATTTCCTATGGGTCATTTTGGTTTGCATATGTAATGGTATTAGTTGGACCTAAATTGTTAGGCTGTGAACCATCAGATAAAAATGCAATTGGAGTTTTTCTATTGTTTTGGTGCGTTTTTACGGCAGTTATGTTTATTGGAACACTTAAACATGGTCATACAACTCTAAAAATTGTATTTCTCACTCTTGCTCTTACATTCTTGCTTCTTTCAATTGGTTCTTTCGCAAGCTGTAAAGCAGTAACAATAGTAGGAGGTGGTGTTGGACTCTTCTGTGGTAGTGTTGCATTATATGCTGCATTAGGTGATATTGTTGATGGAGAACAAGGATATACCTTCATACCAATTTAAATACAATTATGATGTTAACATTTTTACTCTGTCATAAACTTAGAATTTTATTTGATTTTTTTTCTTTTTGATTTAAATCATTTTTGTCAATGAAACTGATTAAATAAAACTGATAAAAATATGTTGTGAGGCATCAATAGTGTCCATTATTCTATAATATAGATTATCAATTTATTAATTGTTATATATATATATATATATACTTTTTCTATCATATGATAATTCAATTTTTATTTATTTTTAATTGATATAAAAATTAAATAATTAGACATACTATTTTTAATAGTTTTTTAAAAAAATATAATTCTTTTCAATTGTTCACTTTTTGAAGGCTGCCACTCCATTAAAATAAAAAAAACGAATATGACAAAAAAATTCTGAGAAATTAATTTTTTATTTATTTTCATATTATATTTGCTTTTCTAATGCTAGTGATTTGGGAATCTACATCAAAGTGTCTTATATAAGCTTCTCTTTTCCATCAACAATGTTTTTTTTTCCTCGACGTAACAAATGCCAAGAATAATGGCTATGATCAAATCCAATTTACTCAACAGTTGCTTTTAAAGGGTTTCAAAGTGTATCTCCTGAAGTTTCGACAATTAAATTTGAAAATAAATAAAAAACTAATTTCTCAGAATTTTTTTTGACATATCCGTTTTTTAATATTTTAATTGAAAAAGTAGCTTCTAATCTACAGCAAATGAAGAGGCGCATTCAAAAAGTGAAATTGAAAAGAATTCCAGTTTGTGGAACCTACTTTTTGAGCGAAGCTGGAATTCTTTTCAATTTCACTTTTTGAATGCACCTCCTCCTGATTCATGAAAAAAAAAAAATCAAATAAAATTCTAAGTTTATGACAGAGTAAAAATGTTAACATCATAATTGTATTTAAATTGGTATGAAGGTATATCCTTGTTCTCCATCAACAATATCACCTAATGCAGCATATAATGCAACACTACCACAGAAGAGTCCAACACCACCTCCTACTATTGTTACTGCTTTACAGCTTGCGAAAGAACCAATTGAAAGAAGCAAGAATGTAAGAGCAAGAGTGAGAAATACAATTTTTAGAGTTGTATGACCATGTTTAAGTGTTCCAATAAACATAACTGCCGTAAAAACGCACCAAAACAATAGAAAAACTCCAATTGCATTTTTATCTGATGGTTCACAGCCTAACAATTTAGGTCCAACTAATACCATTACATATGCAAACCAAAATGACCCATAGGAAATAAAAGCGCAGCCTGAAAATGTATGTCCTTTCTTAAACTCAAAAACTCCTGATGTAAATTGTGCAATTCCTCCATAAAATATTGCCATACCAATAACGACTGAATTTGGATTATAAAGAGTGACGTTTGCAAAACCAAGTATAATGGTAGTCATACCAAATCCAAGAAAACCAAGTGGGGATGTATTTGCGTATTTATCTGGGAATTCTTCAATTTTAATTTCTTGTATCTTTTTTTTAGTATGATTCGAATCACCTTCTAAATGTATATGTTCATGAATAGCATTTGGATCTTCATGTGGATCCAATTGATTATTATTATTCGACATTTTAAAAAAATAAACATCAATAAATTTGTTTTATAACGATAAGGTAGCTTTTTCTGTAAATTATCCTTTTTTTAAAAGAATTTTGAATGCATCTCAGAAAATTCAATTGATAAAAGCATTTATCTAAAAAAAATTGAACATAAGAGTTTTTACTCATTCAATATTTGAATAACATTAACAAAATTTTATTCAATTTAATCTTTATACAAATCCTTCGTTTGATGATCGGATTAATAATTCAATTGGATCAAATTCTTCTTTAATATGATCATTGTATAAATACATGTGAGCAAGGTTGTACATCGCGATTTTATCTTTCTTTTGGTTGATTGCTTCTTTGAAATATTCATTAGCTAATCCAAGATTAGGCTTAATTTCTTCTCCAAAGCCGTATTTATAAATGATTCCAAGGTTGTTCTTCGAGTATTCATTATTAAAAGATGATGCGTTTTTATAATATTTGATTGCTTTTATCATATTTTTTTCAAGATATTTGCCTTCATGAAGCAAATATCCCACTGCAAAAGATGCCTGTTTATTACCTCTAAATGCAGATTGACATATATTTAAAACACCTTTTTTGATATCCTTCTTTAAAAAATAGCCGAACAAAAGCAACTCTCCTACATAATTGTGCTTGTGGATGATTATGATCAGCAGTGAGTGATAAATAATGAATGGCTTTGCTTGTATCATATGGAACATATTCACCTTCAGCATATATCTTACTAAGATTAAATAGAGCTTGTGGATAATTTTGATTAGCAGTAAGTGAATAATAACGAATTGCTTTGTTTATATCACGTGAAATATATTCACCTGTAGTATATATTACACCAAGATTATATTGTGCTTGTGGAATATTTTGATTTGCAGCAAGTGAATAATAACGAATTGCTTTGTTTATATCACGTGAAATATATTCTCCTTTAGCATATATAAAACCAAGATTTAATTGTGCTTCTGGATGATTTTGATTTGCAGCAAGTGAATAATAATGAATTGCTTTATTTATATCACGTGAAATATATTTACCTGCAGCATATATTGCACCAAGATTATATTGTGCTTGTGGAATATTTTGATTAGCAGCAAGTGAATAAAAATGAATTGCTTTGTTTATATCACGTGAAATATATTTACCTGCAGCATATATTGCACCAAGATTATATTGTGCTTGTGGAATATTTTGATTAGCAGCAAGCGATAAATAATAAATTGATTTGTTTATATCACGTGAAATATATTCTCCTTTAAAATATATTTTACCAAGATTAAATTGTGCTTCTCGATGATTTTGATTTGCCGCAAGCGATAAATAATGAATTGATTTGTTTATATCACGTGAAATATATTCTCCTTTAAAATATATTGCACCAAGATTATATTGTGCTTCTGGATAATTTTGATTTGCAGCAAGTGAAAAATAATGAATTGCTTTGTTTATATAGCGTGAAATAAATTCATCTGTAGCATATATAAAGCCAAGATCAAATTGTGCTTGTCGATGATTTTGATTTGCAGCGAGTGAATAATAATGAATTGCTTTGTTTATATCACGTGAAATATATTCTCCTTTAAAATATATTCCACCAAGATTGTATTGCGCTTCTGGATGATTTTGATTTGCAGCAAGTGAATAATAATAAATTGATTTACTTATATCACGTGAAATATATTCACATGCAGCATATATAAAACCAAGATTATATTGTGCTTCTGGAATATTTTGATTTGCAGCAAGCGATAAATAATGAATTGCTTTGTTTATATCACGTGAAACATATTCTCCTATAAAATATATTCCACCAAGATTATATTGTGCTTGTGGATGATTTTGATTAGCAGCAAGTGAATAATAATGAATCGCTTTTTTCATATCACGTGAAACATATTTTCCTTCATCATAATTTACACCAAGAGCAAAATGCAAAATAGCATCGTTATTATAATTGATGATGATGTTATTGGCATGTAAATCACGTCATATGAGTCCTTTTTCGTGAATGGACTGAACTGTATGTAAAATCTCCAAAATCATGTCGTATCTTTGTTTAATTGTGAGTTCTTTTGTATCATATTTATTCAATGTTTCACCTTCAACATATTCTAGAAGAAGACTTTTTTTTAGAGTTCTCAATGTATCAGAAATATTTAACAATGTATGGACCTTGATTTTTCAAATAATTTGATCGTTCTCGTTCAATCAATTGATTGTATTGATCACCATCATTATGTGGTATTTTTAATGCAAAAATTTCTTCTGTTCTAACATAATATACTAAATTAACAATCGCTGAACCATCTGATCCAATTTCCCTCAATGTAATGAAACTCTCTTTCGATTTAATTTCTTCTTCTTCTTCCAGGAAATTGTTCTTTGTTTTGGCATCACTATTATTTCTATCTCTTGAATTTTGGTAACTTTTCTTGATTAAAAAACCACTTAAAAATTTGACAATTGTCGTCCAAAACTGTTTTTGTTTTGAATCTGTAATCGAAAAGTTTAATGAAAAATTGTTAATTTCATAATCATTTTTTCTTTCAATTCTGATTTTGAAATTGAGTCATTTTGTAAATAGTATATCTCAAATTTATGATTTTGCAAGAAATCTTATAGAATTAAGGTGTCTGATTCAGCTTTTATCTGGATAATAATAAATTTGTAATCAAAACAAGCAAAAATGTATTCGCTGTCATTTGTTTCTGAATATTTTTCAATTACGATGATTGTTGATTCTCCGTTGTATTGTGTTATTTCATTTATAAATTTATTAACATCTAAATAAAAACAAGAAACAAACTTATCAAAAATTTCCTTCAAATATTTGTTTTTAATCGAAATGGGCCATTTCTTAGGTTGAGAGATAAGGTTAGATAGACTGCTTTGCATATTCCTGCTCTTGAGTTGTAAAAATTTTAAAAATTGAGAAGATATTTGGCCAAATTTTAGATTAGGTTACCCAAGTAACATTTATCAATATTTTCAAACTTCAAAAGCTTTTAATCTATATATATTATATTATATTCACTTAAAATTTTGAAATATATATTAATTATTTGATTATAAAGAATATAATTTGATTGATTTATAAAAATATAATCTTTTTTATGAATCATTCAATAAGTTTACAATAGATGGACAATATATATTTATAACCTCATGGAAGTATGGCTTGACATAGAAGAATAAGTAATTCAAAAAAAAAAAAAAAAAAAATCGCTTCAATCTCATCACAAAGTTTTTTACAAAAATTCATGAAATAATCATTCTATATTGATCATTATCCACGAGTACAAATTTAAGTTGATCGACAATGTTGAGAAGAACTTCTCTCTTCATTAATGAAGATGCTATGAATTTTCTTTGAACTGTTGTTGTCAACAACTTTAAATTGTTCACAAATTTTGAGGATTTCATAACAATATTTATAAGTTGCTAAATAAAGAACACAAACACAATGATGCAAGAACAATACAATAATTTCATCTTTATTCAGCATATTTAAGAGATATTTAAAAACTTACATATGAACAAAATGTTGAATATTCAATTAAAAAATATTATATTTAATTCTTGTTTTCTTAGAAGGTCAGTGCTTTTGAATCCTGTGAACAACTAAGAAAAGTTTTAGAATAATTTTTTATAAATATTATAAATTTTCAATTTATTAAATAATTTTAGAATATTTATATATAATTAAATATAAAATAATATATATGCCGCCTTAAAATGAATTTCTCTACATTTTTCATTTATAAATGAATATATATTCTGAAACATTTATATTTTGATTTATTAAATTTTAAAGAGAGCTATTCCACCTCAATAAAATTTTAAAAATGAACATAATTATTGATTAAAAACACGAACAATTATCCAAACAAAAAAATAAACTATACAAAAAGAGAAGGAGGTAAGTTTTTTTTTATTTTTTTTTAAAATGAAAACTCAAACACAAATAGAAAATCTTAAAAGTCTCCAATTTTCTGTTCTTGATTTTATTGATAACGAAGATGGTAACGAAGAACATTTTGAAAATTTATGCCATTTGATCGAAAGACTGAAGATTACCAAAAATAAGCCAGAGTTCAAGTTATTCCTTTCTTTAATTATTTCTATATCAAATAACCATCATCGAAACGTAAATTTCTTTGAAAAAATCGAAAGAATTCTCATGGAATACAAGAAAATCATTGGAGAATATTTTTCTAATAATGAAATATTCACAATGTTTGCTAGTAACAAAAGACTTATTCTCTTTCTCATCAATGAAAAAGTAATTTATTTTTACAAATATATTCTTAACGAGATTGAAAAAAATGGATATGAAGAATATTTTTTATTAGAAATCAATAATTATTATCAAAATAATGATAAAATAATTACCTGTGATTTCAATGAAAAGAGGAAAGCAGGAGAAAATGATAATAAATTATGCGAAATAATTCGAAAAGATTTAATTGAAGATTTCATAACATTAGTTAATCAAAATCAATATCCTATAGATAGTAATATAGAGAAATCAATATATGAAACTAATTCGTTTTTATTATTAAAAAAAGAAATAAAATTAATTGAATACGCCGCATTTTATGGATCATGCAAAATATTTAAATATTTATTTCGATGTGGTGAAACTTTGAGTCCTTCAATATGGTTATATGCAGTTCATAGCAATAATCTAAAAATGATTAATCTTCTTGAAGAATATTTAATTAACCCAAATCAAGAGAAAATAGATGATGAAGAGATATTTCCAATTTTAAAGATTATAATTGAATCAATTGCTTGTCATAATAATGATATCACAAATTATTTTCTAAATAAAGAAGCCAATTTTGTAAAAAACAAAGAAAAATTGATTCAAGCCAAAAGTGCTCGTTATTATAATTTTGCATATTTTCCAGAAAGGATTAATAATATTAAATTTTTTTTATATTTGTGCAAATATGACTATCAGACACTTGTTGAAACTTTTATATCAAAGAAGAAAGTCAGTATTGAAAAAATGAAAATTATAAAGCACAAAATTTTTTTAATGACGTTATATGCTATATTTCAAATAAAATTTTGTTTTGTAATTTAATGAAATTTTAAGTCAAGATAATTTATGGTGTTTGAATAGATTTATTTTAATCATAATTCATTGTACTATGCTGCAAAAAACGATAACCAAGAAATTTTAAAATTATTATTGGCAAGTTTAAACACTAATAAAATAAATCCTGAATGCTTTAAAGATTTACCAAAATTAAGCCAAGTAACAATTCCTTCCTTTATTAATTCAATTGGTGATTTTGCTTTTCAAAATTGTTATTCTTTAAAGTTAATAATCATTCCATCATCTGTGGAATTTATTGGAGAAGGGTGCTTTTATAGTTGTTCATCCTTAAAACGTATTAAAATTCCATCATCAGTAGTATTAATTGGAAATTCATGTTTTAAACATTGTAGCAAATTGGAAGAAATAAATAATCTTTCTTCTATTGCTTCAATTGGAGAAAATGTATTTGATCATTGTTCATCATTGTGTGAAATAGCCATCCCAGAATCTGCAAAGTCAATTGGAAAAAATAGTTTTAGTTTTTGCTCATCGTTAAAAAAGATAATAATTCCTTCTTCAGTAACTTCAATTTGCCAAAAAGCATTTGAACATTGTATATCATTGATTAGTATAACTATTCCATCATCTGTTAAATTAATTGAAGACAGTGCTTTTGAATCCTGTGAACAATTAAGAGAAGTGATAATTCCCGAATCTGTTGAAATAATAGGAAACAGATGCTTTCAATGCTGCTATTCATTGAGGTTAGTATATATTTTTTCTTTAAAAGCTTCAATAGGAGATTTTGCATTCAAAAAGTGTTCATCATTAAAAGATATATACATTTCTTCTGGTATAGATTCAATAGGAAAATACACTTTTCATGAATGCTCATCATTAGCTCAAATTTATATTCCAACATCGATTAAATCAATTAGTCCATATTCTTTTTGCAATTGTTCATCATTGGAGCAGATTTCTATCCCATCATCAATTAAATCAATCGAAGACCATACTTTTGAAAATTGTTATCAATTAGTTCAGATAACAATTCCACCATCTTTGTACTATATTGGTAATTGTTCATTCCATATGTGCACATCATTATCATTTATAAATATACCACCAACTGTTACATTTATTGGTAAAAGTTGCTTTAGTGGTTGCTCATCTTTAAAAAAAGTAATTATTCAATGTTCATTGACAGAAATTGAAGAATCTTGTTTTGAAAATTGTAAAAAATTGTTAGAATTTACAATACCTTCTTCTGTAACTTCAATTGGAAATTATGCTTTCAGTGGATGTTCATTATTGAAACAAATAGCAATCCCTTCTTCAGTAACTTCAATTGGAAATTATGCTTTCAGTGGATGTTCATCATTGAAACAAATAATAATCCCTTCTTCTGTAACTTCAATTGGAAATTATGCTTTCAGTGGATGTTCATCATTGAAACAAATAATAATCCCTTCTTCTGTAACTTCAATTGGAAATGATGTTTTCAAAAGTATAATATCATTAGAAATTATGGGTAATATACAAAAGATATTTAGTAATATGTTCATAAAATGTTTATCATTGACACAAATCATAATTCCTTCTTCTGTAACTTCAATTGGAAATTGTGCTTTCAGTGGATGCTCATCTTTGAAACAAATAACAATTCCTTCTTCTGTGGCTTCTATAGGAAACTATGCCTTCAGTGGATGTTCATCTTTAAAACAAATTACAATTCCTTCTTTAATAAAATCAATAAAGTTTTTTTCTTTTGAAGGATGTATAAATTTGGTCCATATTATTTTCCTTTCACCGTTAACTGAATTTCTTGATTATTCTTTCACAAAATGCATATCTATAAAAAAAATAATCATTCCTCATTCTGTAACTTTAATTGGGAATTTTACTTTTTATAAGTGCATTTCATTGGAGGAAATTACAATTCCTTCTTCTGTTACTTCAATTGGAGAAGGGTGTTTTTATGGATGTACATCATTGAAACAAATGTTCATTCCTTCTTCTGTTAAAGTATTGGGAAGACAATGTTTTAAAGAATGCTCATCGTTAACAAAAGTTTTATTCGAAATGCCTTCTTCTATTACACAAATTAAAAAAAGTACATTCAATTGTTGCACATCTTTAACATCAATAACAATTCCACCAGGGATAAACGAGATAGAAGAATATGCATTTTATGGATGCTCATCATTAGAAGAAGTAATAATTAGATCAAATGTTAAGACAATTGAAAAAGACGCATTTAAAGGTTGTATTTCATTGAAACAAGAGTTTTCGCAATTTAATTTTGCATAGATGAACAAAAATATGCAAACAAACTTTCCTATATTCATTTTCATTGTTCAAGTGATATAATTACAAACTTTTTTTAAATATAAAGTGAAGTTAAATTACATTCTCTTATGATAAAAAAAAATAACAATTTCTAACATTATTTTTTTTTTTTTTATCATTTTAAATATTGAGTTTTAAAAAAAGAATAAGAAGCAAAGACTGCAATTGTCAATTTGCAAGTGCAATAACTCCAATTCATTTTCTATATTTTGAAATTGGATTGTTTTTGATTGCAATAAATCATACAGAGAACTACCCAAAATTTTAATATATGCTGGGTGGCTAATATTGCACATTTTTTCAATAAAAATACTCAATTTTTGATAATAAGAAATTTTTTTGAATGTAATACGATATTTATATCATATTTTGAATTCATTTTAAGCGTTTTATTTCAAAAAGTGGATTTTCCATTTCATCTTTAAATTTGGAAAATTAAACAAAAATAATATTTTTGAATTAATGACAGAAGAATTTCTAGATCAAATGAGAAAAATTCAGGAAAATCTTTTAGACTTTATAGAGAAAAATGAAAACGATCTCCATCAATCACTTCTTTTTATGCAAAATGTTTCGAAGATTTTTGATAGCAAGGACAAACTAAAAGCTCTTCTTTATTTAATATTAAATATAATTAATTATCATCATACAACAAATTTTTATGACAAAATTGATAATGTTTTGTCTATTTTTAAAAATGATATCAAATATTTTTTTTCAAATAATGAAATTTTCAATATTTTTAAGTCAAACAAAAGAATTATTTTATTTTTAATTGAAAACCAACTGTTAATTGTTGACGATTTGATTGCAAAAAAAATAATATCTTATAACAATGAATATCAACAGTATTTTTATCCAGAAATCCAAAAATATTTAAGTAAAGAAGGTAAATATGAATTTACAAATGAATTCAATGAAAAAAGGAAAATTGGTGAAAATGATGATTATATTTGTTCTTTAATTCGAAATGATGACGTTGTAAAATTCATTTCATACACACAACAAATAAATCTACCTCTTTCAACAGCAAAAATACCTGATTCTTATTTTGAAACCAATTTATTTCTAATCAGTCGGCAACCAAAATTGATTGAATATTCAGCTTTTTTTGGATCAGTTCAAATATTTCAGTATCTTTTCATGAACAAAGTTTCATTGACACCATCACTTTGGCTCTATGCGATTCATGGGAAGAATCCCGAAATAATCCATTTTTTAGAAGAGAAAAAAGTTTTATTTAATAATGAATGCTTTCAAGAATCAATTATTGGCCATCATACAGACATCTCTAATTATCTGTTTGACAATTATGTCCATAAAGACATTAAAAAATTGATTTCATTAAGTTTACAGTCTTATAATTTTAACTATGTGGAAAATCAATACATTGATCAATCAATTTTATGCGATTTGTGCAAGTTCGATCATGTCTTTTTGGTAGATTCATTGATTAAATCAGATAGAAAGTTAGATGCAAATACCATTTCAGAAGCATTCATTATTGCAATTGAAAATGAAAACATTGGAATAATTAAACTTTTATTAACTTTGGAACAGCTCGACATTAATTATGTGCATTTGGAAAAGAAAGGAATAAGAAGAACAAATGAAAAAACAGCATTGCACTATGCATTTGAAAATGAAAGTTATGAAATCATACAATTGTTGTTATCATGTCCTAATATTAATTTGAATATTCCAATGATTGAAAAAAATGACGGAGGAAGAGAAAGAACAAACACATATAAAACAGTTTTACATATTGTAATTGAAAAAAACAATGTTGAAATCTTACAACAGTTATTATCATGCCAAAGTTTAAATACAAATATTCCATATAAAATCAAGTGCGAATATGAACCATTTGAAATGAGGGAAGAAGAAAAAACAGCTTTGGAACTGGCCATTGAGAATGGCAATGAAGAAATCATTAAACTTTTATTAGAATGCGAAAAAATAGATGTAAATCAGAAAAGTTCTTATTTGGAAGTAACTCCATTCAATCGTATTGAAATAAATTATTCTCCTTTTCATAAATCAATTGAAAATGCAAATATGCAAATAATTCAACTTTTTGTATCATGTAATAGATGCGATATCAATCAGATTTATCATGAGGAAGATTATTCTCGAGGAGGAATATATGATTTTGACAAAGAGATCGAAAAAACAGCTTTGCACATGGCAATTGAAAATGATAATATCGAACTGCTCAAACTTTTATTGTCAAATGAAAAACTTGATTTAAATGTTCTTTATGATGGCTATTATTATTCTGAGCCTAACCTAAAAACAGCACTTCAAATGGCTGTTGAAAAAGAAAATATTGAAATGCTACAGCTTTTGTTATCATCGAATAATATTGATATCAACAAGGCAAGCATCATAAAGTACAAAAATGAAAAAGAAAAAGTAAAATATGAAAAAACTGCTTTATTTACAGCAATTGAAAAGGGAAATGAAAATATTATTAAATTACTGTTATCATTCAATGGAGTAGATATAAACAAAGCAACAAAATATCGCAAAAAAATTTTGAAAAATTTGGAAAATGATGATTTTGAATATTATGTTGAAAGAATAATTTATGATGAAATAAGTCCATTAGATATCGCTGTTGATCTTGAAAATCTTGATATTATCCAGCTCTTATTGAATGAAAAAAAAATCAATGTTAATATTAGAAGAAAAAAAGAAATAATCAAAATGGCCCCTTCTGAAAATAAAATTATAAAAAGAATATTAAAAGAAGAAACGATTCTAAACGCTGCAATTGAAAAACAAAATATTAAAATAATCAAATTTTTAATTTCATTTGATAAATTAAACATAGATATGAAAAGCAGCTATATAATTGATGATATTAAAATGAAGGAAATAACTCCTTTGACTCTAGCAATTAAGAGAAAAAACAAAGAAATAATAAAACTTTTTGAAAAATGAAAATTTTTCAATGTTGTTTTTCATATAACAATTTAATTGATGAGAAAACATTGAGATGCTATGATTAGAATCCAAAATTGTTTTGTTAAAATCTTTGATATTTAAATTTTAGAAAACAAAAATACTGATGTTTTTTTCAAAGTAAATTAATTTAAAATATTCAATATTAATGAATAAAATGAACGGTACTGCGATCGGATGTAAAGTGTCAAAAAATTGAGAGCAAAATTAAATAACCTGGAAATGCCTAAAAAAATTATATAACAGTTAATTTTATATAATATAAAATCAAATTCTTTAATGAAATTTGGAAGTAAATTTTCAATTTTATATACATACCATATAAAAAAAATTTTTTTGAATGGATAAAATGAGTTTTTCATTCAAATTTAATGAACATAAATCTCCAAATCAAATTAGAAAATCCTTCCAATATTTTGATAAGTTATTATATATAATGTGTTCTATTTATATATTTGGTTTGTTTCGATTATTACAGTTTTTTAAATACTTTTGACACTTTACATCCGATCGCAGTACCGTTATAAAATGTAAACTTAAACTCAAAAGCTGGACTTTATTTAACCTTTATTTGACCTCAACTACCGTCCGACTTTTGAGTTTAAGTTTAAAAAAAAAAAAATACATTGAATAGTTTATACAAATAATTGAAAATTGAATTAATTATTTTGAAACTTTTCATTAAGCCTACGTTTCACCGTAATTATCAATTAAAACTTTTTAAAATAGAATAACAATAGAATAGTTTTAAGTTCATTTATGATTCATAAAAAAGTAAAATACTATTAAGTTATCTTTTTTTATAAAATAAAGGTATCTGAGATATGAAGAAGCAATCTATAAAAATAAATTGATCAAATGCATTGTAGCGCTGATTATTAATAAACTAAATCAGTTTTTTAAACCTTTTATGATGATTTTATCATTTTGAAGAAAGTTATGTATAATCATTAATTTAATCTTTATTGATTTATGAAGAAAAAAACAACAAAATTATTAAATACAACCTTCGGTAAAAGCAAATGTCGTTAAAATTGTATAAAAAAATAACTCGACGGTTTTTTGCATTCTTAAAAAATAGTTCTAAAAAAATCATGTTGGTCTGTTTACTTTTTCATTTCATTATTCTCAAAAAAAAAAGTGCGGTATTAATGAATCAAAACATAAATATTTTTTCAAATACAAATCAATCAAATGAAGATAATCTGGATGGGTTTGAAATTGATGAAGAATTTTTCTATATAAATGATAATATTGAACATGAAGAAAATATATTTCAAGATAATCCAACTCAAATATCTTGTTGTGCAAGTAATTGTGAAAATTCATCTTCAAAAAATAAAGATGAATCTTCATCAAATATAATCTCTAATTCTCAAAATAATTATGACCAAAACTCAGTTATATTTTCCAATTATTTAGTCACAAACAGCACCAATAATCATCCAATAAATGCCAAAAAACTAAAGAAAAAGCCAATATTTCAAAATCATCGAAAATGGACAAAAGATGAAGATGAAAAGCTTCTTCAATTGATAAAAGAATTTGGAGACAATGACTGGAGACATTTGGCAAAAAAATTCGATGGTAGAAATTCAAGACAATGTCGAGAAAGATGGAATTACTATTTAAATCCGGATTTAATTCAAGGACAATGGACGCATGAAGAAGATGACTTAATAATCTCTTTGAGGAATAGATTAGGCCCTCAATGGACAAAAATATCTAAGTATTTTAAACACAGAACAGATGCAATGATCAAAAATCGCTACAATAATTTGGTTAAAAGGTCTTTCATTCAAAGAAAGTGTTTGATGAAGAAAACAAAGATAAAAAAGACAGTCAGAAAATCTAAAAAATTGCAAACAAATAATTTTTTCATTGAGAATGAAATAAATCAGAAAGAATATTACAATGATGATTTCAATTGGATTTGTGAAGGTCTAACAAGTGATGATTTTTTATGATTGAGATCATTATCAATTATTTATAAGTTGAATATTAAATAATAAAAAGTGATTTACTTATTTATAATTTTTCATTTACCAAATCTAGACAACTGACAAAAATATGCATTGTCTAATTTCTAAAAAAAAATTGAATAAATAAATGGTCTGATTTTTTTTTATAATTAACATTGCAACAAAGAAATACTATGTACAAATTAATCTTAAATTCAAAAGTATTTTATATACCTTCCAATTTAGTAATATTGACTAATGTTAATCCTGATATTTATAAAGAATTATGTTTCAATCAGCAGTATGTAGTTAAATCAAATATAAATATAAATACTTTTAAAAATTTTATTGATTACTTGGTTTATAGCAAAATTCCTGACATCAATAAAGAAAATTTCATTGAATACGATTTATTATGCAATGAATTCGATCGAATGAAAGATTTAATTTATATATATGACAATTATAGGAAAAATAATAACCAAATAATCGATTTAAACCAAAGCTTACATCAAAAAATTCAAGATTGCTTAAACAATTTTGAAACAATAAATAAAAGCTATTTTGAAATAATTCAAAGTTTATTTATAAGCAATGGAATTCAATCTTATTCTCAATTTTTGGAAATAAAAAAGAATTTATATGAGGCATTCCTCAAAAGGAAAGTCAAACTTGTTGATTTACTCACTAGAATTAAAATCAAGGATGAAAACGGTTTGACTTTTGTTTTAAATAAAAAAGAACTCTCAGCAGGATTGTTTTTAAATAATAAAATAATTAAAGAAAATATTATTGTTCCTGATTACGTTGATTATCAATCTCAAAAATATTTTGTGAATGCAAATCAATTCAATTTTCTGAGAATTCTAAAATTCAATTATTTAATGACAATGCATTTTTTGTGTCATCACTTGAAGAAATCAAGATTCCATCACAAGTTACTAATATTGGAATTCGTTCATTTTCATTTTGTAGGAAATTGAAAAAAGTTGAATTTTCAGAAGATTCAAAGTTGAATTCTATCGTTGACCATTCATTTTCAACGACTAATATTGAATTCATTAAAATTCCACAGAGTGTCATAAAAATTGATTCTTATGCTTTTACTGAATGTTTTAATCTCAAAAGCGTTTTATTTTCAATTAATTCAAAATTGGAATTAATTGAGCAGAACGCTTTTTCACATACAAAAATTGAAAGAATTAAGAACACATCACATGTCAAAAAAATTGGTGATTATGCATTTGCAAAAACAAAAAATCTTGAAGTTGTTGAATTTTCTGAAGAATCTGAATTGATTTCGATAGGAAATTTTGCATTCAATGAATCATCAATCAAAACATTATCATTATTATAAGAAATATTTTCTTTCTTTCAATTCAACTAAACTGGAAGGAATTGATAATGTATTTCCAACAAATAAAGAAAATATTTCTTTTTATAATGATTCTTTCATAATTGGGAAATCTGATATAAAAAGTGACAATTTTGATGTTCTTTACTTTGCACGTCGTGATATTGAAAATACCATTATTCCTCCCTTCATTAAAATAATCGCTCCATTTGCCTTTTCTTGATGTTCAAATCTTAAGCACGTGCTTTTTCAAGATGAATCAAATATACAGTCAATTGGAAAGTATGCTTTTTTCAAGTCATCATTAAAGAACATCAAAATACCTCATCATGTAAAGACAATCAAAGAGCATTGCTTCAACGGTTGTCAACAACTCATTAAAATCGAGTTTGCAGATGATTCGGAATTAGAACAGTATGGTTTTGGACAAACTGCTATTAAATTCATTTCAATTCCTTGTCATGTTAAACAAGTTTCAGTTAGATCTTTCTTTTTCTGTAAAAATCTTGAATTTATTGATTTTCACAAAAAATCAGAAGTAACTATTCTTGATAAATATGCTTTTTATGGATCATTTCTCAAATCTATAATATTTCCATCTAGCATAACTGAAATTGGTGATCATGCTTTTGCTTATTGTAGAAATCTTCAAATTGTTGAAATATTAGAAAATTCACAATTGAAAAAAATAAAAAAGAATGCATTTAGCGTTTCCAGTTTAAACACAATCATGATTCCAAGAAAATTCAATGGTATATGCATATGAGGAAGCATTTCAATATAAATAATTAAAAAAATTTTTAATGTTTCACAATCAACATAAATAATTAAAAATTTTTATAGCTGCCAAACCATCACCTTATGCAATGACAATTCTTGGCTTGCTATATTTAAAACGGGAATGCAATTATTTTTAAAAAAAACAACAGAAAATTGATGTCATAAAGCAGAAATTATTGATTTTTCAATTAGAAACATATATGGGAGCTTATATATTAGATTTTGATATAAATATAATATTTTAGAATTATCTTCCTATAAATGATGCTGGCCATTATTGATATTCAATTCAAGATGATTCAAATAATTTATTTGGATATGGAGGTTAAAAATTAATGAAAATTCTCCTTGAATTGAAATTATTTGAAATCAATTGAATGTTATGAAAATGCAGCCACCTTAGGAAATGCATATTCATTAATTAATTTTTGTAATAATAAATAATAAAAATTTTGGCAGGATCTTGGCTTGTGGACATCTATTCAATCTAAAAAGTGAAAAATTGAATGAAAATTGCTACAGAAAAATGGCCATATTCTATAAGAAGATGTATATTATGCGAATATCAAGTTTATTTTAAGAGCATAGCTTAGCATCTTTCGAACCAAAGCATTTGAAATGACGAATGCATTCAAATTTCCTATAATTAATCACAAAAGAAATTCAGAGGTATATATACAGAAAAAATATTTTCAATACAAATATTAAAATGATTATTTTTTTTAACAGCGTTGATGAATGCTGAATCTGGTGGCCATAAAGAAATTGTTGAATTATTATTAAGACAAAAGGATATTGATATCAATATGAAAGACATTTTAAATCGCAAACATTTAAGAAATTCAAATCTAACTTTTTTCACTCTATTGTAAAATTGAATGATTTATGGAATTTAACTTGAACATTTTATATAACAGCGTTGATGAATGCCACAAAAAATGGCAATAAAGAAATTGTTGAATTATTATTTAGACAAGAAAAAATTGATGTCAACATAAAAAACATTTTAAATCAAAAATATTCATATGATTTGAAATTAAATTTTGAATTGGATTGAAAAAATGAAAGATTTATAGAATTTTAAAAATATAATATTCACAAAGCTGCCATTGACTTTGCAAGAGAAAATAATTATCCAGAAATTGTTGATCTCCTATCTAAAGGTCCTATAAAAATAAGCAAAGCAGAAACAGGATAAATGAAAATAAATGCTCATAATTAATATCTAAAATCACAAATTTCACATTATAGTGAATTAAAATCATTAACTTAAATAAACTTTTTTAACTTAAATCTTATTCTTTTTTGTGTAAAGAATCTTTAATGATTTATAGAATGATAACAGGTTTAACTTATTAATTACTCTGCTTTTCAACCTTATACTTTGTATGTAAGTATTCCATCTTCTGTATTTATAATTAGAAAGTATGCATTTGGTGAATGCGATTCTTTGATAAAAATTACTATTCCTTCTTTTGTAATATAAATAAAGGATAGTGTTTTTTTGCATTAATTGATATACAAATACCTCAATCAGTAATGCCATAAAATGCCTTTTTTAAAGATGAATTTCATTTGAAAAAAAAATTCGTCCTCGTTCTATTACTTTCGAAAACTATAAAACATTAAAAAAAATAGTGATTCCTTTTTTGGTGAATATTATCAGAACACATACTTTTATGAATTGTTTGTCATTGGAAGAATCATGATTCTATTAAAGAAATTCAAGGGAATGCCTTTTGTTATTGCCTTTATCTAAAAAAATATCATTACCAAATTCAGAATTTAATGGAATGTCAACAATTTCCAGATTTTGGCACTTGTAAAATGCAAAAGATTCAATCTTAATAACATATTGTGGAATGTATGAATTTGTTGGAATTTCAATATTTTTAAGGTTTTTACAGTAATATAATGCCAATTTACCAATTCTAGTAACTTTTGTGGGTATCGTAATTTTGTCAATTTTGGTGTTCCAAAATGCATAATCATCAATGAATTTCAACTCTGAATCATTTGAGAATTCACCATTTACATAATTTTCTCATTTTTTTGAATGCAAATTTACCGATTTTGGAAACTTTCTTTGGAATTGAAACACAGGCAATTTTTGCTGCTGAAAATGCATAATCATCGATAATTCCCAACTCTCAATTATCGGGAAATACGACTCTGATATGATCATAGTAACGGAAGAATTCATATGAAGTGATGATTTTGATATTTGATGGAATAATTTCTTCTTGAAGATCATATCGTGAAAATAAAAGAATATCAAAATTGGCACTTTTATTGTCACTTTTGCTTAACAAATATTTGTCTTTTTTGGTGAAATACCAATTATTTTCAATTCTTTTGAATCTTCAAAACAATTCATTCCAACTTTCGTTAAATGTTCTGGAAAGAATATTTTTTCAATCTCGACAACACTCTTAGGAATCTTTATTTCTTTTATTCTTGAACATTTAAATGCGATTTCATCAATTATTTGCAGCTCTGAATTGGACTCAAATTCAACAGTTTCAAGTTCTTTGTATGAACAAAATGCAAAGGAAGAGATAATCTTGATATTTGATGGAATAGTCGCTTCTTCAATATTGCGGCATGCAAATGTATTAGAATGACAGAGTTGTCACTTTTTGTATCGGTTTTTCCAAGCAAAAATTGATCGTCTTTTAACATATAATTTGTATTGAATTGCGAAATCCATCAATTCTTTCCTGTCTCAAATCTCTGATCTTTGGAGGGAGAAAAATGTGCTTGATCGTCTTTGATGAGAACGAGTTCAGAATCGATCAAGCACTTTTTCAGATTCATCATCAAATTTGAGAGTTTGTCAGCATGAATTTTGGCCAAAATTAAGAATGCTTGTAATGATGTAGTCTTCTGAATTATTTTTGATCAATCGTGGAATAATAAACTCAAAAAAATACTATTCTATCTTCTTCAATTTCGTCATTGAATAACATTTCAACGAGATCAATGTCTCCTTTTTTAATAGCTTCTTTAAGTGATTCTTTTATTTTCATCTTTTTATATTACTTCTTTGTGCGGAGATTGTGATTGGCAAAAAAAGTTTTGAATTTTGCTTTTGTTTTCATTAATAATTTCTAAATCTTCAATTGGAATTCTAAAAGATGCTGATTTAGCTTCCATCTACTAAGTTTTTCATATAACAGTAGATATTTGAAAATGTGCAAATAGTAGAATTCAGATTTTGAAATTAGAATGAAATTCGGGAGACTATTTAAAAAAAATTAATTGCTTAAATATGCTATTTTTTCAAAATTATTTTTATTGAAAAAAAAAAAAATATTTATTCAAGTATGCATCTGGAATCTGAGAGGTATTTAAACGTTTTTACATATAGAATCCTGTTAAGGACATTTTTCAATGTATTCAACTATTTATAAATTCAAAAAGTTTATAATCTTGTCATTAAGAAGATACTATATTTTTACATATCAACTTTCAATAATTCCATTAGTTTATTCAACAAAATTACCATATTCAATAATAAAAAGAATTAAATTAGATTTAATTTATATAACTAAAAAAATAGAAATATAGGGGAAATTATATATTAGCATCATAGCCTTCAAACTTCACCAACCTGTTGACTTGTTGATTTTATTAAATATTACCAAGACCTTCATAAAAAAGGGAGTTTATATCTATCCTTATATGATTTTCTTTTTTAATGACATCTCTATAGTTCTTTACTTTGGTTCCATAATAAAAAAGATTAATTTTACTTAATTGTTCGTTTATTTTGGATAAATTCAATGGAGAATATAGCCGATAACTTTTAATGAAATAGTCAATTTTTTCGAGTAATAAAGAACATTGTTGTTGAACTATTTTTTCAAGTTCTTTTTTAATTCTTTTTATATCTGTTGATTTGAATTTTTTGATTGCTACTAGACATAATAAAATATTTGAATATGAAATTTGTTTTTGCGATGATTTGATTAATAAATCGAAAGCTTTATCTATATCAATTATTCCAGCTTCCTCAAAATAATAAATATGTGCTAAATTAAACATAGCAACAGGATCATTTTTCTGACGAATTGCTTCATTAAAATACTCGATTGATTGCCCAATATTTTGCTGCACTCCTTTTCCTAGTTTGAATAAAACGCCTAGATTATTTTTCGCTAATTCATTATTAAAACAAGATGCTTCTTTAAAATAATGAATTGCTTTGTCAATTTGTGATTGTTCAAAATAAATATATCCAAGATAGTATTGTGCATTATCATTATAAAGATCAGCAGCTTCCGATAAATATTTGATTGCCTTTTTGATGTCTCTTTGAATATGAATTTGATTATAATATAAAAAACCAAGTTGATACAGTGCGTCTGAACGAAAAGAAAAAAGTGAAGTATCATATATTTTAACAGAACTTGTAAAAAAATATAAAGCCTTTTTAACATTTTGATTGACATGTAGTCCTTTCAAATAAATCATTCCTAAAAAGTATTGAGAATTTGGGTTGTTTTGTTCGGCAGAAATAGTAAAATAATGAATTGCTTTTTTGATATCTCGTGATATATGAATTCCTTCATAATAAATAAACCCAAGGTAAAATTGTGCATATGAATAATTATGATCTGCTGAAAGTTTTAAATAATAAATCGATTTTTGTATATGATCGGTTATGCTTGTTTCTTTATAATAAGTAATTCCCAATATAAATTGTGCAACATAATAATTTTGATTGGATGAAAGAGTTAAATAATGAATTGCTTTGTAAATATCACGAGGAATTCCTTGGCCTTCTGAATAAATAATTCCCAATAAACATTGGCCAAGTTTATCATTTTGTTTTGCAGAAAGAGTAAAATAATGAATAGATTTTTCTATATCTCTCTTAACATGGATACCCTTGTAATAAAAGAATCCTATTTTATTTTGTGCAATTGGAAAATTTTGGTCAGCAGCAAGTGAAAGATAATAAATACTTTTTTCCAAATTCTGTTCAACGCCTAAACCTTTAAAATAAATTTCTGCCAGATTGAAACTTGCTTTTGGTTCTTTTTGATTTGATGCAAGTGAATAAAAATAGATGCTCTTCTGGAAATTGTTTAAAGTCTGATATAAATATCCAAGGTGTAACTGAGATTGACATAAATTATGATTTGCAGCCAAAGAATGATAAATAATTGCTTTATTGATATCTCTTGGTACATAGATTCCATTTTCATAAAGAACTCCTAGGTTATATTGAGCATATGAATGATTTTGGTTTGATGCAAGTGTAAAATAATGAATTGCTTTTTTTATGTCTGTTTTAACGTATTGTCCTTGTATATATATGATTCCAAGAACATAAAGAGCTTCAGATATATTTTGATTAGCTGCAAGCTTAAAATATTTTATTGCTTTATCTATATCAACTTTACCATTTAGTCCAAATAAGAAAATGGTACCTAATACGTATTGTGCTTGAGGATTATTTTGTTCAGAAGCAAGAGTAAAATAATGAATTGCCTTATTCATATCGGGTGAACCATTTATTCCACAATAATGTATATGGCCAAGATTATAAAGAGATTGTGGATCAGATTGAGATGCTGCACATGAATAATAATGAATTGCTTTGTTGATGTCACGTTTAACATATTGACCTTCATCATAAATAATGGCTAGATTATATTGAGCTTCTGGACAATTTTGATTTGCAGCAAGTGAATAATAATGGAGAGCTTTGTTTATATCACGTTCAACATATTGACCATCGTCATAAATTACAGCGAGATTATATTGTGCCAGATAATAATTTTGGTTTGCAGCAAGTGTAAAATAATGAATTGCTTTGTTGATATCACATTTAACATATTTTCCTTCTAAATAAGCAACACCAAGATGATATTGTGCTTCTAGACAATTTTGATTTGCAGCAAGTGTTAAATAATGAATTGCTTTGTTGATATCACGTTCAACATATTTTCCTTTCAAATAAATAACCCCAAGATTAAATTGTGCATTAGAGTTATTATGTTTTGCGGCTAAACAAAAATAATGGAATGCTTTGTCAAAATCAAAGCCAACCAAAATTCCATCATAATAAATAATTCCAATTGTATATAATCCTTGATGATCATTGCTATTTAATAAATTATTTGCATAAAGATTAACCAGATTTTCCTCTTTGCATTTTTTTGAAATATTTTCCTTTAAGAAATTTTTATAAAAAATCTGTATTAAATCACTCATATTAGGTCGAAGATTTGAATTCTCTTTTAAACAAGATTCAATGACTTTCTTTTTACCTGATGTCAATTCAGATTTTGATAAATTAATAATTTTCTTCTCATAATTTTTACAAGAAAAGTCATTAAACAATATATCATACATAAGAATTCCTAATAAATAAACGTCCGATTTTGATGAAAAATGATGAATGGAATCAAATTCTGGAGGTAATATTTCATGATTAAAATCAATTGTTATTTGGTCTTTTTCAGTTATAATGCGATCAAAATCAATTAAAATTGCATCTTTTTCTTGAGTTATAATGATATTATTTGGATACAAGTCTCTGTATATAAATTGTTTTGAATGAATATAATGAATTGATATCATAATTTCAAAAATAATATTGTACTTTTCATTTTCATTAAGTTTTTTTGTGTCATATTTTTTCAAAGTTTTTCCTTCAATAAAATCAAGGAGTAAACATTTTTTATTTTCATCCTCAAGGTAACCGGAATACTTAGCCAAATATGGATTTTGGATTATCAAGTAGTTATTTCTTTCTCTTTCAATAAGGTCAATGCAGTTATCATGAGGAATTTTTAATGCAAATAGTTTTTCACTTGGTAAATGATAAATTAAATCAACTGTTGCACAACTTCCTTTTCCAAGCTCTCTCAATTTAATGAAACTCTTATTTCGTGGTTCTATTTTTTCATGATATTCGATAAAATCTCCCATTGAAATTTGATTGATATTTTTCCTAGATTGTTCATAACTATATTTACTTACAAATCCAGAAAAGCAATTAATAATAGCCTTCCAAAATACGATAAAGGAGGAATTATTAATGAAAAATTGAGAAGAAAACGAATTTATTTCATGCAAAAAAATGATGTCAGTTACTTCTGAATGTTTGTCTAAAAATGGGATCCTTTTTAAAAAATATTTTTCGGACCATTCATTACTGAGTAAAAAATCTGTAAGAAATCGATTATTTTGGTTGTTCAACTTGATAATTAATAAATTAAAATCAAAGCAAAAAATTAAATATTCGTCTTGTTTTTCTTTATATTCATCGATTACAATGATTCTTGATTCATATTTGAATGGTAAAAATTTATTTATATCAAATTCTTCATTTAGATCTAAATAAAAGGTAAACTTATCAAATACTTTTTTTAGAAATGGGTTGAAAAGTTCAATTTCATGTTTTTCGAAATGTCTTTTAAAATTTTTAAGGCTGGTTTCCATTGAATCAGTTATGGTTTGCAAAAAAAAAAAAAAAAAATAATGAAAATTTTAAACTTTTTGAATATGATAATAAACATTTTGATCATAAACTGGTTCTCAACGGTTGTACAAGTATTTGAGAGGAATTCAAATTTCGTATTTGAAATTTCGTTAATATCTAAATTCATAATGAATATTTATTTTATATACTTTCATAATTAACAATATAATGTTTGATTAGTTATAATGATTAAATAAGTTATTTAAAATATTGTTAAATTGTGCATTTAATTGCTTTTTTAAATTTTCTTCAGAAATGAATAAACTTCTATACAATTTTTGAATGTAGATAAATATAAATTCATAGAAAGAAAATTTTACATCATTCAAATTTTCAAAAGAAAAAAATATAATTGAATTCAAATCATTTTTATTTAGTATTCCTTAGAGAAAGCTAATCAGAATCTCGTGTATCATTAGTAAAAATGTTCCAACGCAACAAATAGATGCAAATTACATGGCACTTTGGAGTAACTCAGAACGTTCCCATGATTAATGATAATCAAATTTCAAATAAATATAGGCTCATTACCAAACTATATAGCAATTCAGCAATACTAGCTTACAAACTGTCATACATTTCCATTTCTTTTATTATATAAATCAAATCTAATCATAAATTCCTTTTTTTTATTCTTTTTTATTTAAATATGAAAAAACGGTTGTACAACCTAATTGAATTTTGAAAGTAGATAAATGTAAACTTTTGAATATCTCTCAATTAGTTGTACAACCGCTGAGAAGCAGTTTAGCTATGTATGACTATTAAAAAACTATGTTTATTACTTGAATTAACGATTTTTATGTTCTTATATTGTCAATTATATTTTCTGCAGAAGATTAATGTATTTTTTTTTTTTTTTTTTTTTTAACCCACCAAATTATTAAATTTCAATTTATATTTGTTCGGTAAATATTTTAAACGAATTGAAATGAGTTTAAAAATCATTCTCTCATCATCAGGATTAAAAAATCTTGTTTCTGATAATTATCAAAGTGATGATGAATTTTGCTTTATTTTTGGAGATCGAAAACTCCCTATGAAAAAAATATTTGCGGAATTTATTTCTCCTACAGTTTCTCGTCTTCATCAAGCAGATCCAACAATCAGTTTTCTTAGCACTACAGATCTTTTCCAAAGCCCAGAAAAAGCAAATTCTCAATTTTCCAAGAATATATTTAATGAAAAAACGATATCCTATCTTAAACAAATTTCAGCAGGATATTCCATTGAAATAACTGAAGACCAAATTTTCAATATGCAAATAATTTCAATTCTTCTTGGGAATGAAGAATTATTTTATAAAATTAATGATATATATTCAAATAACGCCGATGTTGAAAGTATTGACAATTATCTTCAACAGTTGCAATTCTTTTACTACTGTTCCCGTCCTTTTAATCATAATTTTAATTATGCAAATGCGATTGAATACTTATCTGGCCACTTCTATTCAATTGATAAAGAAAAATTAAAACAACTACCAAGATCAATTCTATTATCAATTATTTCAAGTCCACAATTAAGAATTGAAAATGAAGATTCATTACTTGATTTTGTTCAAGAAATTTTCGACGAAAAAGACAAAGATGATGAGGACATTGGCATCAATGAATTTTATGAACAAATTGATTTTCTATCGTTGAGTGAAGAAAAATTCCATGAATTTTTGGAAAAGTTTGAAATCAACGAAATCACGCAAACAATTTGGACCAAACTTTGTAGATGTTTCTACATTAATTACTTGGCCTCACTTTGTGATAAGGACGAAGAAAGATACTCAAAAAATGAAACTTTTGAGAGCCCTGATAAGAATTCAGAAAAACCGCCAGAGACCTCTGAAAAAGGCGATGATAAAAATGAATTCAATTTTAATGGAAGCAACCACTTCAATGGAATTATTCATCACTTTTTGAATGAAGGTGGAAACGGTTTGTTAGAAAAAGTGGAAGTCACTTCATCTTCCAAGTTCATTGGAAGTCCATCAAATGTGATCTTGCTTGATGACAAATTGAAGTACTTCATGTCTGATGACCGACCAAATAATTGGATTAAATACGACTTCGGCCAGTTTAAAGTTCGTCCTTCTCATTACTCAATAAGAACTTGGGACAATGGAAAAAGAGGTGGACACTTGAAGAATTGGTGCATCGAAGGTTCTAACACTGACTCTGATGATGATTGGAAATTGCTGGATTCGAGAAGCGATGTAACTGTTCTCGACAACAATAACGCTGAATCGTCTTTTCATATCCAAGAAAATTTGGATGAAAATGAATATTTCAGATATATTCGACTAAGACAGACTGGCTCCAACATGAGTGGAAACAACTACTTAATTTTAAATGCACTTGAATTCTTTGGATCAATCATTCCAAATCATCTATGACTCATTTATAAACAAAGGCAATCAAGTAATGCAAAATTATTTATTTTTTTATTTATTTAAGAGAAACTTTCGTTTTTCATTTTCTTATTGTTTCTGATGAATAAATTCATTAATGATTGATGTTGCTCTTTGATCATCTCTTAACTCAGTATTTAATAAAAACTTTATTATGTCATAATACTTTTTGTAAACAACAAAACACAAAGGTGATTTTGTTTTAATGTAATTGTCATCAAGATGAACTGTATTGAATAATCACCTTATTTGTTATCCAAGTCAAAATATAATTTATTTTTACATGATAAAGCTATTTCAGGGATAAAATAGTTTGGATAATTTGTTGCGTGATTTTTAAGCACATTTGATTATGAATAAATTTGTTAATTTTTATTATCTTTTCTTGAATTCAAAAAACAATAATTATTCTTTAGTTGCTCATAAAAAAATCAAATATTTATAATTATCAAAGTGAAATATAAACATGATTGCAACAAAAAAACTGGATTAACTTAATATAGGTCAATATTGGCCTTAACGGTTATTGTAGAGTCTTATATCTCATCATTTTTATATAAAAAATATTAAAATAATAATGAATTACATATATTGTTTATTATTATTATTATATAAATACATTATAAAATCTGTGATTTTTTCACAAAAAAAACTTGATCGATTATTTATGAACTACAAAAACATTTATGAATCAATTTTTTATATTGTAATGCAAATATCTATGCTTTTCTAAATCGAATGAGCAAAATTGGGCACGAATTCCATTTTTCCAGTAAATGCCGATATCTTTTGGAGTACTTGAAATCACTTTTGCTGCATATTTCATTGGCAAGTCATGGTAATGAATTGATGCTGCTGTTGAAGAAAAAGA
Source organism: Tritrichomonas musculus (assembly GCA_039105265.1). NCBI lineage: Eukaryota > Parabasalia > Tritrichomonadida > Tritrichomonadidae > Tritrichomonas > Tritrichomonas musculus. Next base: position 251,997 of record JAPFFF010000025.1, on the reverse strand, counting down.
ATTTTTAAATGTGAAATTCTTTAAAGTAACGAAAAAGTTGTCATTTGGACCTTTTGTCAATTCTTTAGTTTGATTATTTTTAACCATTAAATAAGTTTGAGAGGGCCAAGCTGCAACGAATTTTCTTGTTTCATATTCTAATAAAGAAAGATTAAAACTTGGAATAAAGTAACCAAGAGCTACATCATCAAATGATTTTTTACAAAAATAATGGAATTTGTCAATATTTGCTACAAACTGACGTATTGCATAATTCGATGCTAAAAATCCTGCACCTCCTTGAGGATATGGCGTATCTTTATAAATATGAATAATATATGCAAAATTATATGTGTGTCATAGGATCCCCTTTTTGTTCGAGTTTTGAAATTAATTTGAGTAGTTCTGGTACATTAACATATGTGTCATGACCTCCTTTAAAAAACCATTTTTTATCCAAGTTAGGCTCAATAAAATCTTCCCAACTAGCAGAAACTCGTTTACATTCTTGTCTATCTTCAAGAATTTGATTAGGTTCAAGTGTATAATTCCCATGTACTCTGAAATCAACCCCATTAACGGTGAAATTCCCATCCGAAACATATTGAAGAGAATAATTGAAAATTGTTCTTTTTAAAAGTGGTTCCCAAAAGTTTCCTCGGAGATCTGCATCAAATTTTTGTAGATGTGGGGGAGCCAAAAATAACGTATTTTTTATTTAAAAAAATACCAATTTTAACAGTATAAAAAAAGATTTATTTCTTGTTATTGGAAGAATAAGTATGAAAACTTATTTTATTTTATTTAATCCGTATATTTTATGCCTAACTTGATTAAATATGAAGTTTTTATTTATCATTAAAATATATTTATCTCGATATAAAAATATGTTATAATAAAAAATATAATATATTTATTATATAAAAACAATTTTAAAATATATTATTTCTTCAAATACTATTATTAATAATTTTTAAATGAAAAAAATTATAGATAAATATTGCATGTGTAATGATTTACGAAATTCTTCTCAAAGATAAAAGAAAATCTAGTTTTGACGAATCAAATAAAAATAGTAATATTTAAATAAAATAATATTAAAATATAACAAATAAAACGCTGGCCAATTCCAAACTGAGAACAAATTAACTATAATAATTGTTTTTCTGACCATATAGCACCAGAATTTTTTTTTATTTTTTGATTTTGGAATGCGCCAGTCCAATTATCTTGAAACTTGTGATTTAATTTACCATATATATATAAGAATTTATATTATAATTTTGAACTGATTTAAAAAAAAATTTTGCTCCCCCACCTCTATTTTTGTTTGATTGTTGCTATGATATAAAAAGCAATAGATGTATAACTTCTGAAAATATCATCAATATGTACTTCAACAGAATTTATTTTTAATCGAGTAAAAAAACAATTAACAATAATATACAAAAAGATGATTTTTTTGTTCAAATGTAATGAACAAATAAATTCTGAATTTGCCATATTGAAAAAAATTTACTCAAATGTATTAATAAAAACATTGTAAAAACATAGATATTATAATGTTTAAGACCAAAATAATTGAACAATGATACTTTCACAACCTTTAGAAATAAAGGAATTGTAGCAATCTAATGTTATACAAAAAAGGGTTTCCATAATTTACAAATTCGGATAAGCTTCAAATCAATAAATCACTAAAAAATTGAAGTTTGAATCATCTTTAAAGAGTTCTTCATGAATATAATTTCAGCTTTTATATTGTTCTTCTTCTACTGATCGGTTTTAATGTAAACCTTTCAATATTGTTAAAACTCATAGAATATCATTTTTATATATATTTATAGAGTATACAGAAAAGGATTCAAATGTGAAAATGGATTTAAATGTGATCGGAAAATTTTTAAAATTTTTTAAAATTTTTTATTTATTTTTTATTTTTCTTTAGATACAAAGACATTGGTAATAAATGAAATATATCAATATGTTAAGCACTTAGTAGTTGATATAAACAAATATAGCATTCGAACCAAAAATTGAAATTTTAGCATTTTTTCTATAGCTGAAGATGAAAAAATATAATCGAAATATCGGATTATTTGGATTATTGTTTCCATATTGAATCATATATATCGCTTCTATATATATTATTGCATGATAAACAAAAGTAAAATTATAACTCTTTATGCTAACATTTTTGAGAAAAATCGAAATTTTGATTTTTAATGCACGTTTAAAATTAATAAAAAAATTTGTCGAGCTATTATATCTATTCAAATTTCTTTATTGATGATATCCTCATATATATAAGTAATATAAGCAAAATAATTATTGAAGAAACATTTAGATTATATCTAACTCAATTAAAAGCAAAGCTTTGATGTGAAAAATAATAAAGACTATTAATAGTCAATATGAGCATGCCTTCTTAAAAGTAAAGTAATAAAAATATTAGTCTTGAATATGAAAATAGAGAAATATGATTTAAGCTTAATAATCCAAATAATATATGAACTTTTACGATCATTTTTGAAAAATTTTTAAATGTGTGAAAATGAATGAATATTTATATGTTGAAAAGGAAATGGTTCACAGAAATAACTCAGTTTTATGCTCAATGCTTGATAAACATATGTCAATGAATATAAAAGAGTTTTAACATATAAATAGGAAATATTTTTGAGCATTTCAAAAATATGATATTTTGGTAAAAAATTAAAATCAAAATAAAAGCTAGTCATGATTTTTGCCAATTATTGATCTATTATATATAATATATGAATTGATATATATCTAAAATGATCAAAAAAACTAATAGAATAAAAGTTTTATCCCAAAATATCCGTTTATAAAAATTGGACGTTTATTTTCATCTAAATCATGATCTCATTGATATCTTGGTATATAATGATATTTTTATAATAATACAAGTTATTAAAAGATGATGGATGATTTCAACAGTAAAAAGATGGCTAAGGATGAAATATTATATAAGATTTAGCATTTTATTTCAAGTTTATTTTTAAAAAGGTTTTATCTAAGTTTTCATAATATAGTTTTTCGATTTACCAAGTTATAAATATTTTGTATACTGTGATAATTATGATAATCATTGTAGAATTCATCTGAACTAATTAAAAAATAGATTTTTGTCTTTTAAAAAAAATCCATAATTTTAAACGTGCATTAAAAATCAAAATTTCGATTTTTCTCAAAAATGTTAGCATAAAGAGTTATAATTTTACTTTTGTTTATTATGCAATAATATATACAGAAGCGATATATATGATTCAATATGGAAACAATAATCCAAATAATCCGATATTTCGATTATATTTTTTCATCTTCAGCTATAGAAAAAATGCTAAAATTTCAATTTTTGGTTCGAATGCTATATTTGTTTATATCAACTACTAAGTGCTTAACATATTGATATATTTCATTTATTACCAATGTCTTTGTATCTAAAGAAAAATAAAAAATAAATAAAAAATTTTAAAAAATTTTAAAAATTTTCCGATCACATTTAAATCCATTTTCACATTTGAATCCTTTTCTGTATGCAACTCTCACAATATATAATCTGAAAAAATAAAATCTTACACAATTTCATATGAGAAAAAAAAAGAAACTTCTCAATAAAGAATTCATATTTCTCCATTTATTTTAAGAATATATTTTTGCTATTTTTGATTGTTAAATGTAAAAGAAAAAATTTTATAAAGAAAACTGTTCCAGCATATTTTTAAAAAATAATTATAATGACCTTTGATATAACATTTTGTTTTCTAGAGTCTTTATAAATTCAAGGATTTCTGATAATATCTAATTAATAATTTTTTTTAATTCAACAAAATTTATTTATCTATTATCTTCGTTTATAAATTTCTATTAGCAAAAATATTTATAGATATAAAAATTAAATAAAGCTCACAAATTGAATTAGCAATAAGATAACATTTGAATTAAAAATTCTTTGAAAAGAGTTCAGTGTTTTGAAAAAATTGATATAAATTGAACCATTTTTATTGAAAATATTGGGTGCTATTAAATAATTCAATAGGGTGAAATATCACAATGAGTGCTTCGAATATTGTTTTTGATGCTTTTTGGCCATTTTTTTCAAACAAAGACTTAAATTTTGAGATAGCGGGTACCGAAAGTATGCCATTCCCCTCATTTCCATTGGTTCTTATCAAAGATTTATTAAATGAAGCCGAAGCTTTTTTATCAAAGCAAGATTCTAATGTTGCACGAATTGATGGTGATGTTTTTGTCGTTGGTGATATTCATGGGAATATTAGAGATTTAATTCGTATATTAGCTACGGCGTCTCCTCCACCAAACTCACGATATTTATTTTTAGGAGATTATGTTGATAGAGGTGATTATTCGTTGGAATGTATCACTCTTCTTCTTGCTTTAGCTGTTAAATTTCCACACCATATAATATTATTAAGAGGAAATCATGAATACGACAGTGTTAACTCATCATATGGCTTTATGGAACAAGTTATAGCGCTTTATGGACAATCTGGAGTTTATGAATCTTTCAATCGTGTTTTTTCATATTTAAGAATTGCTGCTATCGTTGCTGATTCAACTTTATGCGTTCATGGAGGACTTTCGCCGCGTTTTACTAATTTAAGTCAGCTTGAGGAACTAGATAGAACACTTAATCCGCCTTGTGAAATATTAAATGATATTATGTGGTCTGATCCATCGGATGCTATAGATTCAATAGTTCCTTCAACACGTGGAAATGGATACATGTTTGGTTCCAAGTTTTTAAACCAATTTTTATCTAATAATAATTTGATTAGATTAGTTCGAGGACACGAATGCGTAAAAAATGGTGTCAAAATTGGAAAAGATTCAAAGATTATTACTGTTTTTTCGTCTTGTAATTATAAAGGCGAAGGTTCCAATCAATGCGGATTAATTAAAATTTTAATCGATGGAAATTTCAAGCCTTTTAATTTGCATGATATCCCAATACTTAGTAGAGGAAATGCTTCCTTTACTAAAGTATTTTATGAACCAAAAAATCAAAAAATTAATTGTATGATATTATCTTCTCCAAGTATGAATAATATGCTTCAAAATACCAAAATATCAAAGAGATCTAGCGTTAGACAAGGAATTCATCATTGCGGATCCACTATGAAACTGAAAACAATGAGAGCCCAAAGATTTCATTCCCAATTAAATATTAAAAAAGGATTTTTAGCGGCAGCAAATAATTCTCTGCCTAATTTAGCCAATTCTACAAATAGTAATCATGGTACAGATGACTCAAGTATAAATGGCTCTATTTTAACTAATTCTGCAGATGGTGATGATCATCATAGAGATAATGATTCTGTAAATGATGGAGAAAAAAATAGGTTACGATGTCCCTTATCTAATCCTGGGCAGCCGAGAAGCCCGCAAGTAAAAAGACCTATTGGGCTTATTGCTAAATCTCAGAGTTTAGCATGAGTGGATGTTTTTAAAATAAACTAAAATATTAAAGTATATTTATCTTTTTTATGAACAATCAATTTTTGGGTTATAAATTGGTATAAAAGTATTAACGTTGTTCTTCTCTTTCTGTTAATATTTGTTAATCAGAAAGCGAATATCACATTTAAAGTCTTTTTTTGTTTTAATAAGTTGAAAATATTGGAAAAATCAATTTTTTTCTTTAACAAAACTTGAGGAAAGTTAAATAAATAAAATAAAATTATTAGTTTTTTGTAATATTTTATGGTTCATACATTAAACTGATATCTATTGCTTATTTTTACAAATGTTCAATGATTGGAAAAATGTTTCATGAACTGATTTCGAATGATAAAAGTCTTCATTTATGCTACATAATAGTTTCTCATTGTTATAACGATTTAGTTTCATGTTCATTAAAGGATTGGTGCTGAAAAATTTGAAATATCATTTTTTTTAGAAAAGCTCTTTTTCATAAAAACGAATGCAAAAGAGATCAAACCAATTTTGATTCATCATCATTATTTGACAATATATCAATATTTTAATATAATTTCCATATAATCTTATTATTCTTGATTTTAACACCACTTTTTTAAAATCCCGCCAAAAATATAAAATGATCGAAAAAACACAGCCAAACAAAAAAACAATAATCTTAATGCAGAATTATTTCCTACATTATGTTTATTATATGACAAAACAAAATATAGGTTAAGTATTTGATATTCTTCAAGAAATCGATGATTTTGAAATCATTATAAAAGCACGAATAAAGTTGCATTGAGTAGTAATGAATTAATTATAATTAAAATATATCAATATACATCATGTAATGAAGTTTATTATTATGTTATTTTTTTATGAATTTGTATTTTTCAACTATTTATATCTGATATCAGATATAATTTACTTTTTTTGAGATATTTTTGTATTAACTATTTATATGAATATAATATAAAATATAAATAATATTTATAAAGTATAATGATCTAAAAATGTTTATTCATGAAGAAATAAGCTAAAATAAATATGAAAACGATTATTTTTAATAAAGGTATGGAAACTTCTATCCACTCGACAGATCATTTTTGGAATATCGTTTTTTTCTGCCCCACTTTTTCAATAGATGCCTTATTTTGGATATATGAAAAAGGCACTATTTTCAATATTTACTTATGCATTATTATTCTACTCATGATAATATGAAAAATATATCAATTTCATATTTGGCTAAAATTTCTACCTTTTTTTTCGAGACACCTTCCATCGTGAAAAAATTGAATGAGCTTTTAAAATTTGTTAAACATCTCGTTAAGGAAACTATAATTATCTGTCCAAATCATTAAAATAAAATGGTAATTAATATATAAGTAAAATTTTGTAAACACAAAAATGTAAAATATTTTCACCCAGCTATATAGAAAAAATCATTTATTTCTTTTTTTATTTTGTCTTTGATTATAATCAACAAGATATAACTTTAAAAAAAAAATTAAATTAAGCAATTAATTTGAAATTAAAATAGATATTTTTATTCTTAATATATGTAATTTTCTTATATGAATTGAATGATTTTTTTAATATAGTTGGTGGACATAATTCTGTTTTGGAGACATAATTATGTTTTCACATCATTTCTATATATTCAAATTGGACTTTTAAAAAAACAATTGTAGAACAATTAATATCATATTGGATACATTTTATTCCCCGATTTTCATTCACTTTTATCAAACTAAATTTGATCGTAAATATGATATCGAATTTTTAATTTCTGAATATTTTTTTATTATTTGAAAAAAATTATAATTTACTTTTCATCTATAATTAAAATGTATCATTATTATTTATTGAAATAAAATAGATAATTAGAAAAAATGGTTTCATTTTCATTTCACTACTCAAAAAACTCTTTTCATATCACATTTCATGCCTTTACCATAAAAAAAGGTTGTTTTAATTTGCTCTAACATAGTTATTATTTTAGAATATAATGTATATATTATATTTTAGAAAAAAATTTATTGAAATAATAATTATATAAAAAGAAAAAGTGTTTTCAAAATATGACAAAAATCATTCATACAAAATTACTAATTTTGAAAAATGAGTTTATTTTATTTCAAATTAGATGCAGTATTAATCATCTATATGATGCATATAATATATTAAATATAATAATATGGTTGAAAAAGAATCAATCTTGGAAAAATTTCATTTTTTTTTTTTTAATTCAAAATCATTCATAAATCACTCATGCATAATTGATATGATTTCAGAATTACATTATTTGATAACACATACAATGAAATATATTATTAATCCTCTAAAAATCATTGTTGCCCATCAAGATTTCAGGTTTTTCTAAGAAATATTCAAATTTCACTTTTTTATTTTTTCTATTATAATAGCATTAAAAATAGCAATTACTCAATAAATATTAGGTAAGTGTAGAAGAACTATTAAAATAATGAAAATAATTTCTCAATGTCTAAAATTGAGAGTCTTTTTAAGTTATTTCAGAAGTTACTCTTTTTCATTAAGGTAATAGATCTTGAGTAGAACCGCCAATTTTATTCTTTTAATATCGTTATACTATATGCATTATATCAAATATTTAAATAAAAATTTAAAAGTTTTTATTTTTTATTGAAAAAAAAAAACAAAAAAGTGATATGATTTTTAACTTTATTTTGTGCATCAAAATTTTCTTATATGAAAGTTTTTAGATATCAATTATCTGACAAAATTATATCATTACTGATTATGAATTAATGATATTATTATTAAATCCCAAGTTTCAATTATTGAGAATAAAATAAGCATTTTGACTTTTTTTTACATTAATGGCAAAATTTCATATAAATCACAAATATAATAGCTCATTTAATTAAATAATGATGTACATAAAATACATTAATGAAGTATATAATATTATCAAATAATCTTTAAAAAGTATTGAGAAAAATGTGTTTTATTTTTGTGTACCATTCAAAAAGTTGAGCAAACATGATTATGTCCCAAAAACATAATTATGTCCACCAACTATATTAAAATGTGTTATTTTATATATAATATAAAGTATTCAAAACAACGATTCAAAATATTTCAACATGACCATTTATTACTTGAAAAAGTTACAGTTTTTTATATGCCTTGATTTCAACTCCATGAGCCGTAATTCCAAAATTCAGCATAAACTATTTAAAAATAGGTGATGTCGCCGTAGTTTACAAAACCGCCGAAGGGTTATTTTGATAGGACAAAAAAAATAAAATCGTTAATTTTTCAAAAACTAAATAAGATTCAAGATTTATAATATAACATTTATATACTAATACTATTAATCTACATTAAATAAATTGTGTGAGAACTGAATTATCTGATATTGACACTTTTTTATAAAATATCAAATATGCTGAAAATTTGAAAATTTTATATTAAAATCATACCTTTTAGGAAATGATATATTATTTAACTAGTAAACAATTTTAAGCTATTCATGAATATGCTATTTATTTTGGGGAATATCCTTTATACATTTGGATAAGCACCAATTTTTAAATAAAATAAACATTCAACAAATATAATAATATTTTGTATTTAAGACCCAATATTAAGTATTCTAAATATTTGATTATATATGTTTCATTTTATATGTTTAAATGCTTTATTATTTGAAATTTTGGTGAAAATCATTTAAATCCATATTTTTAATAATTTCATATTTCCTTCCATTTCTTATTCATATTTTGTTTATTTTATTTATTCAATAAGAATTCTATCGTAGATGATTCTGAAATAATCTAATAATAATAAAAATTATAGATCGGATTTGTAAATATCATACTTTTTTATTATATATTTTTAAGATGACCTCTTCTGCAGAGTTATCATAGTATACAAATTTTGTTTATATAATATACTAATACGTGTATTTTGGTATAATAATATATAGAAATCACAGTATTTTATGAAAAATTCAGCTGGATAATGATGTTTATTTTAAGTTAATAATTTTTTGAATTCAAAAATGTTTTTTTACTATCTTCTGAGCTATTTTAAGCAATAAAACTTCACTTTTAGGAACAAGTTTTTCGTTCATATTTACACTATATATATAAAACATAATATAATTCTGCATTAATATTATCAGATATGATTACTTATAAATTTGATTTATCAATTATTTCTGCAAATTAGGTATCATGCTAATATTACATAAAACTTTGAAAAGATGCCCAAATAAATTTGAATCAAACAAAATAGTAGTATCTAATTTTAATAAATGAAATATTGAATAAAATATTCAATATTTATTTAAATGACAAAAAAATTGATGTAAATAATTGAATTTTCGAAAATTTCTCGGCTATTGTTTTATCTTATGGATATATTATTAAAGTGTTGTTAAAAGTTATAAACAAAAATTCCAAACAGACTTTTGTCAAAATCAAAAAAAATTAAAATAGACTTTAAAGACCAATTTAAACATATAAAAACATTTTTAAAACATATTTGAATTAATCTTTTTTGATTTTTTATGACTCTTTTTGCTATAATTTTAACAATAAATCATTATAAACTTACTATTTTAATAATTTTTCTCTATCTTTTCCTTATTTTTGTGAGAACTCATTGAATTGTAGCATTGAATTGGAAAACCAACTCCTTAAAACTATTTAAAATGCTTCCAACATAATTAATTATAAAATAAATTCATATTCTTAATAAATTCATAATGTTGTATTTCTGATTATATTGAGCTTATAAATAATATATAACCTAAATATCAAAAACACATCCATTTTTTATATAGTGATGTATTTGTGAGAACTTATTGAATTTTTTAATTCAATCTAAAGAAAAAAGTTTTTATGGAAAAAGTGGCATTTATAGTAATCTAGAAAAGTGTACAAATAAATATATCAAAAAAATCTTGATTAATATGATTTTATTTATGATTGTTACTATTATTATTAAAGTTTAAAAGGTCTTTTATCTAGGCCCCTTCATTTTCTGAAGCATCATCTCCTTTGGCGCAGCAACCAAAAATTGCAAGGAAAACGAGTCCAACAATTGTAAATATTGAAAAAATAAATGATGGAACACCAACACTCTTGCATAATGCATTTGAATACTTGGCACCTGATTCAGCAAGAAGAGTATCTACTTCTCTTGCCCAACCACTAACGTCATCTTCATCGATAGATAGTTGCAAAATATAAATTATAAATTCTTTTGGTTTCAGTTCACTTTCTTGTAAATATGATTCAAGAAATTTTGTTACTTCAGGACAAATTTTTTTGAGAATTTTATACATCCATGATCCATATCCTTTTGCATCATTGTGTTCTTTGGCATAATAATACATGGTACCAGAAAATCCATCGATAAGTAAAGTATGGCATTTAGGATCAAAAGTAGGATTTTCTACATCATCATATAGACCATTCGGATTAATATCTGTAACTCCAAGAACACCACATAATAAACCAGTAATAATACTAAAAATTGAAAATACTGTTAGAACTATGACGATAATGTTTGAAAAAAGACGATTTTCTGAAATGAAGGATAAAAAGAAATGAGAAACAACCATAAAAATCAAAACAACTAGAGCAAGTAATGAGAATACCATGCAAAGAAGTGTGCAGTAGTAGGTTGCTAAAACGGTATATTCTGCATGTTTTCCATAAGAATTGTAATATGAAAACCAATATCCTGAGATTACCAAGCACGAAAATAGACCTGCAAATAAAATACCAGCGGTAATAAAAGCAAAAAGTTGATTTTTTCCACTAAAGAAATTATGGATAATCATTCAATAAAAAAAAGTGAAATGAAATTTTAAACCTAAATTTTACAAAAAAAAAAATTTTTTTAATATGGTATTATTACTTCAGTTTTAATATTAATTATATATGATATTTTAAAAAACAATTTTCAAGTTTAAAAACCTTGCGCAAGAAACAAATAATTCAATTACAGGCCATTTATTAACTCAAATTTTTAATTTTTGAACCAAATATAAGTCAGATTTTTTAAAGAAATAGTATTTTTAAGATAAACTGGATTTCAAAATTCGTACAGATTTTAAATATAACACAGAGCTTTTTAATCTCAATTTTTTTATTCATTTTGTAAACTTCACAAAAATGACAATTTAAACAATAGGAAATACTATACGAATTTTGCAAATTCTCAATTTTTATATATATTAATTATTGTAAAAATTTTTGAATTACGCATTGCACTTTCTTTTACAATTTGAAAATAAGTTTTTATAAATATATATACGTCCAATATGAAATATCAAAATTAAAAATAAAAAAAATATGAAATTAAAATGGAAATCTAAAAATAATTTCCTCATTACCTAACAGTTAATGCCATTTTATTATTCATCTTTAATTTATAATAATATATTAATATATTAATAATATAAAATATTATTCTACCTAATAAAAATATAAAGTTATACTTATTTATAAATTAACTATCCTTATAACTTTTTGTGCAATACATTCAATTTTTTTGTTATAGATTTGAATTGATTTAAATCAACGTGTTTTTGATCCATTCAATTTTTTTATCTAAATATCTAATAATATTTTGTAATTGTGTCTTATATTTAAATAAACAAATAAATATTTAAAATATTTATAAAAAGTTTTCATAATTAATAATATATTTTCTATCAATATTGACTTTATTTTTTATTTTACATTTAGATACAACTTCATGACAGCTAAATTATTTTATAAGTTGCTTTATTATCATTATGAATCGTTTAACTGTATTATTATTTTGATTTAGATTCATTTATTTTTTAATAAAACAATTTCTTGACAGCAAAAATTTTGCAATCACGTTAAACTGCTTCTCAACGGTTGTACCAAAATTTGAGGGCAATTCAAATATTTACATTTTATTCAATGAAAAGAATATTGAAAATTTTGATCGTTTTTCTCTCAAAAAAATGGACCAACTTTTTACTCATCTTGGTCCAAAAATGAAGCCGTATTACTTAGAGATAATTTTTTTATAATAAAACAAGATAGCCGCTTTTTGAGCTACGCTCAAAAAGTGTCTTTATCAAATTTATAAATAAAGTAAATTTTTTTTCGCCAACAGGTATTCCAATTGGAATAACAATTGAATGAATATTTGAATAGATATATCAGAAAAACTGAGAAGACTTGCATCTTGAACGATTGTGATTAAAAGATCGAAATAATTATTTAAATAAGATAATCAATTTTGATCTTTAGATAATATTGATAGGAAAACTTGATTCAGAAATCGCATGTGAATCAGGAAAGTTTAACGAAAGATTATAAAATAAGGATTTATAGCTGGCATCTGGGAAATTAGTTTTTTATCTAAAAAAAATATATTTTCTTTTATGATTCAATCAATTTATCAATCATCCAAAATTACAATAATATTAGTATAAATTATTTTTTTATATAATTATGAAATCAATATCTCCTTTTCGTATCATTATAAAAATATTTTAAAAAATGAATAAATTGAAAAATTTAATTGAAAATTTGAATTGACCAAAAATAATAATACAAAAATTCAATCTTCAAATAAACTCATAAAAGATAAAATATGAAAAATAAAGTAATTTATAAAAAGGAATGAAATAATGAAGAGAAAATCGGGTCTATAATTTTGTGAGAAATATAAAATTTTTAAAACACTTTTATTTTTATATTGAAATTTTTTTTCTCATAATCAACGGAATATATCTGAGCAAACCATATATTTTAACCACAAATATAAAATATTATAAGCCAATTAGCCTTTTTTAATATTTTTCAATACTTTAATTATATAATAGATATTAAAAAAAGAATTCCTAAATTTTTTTCAATTTCTTAATATTACCTTTTTAATTTTTTATTTCTAAACGGCCTTACTTTGTCAGGTAGTCTAAAATTATTTTTTCTTTTTGTACTTGCTAGCTATATTTTGTTCGAAGTGAATTTTCAGTTCGATCTTTTAATATTGAAGTCATTTGCTTAAATGAAACTTGATCTTCTGTTAATTGCTTTAATAGTAATGTCTCATGAGGTTCAAAGTTTCTTTTCGTTCTAAATTCTAATGACATATCATTAACAATAAGATCATAATTTTCGATTGAATCAATTATTTGAAGAAGCTTGTCACAATATATATATGAACATCATACGATTGCTAGTTGTTCAAAGCGGAAATTGCATTTGAAACTTCTTACTTTGATTTTGGAGAGCGCTGGTTATGTCTAGGTGCGGTAATTCTGCTTTATAAGGTCGAATAAAAAAAGAATTTTATTATAAAATTTGACCTCCGACCACTTGCATCTATGGAATATTTATTTATTATTAATGATATATTTAATAAAATATTAATATTTCTAACGGTACGTTTTAAGATATTATCAAACATTTTTAATCCCAAAATTAGCCCAAAAACGAAAAATTCAATGGTTTATAAACTCTGTCCAAAAATGTTCGACTTAACGTACACATAAACCGCATTTTCCACTGAAAATTGACTAGAAAAACGATAAAGTGTCGAAAATTTCTTTTTTCTCTCAAAGTAATGTATTCAATTTTTCAGAAGTTTATTTTTATAATTATCCTTTCAGCAAGCTATTTTTATACATGGAGCCCTGGTTTTTGAAAGAAATAGCAACGCCCTTAAGAGGAATTACAACTTTCTTTGGGACATGCGCTACTCTCAGAAAAAAGAGCTTTGGAAAAAACCTTCGAATCACCATAAAGGCGCATGAGAAAAAAAAATGATAATTTGAATACTCTCTCAAAATTCAATTGTCGAACATTTTTGGACCGAGTTTAATAATTGTAATGGGAAAATTATGAAAATATTTTTCATCAAAACAAATGAAATTCGATAAATTATCGAGCTGTAGTATTATTAAAGAAGTTTACACAGCAAAGAATCAACACGAATGAACGCAATCCAGATTTTGCCATAACTCTAGAAAAATTCAAAATTTGAAAAAGCAAACAGCAGTATGATTTAACTTACAAGCTCTTAACTTTGTTAAAATATATTTTTTTTAAATACTTACCGAAATAAACATAATATATTAACAATTTTGGATATGGTCAATTTTCAATGCTTCTCTCAAATTATACGTTTTTTTGTTTATACAATTTTGGCCCAATGACTATTAAAATAAGAATATTGAGAATTGTTAAGCATTAAAAGGAAACATTATTATATAAATGTATTCGCAATAAAATGATAATTGAGAATATTCAAATAGTAAAATAAGTTAATCCTTCATTTTGTTCATTTTTTTATTTTATTTTTCAATGCTTTTTTGACGATAGGCATTGAATTTTCATGTCAACTTTTCATTTAATATTTTCGTCTTTAAAATGATACGTGATGTAATTAATTTAAATTCTTTTAATTAATTATTTACTAATAAAGATACTTATTAATATACAAGTGAAATTGTTTTTCAAATCTTTATATATTCACCTAAAAAGAGTGTTTTTGTGTTAACGTATTTAACCGCCGTAGTTTCCTACGTTCTATTGTATCTATTAATATTGAATACAAAAAAATCTGAAAAATATTTGACTACAAATAAAAAAAAAAAATCTTATTCAACCCATTGGGAAGTGTGGTGAATAGAATTTGACACCAGTGTTTTCTAATCTTATTCTAAATGCTGAATTGACTACTAATATTATTGTTTTTCTTTGTCAGTCACTTTTTATGAAATTGACATTTCATATGGTGAAAAAAAAAATTTCATACCACTTTCCAATTATTGGACAAACTTTAATCACAAAAGAAGTAATAAAAAAAAAAATTGTTTTGATTAATTTCTTTATTATTCTTTACTCGCTGAATAAATATGCCTTAATTTCATTAATTTTATCATCTATTCCATCAATTAATTTAAAATCATTTCTTTGAATTGTCTCAACAATTTGTTCAAAGCTTGGACGATCATTATATTCAAAGGCTGTACAATCCTTTATCAATTGCGAAGAAACTTCATTAATTGAATTAGGCACATTTATCTGCTTTTTATTGACTACATCAGCAATGCTCAAATCAGGATATTTGCCTTTAGAAAGTATGTAATACATTATGATACCAAATGCGTACACATCAACTTTTTCATTGTAAGGTTTATCATTTTCATACAATTCAGGTGCCATAAAAAATAAAGTGCCAATTCCATGAGTTCTGGATTGTGTTCTTTTTTGGGTATCAATGTTGATGAATGTTGAGATGCCGAAATCGCAAATAATGACATGTTTTTTCTGGTCAAGAAGTATATTTTCCGGTTTCAAGTCGCGATGAATGATGTTAGATTCGTGTACATTTTTCATTGCACTTGCAATTTCATAAATAATTGTTACATATTCAATTTCTTTCAACTTTTTGAATGATTTGGCCAAATTATGACTGTAATAATCAAGAAGAATTGCAGGTGGATACTTCTTATTTCCTAAGAAAAAGCCATATGCCTTTATGATGTTACGATGCTTTAAATTTAATAAGATATTATATTCAATGTAAAAACGCTTCACTTTTTCAAAGTCAAATGTATTTTTTTGTTCTTTTTCTTCTTCTTCATTATCATCGCTCCAATCATCATCATCATCATCATCGTTACCATTACTTGCTTCATTTATATTTTTAAAGATTTTAAGTGCATAAAACTTGTTCTTGTAAATTGTGCTTGCAATTTTATAAATGGTCGATGTTGCACCTTCACCAATTTTTCCTTTATTTTGAGGGCTTTCAAAAAGTTCTTTGAATTCATTATCGTTCAAATAATTTAAATTCATTATTTCATCTAATGAAATGATTGAATGCTTCTTTAAATTATTTATTTCTTTTCCTGATAATTTAACATTCGATTTGCTGGGAATGAATAACTTTCCAAATTCACAATCTAAATCTAAATGAACCGCTTTTGCATTTGGAACAGTGATTTGTGAAACGTTGCATAGAACAGGAGCAATTATATCTAGATTAACGTTTTCATTTGTAATTTCAAGAGAAATCGGCGAGCTTGTGTGCTTTTTTGTAATGGCAGGAAGAAGACTCAAAATTGGTGCAAGTGATGAAACAATGGATTCTATGAAGCAAAGAGAACGAGCATCGCTGAATGTGGACTCATGAATGAAATTGATACAAGGGTTGTTCTCAATTTTAAAAGTTATTAAATTTGGGCAATTTTCAAATGCAAATTCTTTAATATCTATGACACTTGATGGAATACAAATAGATTTAATTGCTGTTTGTCTAAAGGCTCCTGATTCAATAGTTCTAAGTTTTGAATTCGGTACAAAATAAACATTTTCTAGCTTTGAGCAACTTGCAAATGAATCCTGGCCAATCTTGTTTATATTGGATGGGATTGTGATTGATTCAAGACCAGAACCAAAAAATAAATCGGTGCTAAATTCTTGGAGTCTTGAATTCTTGGAAAAATCAATGCTTTTGAGATTTTTACAGTCAACAAAACAACCTTCCAAAATCTCTTCAACTTGAGGTGGAATTGTAATGCTTTCAATAAGTGAACCTTGAAACACATGGTATCTGATTATACGAAGTTTTGAGTCAGAAGGAAAATTAATCCTTTTAATACTGCAGTTACGAAAGCATTCTGTGCCAATTTCTACAACACTGGATGGAATTGTTAGCTCTTCAATACTTGAATATGAAAACAAAAACCCAGGAAAGTAACTAAGTTTGCAATTTAATTGAAAAATGACGGTTTTAAGATTTCTACATTCACAAAAACAACAGCTTCCTAATTCTTCAATATGTTGAGGAATTGTTATACTTTTAATAGCTGTGTTCCTAAAAGACTTAATCTCTCTAAGTTTAGAATCCGGTGGTATAATGATATTTTTGAGATTTTTTATACGACCAAAATCACAATATTTAACATTAGATGGGATACAGACTGTATCTAAAGGTGATTCTTCACAAGATAAAGAAAGTCTTTCAATTTGCGAATTTGGCTCGAAATTGATTGTTTTAAGTTGATTACAACCTTTAAAATCACCACCAAAAGAGGTGACTGACGATGGAATAGTAATTTTTTCTATGCCCGTAAACATAAATGAATCAAATATTTCACGAAGTTCTGAATTTTGAGAAAAATCAACCGTTTTTAAATTTCGACATTCTCTAAACGCATAATAATTAATAAGAGAAACTTTGGGAGGAATAGAAATGCTTTCAAGACCTGAATATTCAAATGCCCATTTATGTATGGTTTTAAGTTGCGAATCTGGATAAAAATTAACTTTTTTGAGTTTTTGGCACCATTGAAATGCATCTTCAAAAATACATTGTATATAAGAAGGGATGGTTACTTCTTCAATATCGCGGCGGGCAAAAAGTATTCCATCTGTTGGGGGAACATCGTAACGAACTTTTCCAACTAAAATTTTATTATCAATATATTTAAAATATGTATTATCGGGAGATACTGTTATATTAACTAATGATTTTACATCTTTACACCAACATAAACTAATATCAGTGATACTTTTTGAAATATGGAGAGAGGTAATGTTAGGGAAATTGCTCAACGGAAAACTACCTTGAGGGAAATTCGAAGAAATTATTACTGAACGAACATCAGGAGGGATATCAGTAGAATTATCATCAATTGTTAATGTTTTTGTGTTTATATCATATTGTGAATTACTCATCTTTAATCACATTCAAACTAAAGACAAATATACTCTCAAAAACAGGTATAAATATTAACAATATATACAATCATTAAAAGCAAAATATCTCGATTTGTTTTTTGAATTTTTGCAATATTAAAATTGACTTAATATTTTCATTTATATTTATAATTAAACATAAAATATTTTTATGCTAGCCCTGATAATTCTTGTTATTTTCTGATTTTCAAGATTAATAATTGATTCACTCCCTAATATTGATAAATGAAATATATATTGATACTAGAGATTGGTTTCAGAGATTGAGAATTTTATTCTATTATTTCATTTGAAAATTTTGAAAGATAGATTGATCAATTTGTCTCAAAATATTTCGTTTTTTATATTTTATTTTTTTATGTCTCAGAATTTAAAAGAAGGGTGGCTTTCTAAAAAGAGCAAAGTAATAAAAAATTGGAAGCGTCGATGGTTTGTTTTAGATGAGAACCAACTAAATTTTTATGAGAAGCCTGGTAAGAAGCAACTAGGTTCGATTCCATTATCAAATGTTGTCAAAGTCAAATCAGATTCAAAAAAAGAAAACGCCTTTAATATTATATTATCAAGTAGTAAAACCTATAATCTATCTTCAGATACTCAAGAAGAGTGTGCAGATTGGATATCATCACTTAATTATCTTCTTGAGCAGTCATCTTCTTCAATCCAAACAGATATATCAAAACCACAAACCGAACAACCACAACAACGAGATCCAGAACCAACAGAACAATCAGAACAACCGCAACCTGATCAATCTCAACAATTACCAGCAGAGCGCCGCTATTCTCTTGAAGATTTCACCATAATCAAGCTCCTTGGTCGCGGTTCCTTTGGCAAAGTCCAACTTGTCAAACAAAATGAAAATGGAAAATTATATGCAATGAAATCAATGCACAAAAAGTTACTCGAAGGGAAGGACCAAATACAAGCCACAATCCTCGAAAGGAACATTCTTCTCCAACTCAAGCATCCCTTTATCACACGCGCCCGTTATTCATTCCAAACAGAGAAAAAAGTCTTCCTCGTTCTCGACTACGTCAGCGGCGGCGACCTTCACCACCGGATCCGCGAAGAAGACTATTTCAACGAGGACAGATGCCGTCTTTATGCGGCAGAAATTGCGCTCGGCCTTGGCTATCTGCATAGTAACGGCTACATTTATCGTGACATAAAATCAAGCAACATTCTGATTGATTCTGACGGCCATATAAAAATAACCGACTTTGGGTTCACAAAAAGTGGAATGGAAAAATCAACTGATACAACTTCGACTTTTTGTGGGACAGTCGAATATATGGCACCTGAAATGATCCTCGATAAGCCTTACACAAAAGACGTCGATTGGTGGGGCTTCGGAATCCTTCTCTACGAGATGCTCGTTGGAGCAACCCCCTTCTACAGCGAGAACCCAAATTCAGTATACAGAGCGGCGGTTATGAATGAGCCTGAGTTCCCTCCAACTGTCTCTCAAAAAGCTCAGAATTTGATCGTAAAGCTCCTTCAAAAAGAGCCCAAAAAAAGACTCGGAAACGGCGAAAACGGAATCGAGGACGTTAAAAATGACCCGTTCTTCGATGGCTTGGATTGGGACGACGTCCTGAATAAAAGAATCGTCCCACAGTGGAAGCCTAGAGTGAAAATAGAGCCAAAGGAGTCTCCAATTGGCTTGACGAGGGGAAGCGCGCACAACTCAAGCGTCTTGTTTGACTCTGAATCAATCAAAGAGGAAACACAACTTAAATTCAGAGGTTTCTCTCAAATTAATTTTGAAGAAATTACTTGATTTTTTTTTCTCTTTTTTTTATTTTGTTTTATTTTTATTTTTTATAAAGAAATTTCCATTCGCATATATATTGTATTCTTACTTGCATGAATAGCTTGTTTTTGGTTTTTAATTTCTTTTTTGGAAATCAGTCCTTATCATTAATGATAATGAAGATTAACAAAAAAGTAAAAGTGATGTTGGATTTTTTCTATTCTTCTTTATTCAGTTTAAAAAATCACTAATTATTGGTAGTCTTTAGTTTTTTTTAATATCATATGATTATATTTTTTAAGTTATTTTCATATCTTATTGATCTTGGTATAAAAACATCGCCTCTTGGAAATGCAATTGCAACGTCTAATACAATTTTATGTTTATTGAAAAATTTAAATGACCTCTCATTCTAATATGTTCGATATTCAAAAAGTTCGAACACACCTCAGAAAAATTTAATATAAAAAATGTCTTTAAAAAAAGTTCTACATGGAGAAATTGTGTACCTTTTAAATAAAGAAAAATACACATCATGTATTTTTGGGTATAAATTTCCAAGAGGAGATATTTTTATACCAAGATCAATAAGATATGAAAATAATGATTATTTAGTTACCAGTATATTACCAGGTGCATTCAAACAAGCGTCAGACATTAAATCCATCCAATTTGCGAAAAATTCAGAATTACAAAAAATCGGAAAAGAAGCATTTAGCAATTCATCGGTAATGATGCTTTCAATTCCATCCTGTGTCAGAGAATTTGAGCACGGATGGTGTAGTTGGGCTTCACTTTTGAAATATGTCCAAGTTTTTAAAAATGGTGATGAAAACATCAAGAATTATGGAAATGAATTTGTTTTAGGCAAATCAAATCTTGAGAACAATTTTTATGACGTTCTTCTCTTTGCACGACGAAATGTTAACAAAATTAAAATTCCCAATTTCATTAAGACAATTTCTTCTCATGCTTTTTCATATTCAGTAATTGAAAAAGTATTGATTCCAGCATCAATCACTGTGATTGGTGAGTTTGCTTTTTCATCATGCGAGTGTCTGACAAACGTTGAAATTGAAGAAAATTCAGAGCTTCAAATAATTGAGAAAGAAGCTTTTTGTGGTTCTTTAATTGAGAGCATTTCAATTCCATCGAGCGTTGTCCATTTAAAAGATGGTTGGTGTGCTTACACACCGATCTTGAAAAAAGTTGAAATAATCAAAAATAAAGAAGAAAATATCATTAATTTCGAAGATAAATTCATTCTTGGAAAAACAAATTTGAATAGTGATGTTTATGATGTCCTTCATTTTTCACGTCGTGACATCACAACTACAACGATTCCACCTTTTGTGAGAATTATTTCACCATATGCATTTTCTGAGTCTTTGATTGAAAACATTCAAATTTCACATCACATCACACATATTCGTGAGTATGCTTTTTCTTATTGTCAACAAATTCAAAAAGTTGAAGTTGAAGATAATTCCGAACTTCAAGTAATTGAAAATTACGCATTTCTTGATTGCTCAATTGAAAGTATTTCCATTCCCTCGAGCGTTTTTGAGTTAAAGGATGCATGGTGTGATGGAACTCCTACTTTGACTGAATTTAAAGTGGTTAAAAATGGCGTTGATAATATAATCAATTATGAAGACAAATTCATCCTTGGAAAATCAAATTTGATGAATGATTTTTATGATGTTCTTTATTTTGCATGCAGAGATATCAAAACTACAACAATTCCTGCATCTGTCAGAAAAATTTCACCTTATTCATTTTTTGAATCATCAATTGAAAAAGTTGTGATATCACCTCACATCACTCATATTGGGAAATGTGCTTTTTCTGGATGTCAGCATTTGCAGAAAATTGGAATTCCAAATGATTCAGAACTTCAAGAGATTGGTGTCAGATCTTTTTCGTTTTCTTCAATTGAATACTTCTCAATTCCATCAAGTGTGACAAAAATTTGTGAGAATGCATTTCATTTTTGTAAGCATCTCAAAATTTTTGAGATTCCAAATAATTCGGAACTTCAAACAATTGAGAAGGAAGCATTCTATGAATCTTCAATTGAAAACTTTTATGTTCCTCCTCACATCACTAATATTAATGAAACTGCCTTTATTGGATGTAATGATCTTCAAATCATTGAAATTTCTGATAAATCAGTGTTGCAAAGCATTGATTTAAAAATATTTATAAATATTAAACACGTGATCATTATGGTACCTTCTAAATAAGATTGGCCAACTGTATAAATTAGTGGATTAAAAATGCAATTTTATTTTTTAAGATAAATAAAGATAAATTATTCTTCGGATTATATAATTTGTTTTTATTCTGCTTGAAATTGTTTTATTTTCATTTTTTTATCAAATTGGATATCAGCAAAGTATAAGAATGCACTTTTCAACGATGAATAAGAATCGATGAATGTTATTTTGGAGTTTTTCATGAACAAATTAAACATTGATTTTCATTCTAGGCATACCAAAACTGGATGAAACGTTTCAATTTTTAATGGAAATCAATTTAAAAAATTGATCAGGTATGTCAAAGAAAAAATCATATCTAGTTGACTACGAATCATACAAAAAACAATTACTAAATAAATAAATAAATTTAATAGAGCTCGGAGAAAAAGGGATTTCCTTTTTGAAAATAAAGAATTATATTTATAAAACATATTTATTTTGATGTGAATAAGTTATATCTGAAAGCATCCACTTTTTCGAAAAAAATTTGTTTTTTAAAAAAAAAAGTGACTTTTTTATAAAAAGGTTTATTTTTGAATATTTTTTTTTTATCCTATATATAATAAGAGTTCATTTTGAACATAGGCTTAAAAAAATCAGAATAATATCAGTATATCAAATCTATCATTAAAAAAATCCTATCTCTAATATATAAAGAGTTTTTATTCAAAAATGATTAAAATATAATATTTTTTAACTTTTTGAGAGCGAAAAGGTGGATGAAAAAAAATCACTTCATATCTTTGATTTGATATTCTCTATTTTCTGCCCTGGCCAAGCAAAAAAAGAGCATTTCAAAAACATCATAGACAAAAAATGAAGTACCTGATAGTTTTAAAAGTTTATAAAACGCCACAATTTAACTGATGATCATAGTTAACCATAGAAGAAGATCAATGATCCAAACAGAAGAGGATCAAGATTCAACAGAAGAAGATCAAGATAACATATTTGTAATATTTTTACTTTCAATATTACTTTTATTTGCAATTTTATAAAAAAAAGTTTATCTTAATATAATAAAACAAAACCCCAAAAAAATAAGACCTGAACTTATCCAGCCATCATATTGTTTTAAAATATTTTGGATAATAATTAATTTAAGTATATTATTATTTGCATTTGTAATTATAATTGTAAACTATTTTATTTCTTTTTGATTAAGATATTTTATTAAAAAAAAAAATTTCAGTTATTTTTTTCATAAAGCTCATAGAATTTAATTTTTTTATTTTTATTTTTTTATTTTTTTTTTAATTAATTTATCAAAAAGAAATAGAATTGTTTAATCTCATAGCCAGATAAATTCCACAGCCAGATAAATCCCACAGCCAGATAATCCTACCGCCAGATAATATTATCTTAAATATTGACAAACATTGATGCTAGCAACAGATAAATATTGATGATAACAACAGATAAACATCGATGCTTACAACAGACAAACATCGATGCTAACAACAGATAAACATCTATGCTAACGACAGACAAACATCTATGCTAACAACAGAAAAACATCGATGCTAACAACAGATAAACATCGATGCTAACAACAGATAAACATCGATGCTAACAACATACAAACATCTAAGCTAACAACAGATAAACATCGATGCTAACAACAGAAAAACATCGATGCTAACAACAGATAAACATCGATGCTAACAACAGATAAACATCGATGCTTACAACATACAAACATCGATGCTAACACAGAAAAGCATTGATGCTTACAACATACAAACATCTATGCTAACAACAGAAAAACATCGATGATAACAACAGATAAACATCGATGCTTACAACAGACAAACATCTATGCTAACGACAGACAAACATTGATGCTAACGACAGACAAACATCTATGCTAACAACAGAAAAACATCGATGTTAACAACAGACAAACATTGATGCTAACGACAGACAAACATTGATGCTAACAACAGAAAAACATTGATGCTAACAACAGAAAAACATCGATGCTAACGACAGACAAACATCGATGCTAACAACAGATAAACATCGATGCTAACGACAGACAAACATCTATGCTAACAACAGAAAAACATCGATGCTAACAACAGAAAAACATCGATGCTTACAACAGAAAAACATCGATGCTAACAACAGATAAACATCGATGCTAACAACAGATAAACATCGATGCTAACAACATACAAACATCGATGCTAACGACAGATAAACATCGATGCTAACAACAGATAAACATCGATGCTAACAACAGAAAAACATCGATGCTAACGACAGATAAACATCGATGCTAACGACAGACAAACATTGATGCTAACAACAGAAAAACATCGATGCTAACAACAGAAAAACATCGATGCTAACAACAGAAAAACATCGATGCTAACAACATACAAACATCTAAGCTAACAACAGATAAACATCGATGCTAACAACAGACAAACATCTATGCTAACGACAGACAAATATTGATGCTAACGACAGACAAACATCTATGCTAACAACAGAAAAACATCGATGCTTACAACAGACAAACATCTATGCTAACGACAGACAAACATTGATGCTAACGACAGACAAACATCTATGCTAACAACAGAAAAACATCGATGCTAACAACAGAAAAACATCGATGCTAACAACAGAAAAACATCGATGCTAACAACATACAAACATCTATGCTAACAACAGATAAACATCGATGCTAACAACAGACAAACATCTATGCTAACGACAGACAAACATTGATGCTAACGACAGACAAACATTGATGCTAACAACAGAAAAACATCGATGCTAACAACAGAAAAACATCGATGCTAACAACAGAAAAACATCGATGCTAACAACATACAAACATCTAAGCTAACAACAGATAAACATCGATGCTAACAACAGACAAACATCTATGCTAACGACAGACAAATATTGATGCTAACGACAGACAAACATCTATGCTAACAACAGAAAAACATCGATGCTTACAACAGACAAACATCTATGTTAACGACAGACAAACATTGATGCTAACGACAGACAAACATCTATGCTAACAACAGAAAAACATCGATGCTAACAACAGAAAAACATCGATGCTAACAACAGAAAAACATCGATGCTAACAACAGAAAAACATCGATGCTAACAACATACAAACATCTAAGCTAACAACAGATAAACATCGATGCTAACAACAGACAAACATCTATGCTAACGACAGACAAATATTGATGCTAACGACAGACAAACATCTATGCTAACAACAGAAAAACATCGATGCTTACAACAGACAAACATCTATGCTAAAGACAGACAAACATTGATGCTAACGACAGACAAACATCTATGCTAACAACAGAAAAACATCGATGCTAACAACAGAAAAACATCGATGCTAACAACAGAAAAACATCGATGCTAACAACATACAAACATCTAAGCTAACAACAGATAAACATCGATGCTAACAACAGACAAACATCTATGCTAACGACAGACAAATATTGATGCTAACGACAGACAAACATTGATGCTAACAACAGAAAAACATCGATGCTAACAACAGAAAAACATCGATGCTAACAACAGAAAAACATCGATGCTAACAACATACAAACATCTAAGCTAACAACAGATAAACATCGATGCTAACAACAGACAAACATCTATGCTAACGACAGACAAATATTGATGCTAACGACAGACAAACATCTATGCTAACAACAGAAAAACATCGATG
The DNA here is from genome assembly GCA_039105265.1 of Tritrichomonas musculus. Lineage (NCBI taxonomy): Eukaryota > Parabasalia > Tritrichomonadida > Tritrichomonadidae > Tritrichomonas > Tritrichomonas musculus. The sequence continues at coordinate 226,044 of JAPFFF010000025.1, read as the reverse complement.
CTTACAACAGACAAACATCTATGCTAACGACAGACAAACATTGATGCTAACGACAGACAAACATCTATGCTAACAACAGAAAAACATCGATGCTAACAACAGAAAAACATCGATGCTAACAACAGAAAAACATCGATGCTAACAACATACAAACATCTATGCTAACAACAGATAAACATCGATGCTAACAACAGACAAACATCTATGCTAACGACAGACAAACATTGATGCTAACGACAGACAAACATTGATGCTAACAACAGAAAAACATCGATGCTAACAACAGAAAAACATCGATGCTAACAACAGAAAAACATCGATGCTAACAACATACAAACATCTAAGCTAACAACAGATAAACATCGATGCTAACAACAGACAAACATCTATGCTAACGACAGACAAACATTGATGCTAACGACAGACAAACATTGATGCTAACGACAGACAAACATCTATGCTAACAACAGAAAAACATCGATGCTTACAACAGACAAACATCTATGCTAACGACAGACAAACATTGATGCTAACGACAGACAAACATCTATGCTAACAACAGAAAAACATCGATGCTAACGACAGACAAACATCGATGCTTACAACAGACAAACATCGATGCTAACAACAGATAAACATCGATGCTTACAACAGACAAACATCGATGCTAACAACAGAAAAACATCGATGCTAACAACAGAAAAACATCGATGCTAACAACAGATAAACATCGATGCTTACAACATACAAACATCGATGCTAACGACAGACAAACATTGATGCTTACAACAGATAAACATCGATGCTAACAACAGACAAACATCGATGCTAACGACAGACAAACATCGATGCTAACGACAGACAAACATTGATGTTAATAACAGACAAACATTGATGTTAATAACTATTTCGCGTTTTTGCTAATTACAAACTTTTGTTAGTTTTTTTACTGAAAGCTTTCATTTAATTTTTTTGAATAAAATTTTGACTAAATTATTGTTTATTTGAATGCCTTATATATAGATATTGTCTTTTTTCTATAAGAAAAAAACTGTGTACTAGACACTTTTTGAACGCAGTTCAAAAAGTGGCGTTCCTTGTTGTTATTATAAATGATTTATATGTTAATAAAAAAAAACACCTTTTAATTTTCTTTATTATTTTACTCTTTTTTAAAGATGGTATTTATGCATATATTTTTGTGAAAACTCATTGATTTTAAACTTTTAATTTTGAAAGGAGAACTTTCAAAAAATTAATTTTGTTAGAACTTATAGAAAAAGTTAAACTTTTTTTTAAATGGATTTTTCTATATATTAAGCTCAAATTAAAATTTGTAAAATGTTCAAAGTTTTCATTTTAAATAGCTATGTGGTCATGTACCCCTTAAAAAGTGATAGAATTATCTCATTCAAAGTATTGTCCATTTAATCATTCAAAATTTACCTAATAAAAAAAAAAAAATTCATCTCATATTTTGGAGTACTTTTCATAAGATGATCGTAATTTTAAAAATAATATTGAATTTTTGAATAAGTGATCGTTATGCAAAAGCTCAAATTATAGATTACGCAATTTAGCCTTCCAACTGCGGCTATCGCTTCTCAGCTGCAGGTGGAAGAAAAGAAATAAGGAAACCAAGTTTCCACCTGCGGCTGAGCTGCGATAGCTTCAGGTGGAAGTAATTACTTAAATGTACCATTTCAAACTTCCACCTGCAGCTATCGCAACTTAGCTGCAGTTGGAACTAATTACGCGAATTAAACTTCCACCTGCAACTAAAAGTTTTAATATTTTTTTATTTATATTATTTTTCTTTTAGTTTTTATTTGTTCAAAATATTTTTTCTTATTATTTTTCTTTTGGTATTTAACATAGGACACTTTTTGAGCGAAGCTCAAAAAGTGGCCATTCTTGTAAAAAAAAAAAGCTTCTTTGCGAAAAGCTTTCGTGTGTGCAAAAAGTAAAATCATATCAATAAGTTTCGATCATTTCAAATAAAAAATTTAATTAAAATCATAAATTCCTTTCGAAATATAAATTGATAGAGAAAATTTAAAGGTATGGAAACTTCTATCCACTCGACAGATCATTTTTCTTTCAGAATATAATTTTTAAATGATGGCATTAATGATAAATATAGTATAAAAAAGACATATTTTTAGAGAGGAATTTAAGATAAAAATAAATTATTTTTTTGTAAAAAATTGAATCCTAATCTGGTTATCTTACTGATAGTCCAGAAAAAGATTACTTAATTTTTTTTTCTGAAGTCACGGGAATCGAACCTGTGACCCCAAAAAAATCTAGTCCAAGATTAATAATAATTTACACAGTTGATCGAAAAGCTCTCAAAAAAAAAGTAAAAGTTATTAAAAAGTTTGTTTTTATTAACTTTTTCTTAGAATAAAAATTATTTACACATTATTGGACTTGCATAATCCCGTTATTTTATGCTGCTGCAATTGGTGCTAAAAACAACCTTATGTAACCTTCTTTTAGTATATTAATTTGTTAAATGAAAATGTAAGGATATGGACCAGATATAAAAAATGAAATATAATTACGACTTCTGCATAATAAATATTTAAGGTGATCATAAATACCGCCAACGTCAACAGCGACATCACATTGATCGACTACATCGGGATCTCTTGTTCGAATGTAGGAAGCATTTTTGAATTCATCTGTTTAAAAAAAAGATTTTTATATTCAATTTAATTATCATTATATCCCAAATTTCTTTAATTTAATAATAATTAATATTTCATTATAAATATCATTATATTATTTATTATTTTATTTTTTGAAAAATAAAAACTATAACTATTTTAAGAGTAGATACATACCTAATTAACTAGTAAAAAATTTTGAAATAAATTTTCAAAGAAACTAAATTTTCTTTATCAAAAATTCAATATGTTTTCAAAAGTCTTTTTTACATTATTTCAAATATTTAAATATTTAATGAAAAACAAAAAATAATTCACTTTTAATATTACTTTATGTAATTTAATATTATTTTTAATAGGAAACAAATAAAAATGTATTTATATATTTATTATTTATAAATATATTAATGTCTTATTTTTGAGAACAGTAAAATAATTTGTGAAAACTTTATTTATAAATTGACCTTTTTATTTTTATGGAAGGAAAGCCGATCTAAAAGCCACTTGAAAGAGTCAAGCATGACAGCCTTGTTTATTTAATAGACTTTGTGGAAAATACAGCTAGTATAATCGGATGTGATTCTATCAAAGATGAAATAATAATTCCATATTCAATCAGCATCAAAGAAAAGGAATTTACTAGTATATCAGAAAAAGCTTTTAAATTTTCTCAAGCAAAATCGATTATAATTCCAAATTATTCCGAAATTCACGTAATTTCCAAAAAAGCATTTTTTAAATCGTCAATTGAAACTTTTGCCGTTACACAGCATCTTACTCATATAGAAGAAAGTGCTTTTGCACATTGTTTACAACTTTGGACAGTTAATATCCCAAATAATTCTGAACTTCAGATGATTGGTAAATATGCGTTCTCACATATAAACATATATCACATTTAAGGTATATATAAATTATATAATTATATATGTTCTTTTTCTTTTTTTTTTTTTTTTTTAAAAAAATAAAAAAAAAAAAAAAATACGTTAATTTTAAAAAATACGTTAATTTGTGTAACTTATTTGTAGACTATCAGTAATTCAAAAAACAAGTTTTTTTTATTTTTTTAATTATATTATTTTTAAATAGAATTATATAAGTAATTTATATTTCATGAAGAAGAACTCGAAATTAATCATTTTTAATATTCATATCACAAGTGATATGAATTATTTTAACCTAAAAGGCGAATTTTTTTTTACCTAAAAGGCGAATTTCAAAATTTTGAAAATTATGAGTTTATGCAGGAAATTGTTTTCTAATTTTCTTCATATTGATATTAAAAATTCTATTCCAGATTCGTTCAAATCACTTTTTCCATTTTTATTGTTGATTATAAAGCATCAAGGATAAGCAAACCAAGCAAAGGTTATTCATTTTTAATATTTTTTCCTAAAACTCAAGCAAATTCGACAAATTCACTAAATAAAAGCGATTTACAAAATTACTATCGTACAAATTCCAGCAAATAGTTGGCAGATGAAAAAACTATCGATAATTCGTTTGTTTATAAGAAAAATAAAACGTACTGGAATTAATAAAAGAATTATTTTGTAAATCGCTTTTATTTAGTGAGTTTTTTGAATTTGTTTGAGCTTTAGGAAAAGACATTCTAAAATAATTATCTTTGCATGGTTTGCTTTTCCACTTTGCGCTGGGATATACCTAAGAATTGTTTTGTAAACTACTCTTATTTAGTTATTTTGTTGAGTTTATTTGTGTCTTTGGAAGAATTACTTTAAAAAAATAAATTAACCTTTTTGGTCAAAAAATTTTCATCTTTATTGGTCAATAATAAATTTCATATCATCAATGATATGAACTATACAAAAAATTGATAACATCATATAAGATCTCCAAATCCTCTCGAAAAACTTGGCCTTTTTTTTTATTTTATTTTCTAATAAATAAAAAAATGAAGAACATTTAAAAAAACTAAAAACTTTTGTCGACTCGTTCATCTTTAATTTGTTTTTTTCTTAAAAAAACATTTTTTTCTCATTATGCATTTTATGAGATGTGAATTAAGCACTTTCATGCTATTTTTAAATATGTTAATAATATGATAAAACAATATTAGACATGTATTAAACTTTGATGAGGTTTTTTCCGTTGATCAAAAATTGCAAATTTTTGGATTTCATTTTTTTCTTGTTTTTCAGTAATAAAATTAAAATTATATTTTTTTGATTTTATATTTATGCTACAAATATTATATACATGACGATGGACTAATTTTTAATAAAAAATGATCAATATTCAAGCTTTTTTTGCATGAAATAAAATTGAATTGAAAAAGAGTTTCCATACCTTTGAAAATTTAGTTAAGGGTGAGAAAAAGTTTATGAATAAATATTTTTTTTTGAAAAAAATAGGAAAATATAGTATAATTTATTATTTTAAATATATTTAAATTAAAAAATTTCATTTTCCTTAATGTTTTTTAAAAAGATAATATTTTATGTTATCAGGTAGTTGAAATTGGGAAATTAATGATTTAAATATACAGTAAACACTTTTTTCTATATAGTTAACAATATTTTGCTATAAAATAGCATTCATAAGACGAAAAGGATCGGATTTAAAAATTTAAAATTTTACGAGAGGTGCGAGAACTTGGAAATATGATTAAAATGCCTGATTCCTATATATATATATCCTCACTTAATATCATATGTTATACATTATTTTTATAAATATTTATTCGGTAGGAGACAAAATATTGTATTTTATAATATTCAATGAAATTGATGTAAACCATTCAATTTATTATGAATTAAGTTTTTATTGATATTAAAGATAATTGTAATATTAAATTTATTTAAATTAATTATTTGTGTTTTTAGATCCATTTTTCAATATTAATCTGTCCCATTTTAAACTTTTTTTTCAAATAATCTGGAAAATCTTCATCATTTATGTTATCTTTCTTAAAATGAGCATCAATTGGATTATTATTTTTAATAATAAATATAAAATCATCTTCAATTTGTAAAGAATTTAATTCTTCTTCTGTCATTTTTGAAATTTGATGAAGTTTCTTGATATTATCTAGTCTATCCTTCTTTCTACACTTCATTTTTATTCTAATTTTCTTTGTTATATCTTGTTTAATGTTATATCTTGTTGATTATAATCAAAGGCAAAATATAAAAAGAAATAAATGATTTTTTCTATACCTAAAATTTTGAATAAAACAATTGAAGCATGCTATAAAAATTCGTTTTGAAAAAGTTAGAAATAATCAATTATTCTATAATAATGATTTTTAAAATTTATTAGTATATGATTTATTATAAAATATTTTAAAATATTATTTACTATTATATTTATGTTTATAATATTATAATAAAAATTTATTATGTTTATTTCTATTTAAATCGCTATATTTATAATTTTTATTAAAACTTATTTTTTTGAAATTTTAAAAATTCATATAAATATAAAATATTTTTTATTTTGATTATCTTTGCTTTTTAAATTTAAAAAGAAATATCTCATTTATATATATTTTTAATATATAATTCTATTATGAAATAATAATATTAATATAGATTAATTTAATTTTAAATTAAGATATTGCTTTTTCTAAAAATCTCAAAATTTCAATAAGAGGTCCAATATTCTAGGATATATATCTGATTTACCTTTATACCAAATTTATTGTTTGACCGTTTATAATTTCAATAAGTGGCTCCAAAATTGAATCATTCCGTTAACTAATTCAACTTTTTGAATATGTTATCCAACTAACCTTTATCTTTGAAGTTATGTTATAACTAACTATATCAATAAAAAGCCTGGGCGATGAAGAAACTAAATATCAAAAAAGAAAACATTCAATTTTTTTATATACTTCTGAAAATTAAAAATACCTTTTATTTTAACTTTTTAGAGAAATCTATTAATTATTTTATATTATTTCCAGATCATTCTTGATGTATGACATAGATAATATCATAAAATAATAGAAATATGTATTTTAATTCATTTGAACTTGTGATATCGCATATCATGTAATAAAAAAAAAGTTGATGAATATTAGTTCAAAACTTAATTTAACAACTGCATCCTATCATATATGTGTTATATAAATATATATTATGAAATTGCTGAATAATTCTTAAAATTCGAAGAAAAAAAGAACTTTTTTAAAGTCAAAAAAAAAGTGGCCCACCTATTTAATTTATAAATTGAATGTCGAACAATCAGTATTCAAATTTTTTGATATAAAAAAATACTTTTATATCGGATAAAAGTAATTAAAAAGTTAATAATTTACAATAAAAGTCTAATAAATAGATAATACTATTAAATAATTATTATCATTATTTGATAATTCAGACTCGAACTAGAATTAAAATTACTTGTTTTTATTTATTTATTCAGAAACGACTGTGAATCGTTTTTGATTGAATTTATTTTTCTCTGCTTCATCAACAATTGCAATTGCATAGTCGGCATAGCTGACGTAACTTTTTCCACTTGCATTGAGAATGACTTCATCTCCACCAAGAGTGTATTTACCGCTGCGTTTTCCATTAGCATCGAAATCACAAGCAGGAGAAAGATACGACCAATTAACGTCATTTCTCTTTGTAAGTTCTTCGAATGCTTTGAACATCGCAGTAGCAAGTGGAACGAATTCAGTTGGAAATCCAGCACTTTCGAAGACATGTTGTTTATGAGTTTTATCAGTGAATAATGATCCAGCACCACCAACAACAAGAAGACGTTGTTTCTTTCCTTTCAAAAGATCGCAAAGATGATTGAGTGTTGTGCTGTGTTGTGGAAGAGTTTCTGGTGTCCATGCACCAAATGCATCAACAACAACATCACAGTTACTGAGGTCGTCATATGTGATGCTCATGATATCTTTTTCTATGACATGTTGAACTTTAAGATCAGCTATTTTTGATTTGTTCCTAACTATTGCTGTGACTTCATGTCCTCGTTTTATTGCTTCTTCAGTAATTAGGCGACCTTCTTTTCCTGAAGCGCAAATGACGGCAATCTTCATTATTGAACAAAAATAAAAGTGAAGTGTTTTTCATAACAATTATATTGGTCTACTTTTAAATATTTTTGTGAACTTCAACCATATTTTTGAAACTAGTTTTTAGTATTCGAATTCAAAAATTGAATTTGTTTGAAAAACAATGAGTTTCAAAAAGTTTGTTTTTCAGAAGTTTACTTAAATATTTTTGAGAGAGTTTCACCTACTCTAAAAAATACTATACAAATAAACTGTTTGAATATTTTTTTACTATAAATTTTTTTAAAATATAATCTACAATAAAAAACCATTTTTATTGAATAATTCATATTTGAAACTATGCAAAATTAATGTAATTATTGATAATAAATAAAAACTGAAAATGATTTTGAAACAATATTATATATTATAGCATATGAATATTTTTTAAATGATTTACATATATAATTGGAATCATCTTATAAATTATCTCATTTAAAATCAAATGATCATAAAAAGTAATTTCAAATGATTGATCTTTAATGATAATGATCTTTATTTAGGTAAATATATTATATAATGAATATTTGTTTTACATTTAAAATGTTATTTATTATTCAAAAAATATTAAATGATATCATTTACTTATTATATAATATATAAGATATTATTAATGATCAATCATATGAAATTAAATGATGCAAATCAAATGAGAATTTTAGAAAAGATTTTTAAATAATATCAAAAAAATAACAAATATGATTAATAATTAATTAGATCTAAAACGAAAATATTGATGATATGGTATGAATTAGATAATATCAAATATATAAATTAATAGATAAAATACTTATTTTCTCTTATAAATTAAAAATATCATTATCAAAATTCGTAAAATAATTGATCATCATTTTTATATTTAATCGAATTTCATTAAATTAAACAATAAAAATTAATTTATATAGTGTTATAAAAAAAAACTCTATAGTAAAAAATGATTTTTGTTATAGTAATTTTTTTAATGAGTGGCCATTCAATTTTTGAAAGAAAGAAAAAAAGTTTATTTTTATCGTTGAATTTTAGGTTTTTTCTATTAATATATGATATTTTTTAATTTAGCCAGAGTATGATAGAATGGTAATAATTATTCGGCTTTTTATTTGATATTCAGACACTGATTTTCAATTTCATAATTTCAAATACCTCAAAATTGAGTTAATCAAATCATAAATTTCAAATACATAAGAATGATATTTAAGAATATAATCGTATTCATTTATGAAATCTTTTTCAATTGTTTGAAAAGAATTTCAGATATATGTTATAATTAAATCTTTTTCATTTGCTTGTTAACAGAAAGAAAATCACGATAAATCTGATAAATGAATCATGTAATATTTTATTAGAAATATTAGAAATATTTGTTATAAAAAACATATAAGATGAATCAATTAATAAAAAAGTTGAGAACATTTATATATAAAGCTTAGTTATAGCGATTAAACTTATATATTTTATGTAAATATTTGTTTTTTATAATAAGATTTGAATAATTCAAAATGCTAGATTTTTTATTAATAATAACTTTTTGTAAAGAAAAACCTTTTATTTATTTCAATCATTTTTTGTTAAAAAACTGGTGTAATTAAGGAGTTGATATCTCCTTTTAATTCAACTCTAACTTTAATTTCACACTCATTTTCTCTCTCTCTCTCTCTTATTGTATGATTTGTTCCTTTTTCAATTTCAACTGAATGTTCTGTTTTTTTTTGATTTCTATTATCTTTTTATGTTCTTCAAATATAGATATAAAATCATCAGTGTCAAATTTTATTTGGTCTTGTAGAATCTGTTGATTATCTTGAAAAATTAAATGAATTTTGTTTTGAGTATATATTGTTTTAATTATATTGAAAAATTCATCTCTTAAAAAGTTAATGTGATATATTTTAAGGTTTTCAATTTGATCTTCAGTCAAATACTTCTTACTTTCTGCAACATTTACTAGGTGAGCCAAATTGTATGTAGAACTTTTCTTGAGTTCCAATTGAATGAAATCGCTTTTTTCTTTAGTTATTTCTTGGCTTATTTCTGATAAAATTGAGTTACAAAAACCGGTTATCTTTTTGTCAACCATCGGGAAAACATTTAATAATTCTTTTTGTAGCATTAAAATGATTTTAAAACCATCTGTACTTTTTGAATATTCTCTTTTTAAAATTTTGTATCTTTCTAAAATATTCTCTTTTAATTGATTTTCCTAAAATCAAAGATAAATTGAATTCATTGCAAATAGTGGAATGAATCGAAAATTCATTCTAATTTCTTTTATTGTGTTTAAAAATCAACATTTCTAAGCAATAAAATATTAAGTGATTCAAGAAAACCTTGATATGTGAATGAATCATCAACATTGATAAAACATGATTGATCATCATCTTTTTCATTAAAATTTCAGGTCTAATTGTTGATGTGTAAACAATTTTTTATGATTGATGAGACCAATTATTTTCAAAGTTTTTTCATAAAAATAGTTATCAAATAAAGATAAAGGCTGATCTTTCTCAATTTTTTCATTTGAATTGCTTTTTTCATATTCTATCTTTATTGATATCGAACTTTGAAATCGTTCTCATAAATGACTTGATCATACTAAATTGATAGTAAAAACAAGATTTATCATATATAATGACTTTTAAGTCGCTTATACAGAAAAGAAAAGCTAGTATTTGATGAAAAATTCTATCATTTTCGTTATAATAAATATTTCATTTGTTATAATTTAATCAGAATGATGAAATATTTATATAGGTTAAAAGATCAATATGATAGTTCTTCAATTCTTACTAAAATTGGATACTTATATTTCAGTGGAGAGTATTTTGCCATAGACACTTCAACGGTGACTATAAAAAAAATTGACAGTAAAATTAAAACTTTAGAGCTCGGAGAAAAAGGGATTTCCTTTTTGAAAATAAAGAATTATATTTATAAAACATATTTATTTTGATGTGTATAAGTTATATCTGAAAGCATACACTTTTTCGAAAAAAAATTGTTTTTTAAAAAAAAAGTGACTTTTTTATAAAAAGGTTTGGCTCAAAGTCTTTATGCCCTTCACTCTCAATTTTTCTGAAGAAACAAAACATACTCTCAGAAACAAATTGAATGATCATAGAATTGCAAAATAAACATTCAAAATAAATAATTAAAATATCTCCACCAAAAAATCATTAAATAAAGCATTTCACTAAATTAAATGATAAAATATTATATTTTAGTAAATGAATATATGCACCAAAAGATGAAAAAGATGACTTTTCCTTATTCATTGAAAATAATTGAGAGATCATTGAAATAATAATAAATGCATTCAATTAAAAAAACTAAAATATCTTGCCGAAAATAATAAAAACTATATTTCCAATCTAAATTAAACTTAATAATATAAGTAATATAACATATAAACTAATATAAAATGCGCATATTTTCGATATTTGGTTTTTAATTCAAAATAATTGAGAGATCATTGAAATAGGAATTAATGCATTCAATTAAAAAAACTGAAATATCTTGCTGGAAATAATAAAAACTATATTTCCAATCTAAATTAAACTTAATAATATAAGTAATATAATATATAAACTAATATAAAATGCGTATATTTTCGATATTTGGTTTTTAATTCAAAATAATTGAGAGATCATTGAAACAAGAATTAATCTATTCAATTTAAAAATAAACAATATCCTAGTAAATTTAACGATATGTATATTATTTCTCTGGTTAAAATAGAATTAAATTGATGATAAGTAATTAAAATAATATTAGTTAATGAGAATTATTATTTTATTATTTTGAATGCAAAAAATTGAATACTCTAATATAATCATAAATTTTTCAAAAATTTTACAAAATTTTTGAGAAATAAAATGTATCAAACTACTCAAACAGAAAGACATTATGTTAATTTATGTATTCTATTGTGCTAATGGACATATTACTTTTATGTTACATCTAAAAAATTTGATTTATTTTTTAAAAATTTAGCGAAAAAACATAACAAAAATAATGATCATAATAAAAGCATATAAAGTTTTTATGATAACAACCAATAGAATCATCTGTATGAAATACCATAAAAAAGAAATATATACTAATTATATAATTAAAATTTTTGTTTTAACTTTATTTTGCAAATTCATTTTAAAAAGTGAATATAGAGGATACCAAAAATTTTAGCATGAAATTTGTAAGTGATTATAATAAGTGAAATTCATGATAAGAATGTGGAATTTGTCAAGATTTTATATTGACATTAATAAATTACACATTGATAATTCCAATTTTTTTCATCTTTTACAGATGAAAGTTATAGTTAGAAATATGAGAAATATGAGACAAATAATATTTCAAAAGAATATTAAATGCAAAAAAAAAAAAAAATAATAATTAGATTATAAATCACACCTTCACAGGGGATAAACAAGAATAACATGCTCATACATATTTAATGCATATCCATACATTTTTGTGCATATTCATACATATTTGATGCATATTCATACATATTTGATGCATATTCATACATATTTGATGCATATTCATGCATATTTAATAGATATTCATATATGTTTGATGCATATTCAACCATTATTGTGCATATTAATAGATATTTTATTGCATATTCATACATATTTGATGCATATTCATACATATTTGATGCATATTCATGCATATTTAATAGATATTCATATATGTTTGATGCATATTCAACCATTATTGTGCATATTAATAGATATTTTATTGCATATTCATACATATTTGATGCATATTCATACATATTTGATGCATATTCATGCATATTTAATATATATTCATATATGTTTAATGCATATTCATACATATTTGATGCATATTCAACCATTATTGTGCATATTAATAGATATTTTATTGCATATTCATACATATTTAATGCATATTTATATATTTTATTGCATATTCATACATATTTGATGCATATTCATACATATTTGATGCATATTCATGCATATTTGATGCATATTCATGCATATTTAATATATATTCATATATGTTTGATTCATATTCATACATTTTGGTGTATATTCATACATATTTGATGCATATTTATAGATATTAGATGCATATTCATATATGTTTGATGCACATTTATACATATTTAATAGAATTCATGCATGTTTGGTACATATTCATGAATATTTGTGCATATTTAATAGATATTCATAAATATTTAATTCATATTCATATATGTATGATGCATATTCATAATATTTGAGCATATATAATGACCATAAAGCTCAAAATAATCTCGATTTCTGCATTTTAATTTTAATCTTTGGTCATAAAATATTGATATATTGTTTTAAAAACATAGTGAATTCAATTTATTTAACTTAATGGGAAAGCACAAATAGGAATTAGGCTCAAAAAGTACATATGCTATTTTTTTAAAAAGAAGAGTCTTTAAAAATGTAAAAATAAATTAAATCAGACTCATATAATATAATGTACATTAGATATAGTTAAAAATGTAAATAATCATAAGCCTTTTATAAAAAAAAATATTTTATAAATTGAATAATTTAAAATGAATATGGTGTATATTAGTTATTTATAATTTTAATTATTATAGGTTTTTATCAAGATTTCACTATAATAACATAAATGTAGACTTGTTATTCTCCGATTCTCGAGATCGATAATTGATTGACTTTTTGATATCGATACATAAATATACAAAGATTCTCGAGATCGATTTCAGAGATCGAGAATCATCTTTCTCAGCTTTTGATATCAGAATTTTCAATTAGGCTTTTTGATAAATATATGATCGTAATTTATTCTCAAATATTTCATAAAAAAGAATGTATTATTTTGATTTTAATCTTAAAATAAACATCAATACATTCTATTATTTATTTTTAGATATTATAAAATCACAAATAACAATTATAAAAAAAGATAAATCTATTTGAGATCTCGAGATCTCGGTAATTGATATCAAGTTTACAATTATTTTTATATCACATTTCAAATCTGATATCTTGATAATTGATAATCTCGATATCAGATTTTTAAACTGATAATCGAGTATCAGATGCAAAAAAGTGACGTTTTTGATATCGATTCTCAAAATAACAAGTCTATATAAATGATAGGATAGCCCTTCGGCGGTTTTGTAAAATACGGCTATTTGGTCGTTCATTGAATAGTTTATTTTAAAAAATTTCTACGGCACACGGCAAAAGTGCAACTTTTTGAATACTTTACATAAAAAAATCTTCAATTACGGCATACGGCCGAAAGGGATAATGATAGGATATATATATATATATAAAATATTATTTTATTTAATAAATATAAGATATAATCAATTCTAATATGGTGGTTTTACACATATTAGCACAATGGAATACATAAATTAACATAATGTCTTTCTGTTTGAGTAGTTTGATACATTTTATTTCTCAAAAATTTTGTAAAATTTTTGAAAAATTTATGATTATATTAGAGTATTCAATTTTTTGCATTCAAAATAATAAAATAATAATTCTCATTAACTAATATTATTTTAATTACTTATCATCAATTTAATTCTATTTTAACCAGAGAAATAATATACATATCGTTAAATTTACTAGGATATTGTTTATTTTTAAATTGAATAGATTAATTCTTGTTTCAATGATCTCTCAATTATTTTGAATTAAAAACCAAATATCGAAAATATACGCATTTTATATTAGTTTATATATTATATTACTTATATTATTAAGTTTAATTTAGATTGGAAATATAGTTTTTATTATTTCCAGCAAGATATTTCAGTTTTTTTAATTGAATGCATTAATTCCTATTTCAATGATCTCTCAATTATTTTGAATTAAAAACCAAATATCGAAAATATGCGCATTTTATATTAGTTTATATATTATATTACTTATATTATTAAGTTTAATTTAGATTGGAAATATAGTTTTTATTATTTTCGGCAAGATATTTTAGTTTTTTTAATTGAATGCATTTATTATTATTTCAATGATCTCTCAATTATTTTCAATGAATAAGGAAAAGTCATCTTTTTCATCTTTTGGTGCATATATTCATTTACTAAAATATAATATTTTATCATTTAATTTAGTGAAATGCTTTATTTAATGATTTTTTGGTGGAGATATTTTAATTATTTATTTTGAATGTTTATTTTGCAATTCTATGATCATTCAATTTGTTTCTGAGCTAATTTTTATATTTTTACATTTTTGAAAAAAATTACACAAAAAATTGAGAGAATCCTCACAAAATCGTGAAGGGCATAATGACTTTGAGCCAAAGGTTTATTTTTGAATATTTTTTTTTATAAAAAAAAAAGCTTCTTTGCGAAAAGTTTTTGTGTGTGCAAAAAGTGAAATCATATCAATAAGTTTCGATCATTTCAAATAAAAAATTTAATTAAAATCATAAATTCCTTTCGAAATATAAATTGATAGAAAAAATTTAGTTAACAAGAATTTCAAAGAATTATTTAATAAAAACATATATTTAGATATTATTCAAATCATAAAGAATGATATTTGATGTATAAATTATAAAGTACTCGTAATCATTGCTTATGATCAAACTATTTACAAAATTTGAAGCATTCTAATGATATAGAAAATATCATTTGCTTCATCAAGCTGTGAGGCACTTTCCAATCTTGTTAAATGATGCTTTTGATGCAGACAGTTTAAATCGGGAATGAAAATAATAGTTTTGTCCTCAAAATGTAGTTTTTTCCACCAATTATAACGTTTTTTTTTTTAATATGAATAAATAACGTATTCAAAAATCAAAATCAAATAATATATTTATAAGATCTTTTTTTTTTTAAAAGAAAATCTATATTAAAAAAAATTGTTCATATAAAAAAGACTTGGTGTTTTGAAAAAAGAAAATTATTTCGCAAAAAAAAGATCATTTTAAGAAGTATTTTTCATTTTAAAAAGAAAACAAATTTTTTAAACTAAAAAATTATTTCACAAAAAATGTTTTTACAGACAAACCTTTTTCTTTTCGAAAAAAAATGGATTTTTAAAACATATGGATCTTAATGATATGAAAAAGTTTTGTAAATATGGAAATTCCTTTTTCGCCGATCTCTTTTAATCATTTTTGCATTTTTTTTAATAATGTCAAATTAACCTTATGATCATGAAATTTGCTTATAAATTAAATAAAAATATTCAATTACTTGAAAAAATTCTGATATTATTTAAAAATAATAATAACATTAAAATCAAATAATTAATTTTCTAATAAAATATAGTTTGTATAATAGGAAATCATTAGAACATTTATATTTAATTATATTTTAACATCTAATTTACTAAAAATGATGATTTTTTTCAATTACAAATTGGATGTATTGATACAAAAAGTTCTTAATCAACCGATTATCATCAGAAAATATCTTTATAAAGATAAAGAATAATGATGAGATAAGATTTCTCTTAAAATCAATACCAGACATTTCACACAGATGACAGGCTCCTTTTTCATTCTATATATTGAGAAATTTTATTTTACAAAAATAGAATATTTTATAGGGGGATCAACCGCCAAAAAAATGTCAGAAAAATAATATTTTAATTTTTTAAAAAAATAAATGGATAGTTTTGTTCTTCATTTCATAAGCTTTGATTTGAAATATTTTATTTTGGAATTCATCTGCACATTCACAAATGGCGGACACTTTTAATTTGAAGATAAAAATTTGACCTTTTTTAATCGTCAAAAGTTAAACTCTTCAAAAGATTGGATATTTTGGGAAAAATTATTCGTAGAACATGAAAATATATCATGTACAATATATTAAGCTAATAAAAAAGACAATAGACCAGTTTTTTGAATAACAGTTAAAGTCACATTTTTTTTTCGCATAACATGTCATGATAACTTTCATTGTCCGCCATTTATGAATGAATTGATGAAATTAAATAAAAACAATTTTTAAAAAATAAAGTTATATTAATTTTTATTTTTTAATATATGGATTAAAATAAAACACATTATTTATTAAAATATATATATAGTTTTCATATGACATGTCATGATAACTACATTCGTCCGCCATTTATGAATGTACAGTTGAAATCAGATAAAAATATTTTTTATAAAATGTATTTTTATTACACTTTAAATCCCCATATTTATTTAAAGCCATACTCAAATTTTTCATCTCTCTTTAAAAATTTGACATTTTTTTGGCGGTTGAACCCTCTATAATATTTTAATTCATATGCTTTGATAATTTTTTTATCAAAATGGTCAATAATTTTCATTTTCCAAACTAATTCAAGTTGGATCTATCAACTTTTTATAATCAATTATGATAGAAAATTATTTGAAAAATTGCATTTCCAGAAAAAAATCATTTAAAAAAATATAGTTGCTTGATTAATATGCATATAAATGATTGGTTTTACTTAATAAGCTTTTTTTAAAAAAAAATAAAAAACAATCAAAAAATTTGAGAGAATAGCAAAAAATACTCAATTATTAGAAAGCATAGAAAAATACAAATATGAATAAAATTAAATATATCAATATATTGATAATGCTCAAATTATTGGTATACACACTTAATTATTTCAAATAATAAACATTCAAAAATAGTATAAATATGAAAATTTAATATTTATATATCGCAATATGAACGTTTATCTTTTAAACACCAAATTTGTATAGAAAAAAACATTATTCAATTTTTTTTTGGTTTCTCTAAAAATGATCGTCAGCCAACTTTGCCCTTAAATCTCTCAATATTTTTCAATATTACATTGAAATTATACATTGAAATAAAAAATTGAATAGAAGTATTTTATCTGAAATTTTCAATACATTTCTATTCATTCACAAAATCTCTTTTTTTGTGCATTGAATTTAATTGTCACATAAAAATATATGTATCTGTTCAAATATAGAGTATTTAAAGAGATTATTATAATATATATCTAAACTAATTTCAATATATATATTTGCATATTATTATATGAAATTAATCTAAATTTACTGTTAATTTAATGCATTAAGTAAAAGTCTATATAAACGTGCCAAACAAGGATATTGATAAATTTAATTTATTTAGATAAAATATATACACTAATGTCTAAGTATAAAACGTAGTAACTAAATGAAGCATTCATATCATTCCAAGAAAAATGCAAATCTTTCATTTTATTTTTCAAAAAGCATTGGTTACACCTGTATCAATGAGGAAAAATGAATAATAATCGTTAAACATCAATTATACTAATTAGTTAAACATGAATATTAACAATACTTTTTACATTTAGAGAGATATCTGTAATTTTTGAAAAACTAAAAATATTTATATTTGGTATATAGTTGGTGGACATAATTGTGTTTTTGGGACATAATCATGTTTGCTCAACTTGAGCTAAGGCGCACATTATATGCGCAAAAAGCTTTATTTTTGATTAAATGTTGTATTACAAGCGCCTACAACCAACCCTTTTTGATTATACGTCTATTGAATTATCAGACAGTTCCAGTGAAGATCCAATTGATTTTGATACATTCGATATGTACCAGAAGCAGCAACCGGTATCCCAGAGATTTGATGTAGATGCGGCTATGAGTGAGGCCTATTCCAAGAATAGGGATAGAATCACGAATGCATCCATAAGGCCAATCGCTAATGGGATCTATGCGTGGTACAATACTTTGAACATACTGATGGCATCACAAGGCAAAGGCAAGAGCCATACAGTAATTCGCGATATCATTCAAATGAGTAGACTCAATAATGGGGGTTTTGGGGGAACCCCTGAGGATTCGCAGAATCCGTTCCACATGATTGTGTATGTGAGTAAGAATGGTATTATAAATGATTCCACATTTGAATCTCAACGTGAGCTCATCAACTTGCCCATTGAGGTCGTCGCTGATAGTAATGCTGAACGGTATTTGAAGGAGCTCGATTTATGGAAGGAGTTGTATAACAAATATAGCTCAGTTGGGAAGACATCTATAGATGAGTCCAAGCTGCAGCAGATGTTTGAGTTCCTCCATATCAACAAACTCGGGAAACCCAATGTACCACTCAACACCATAATCCTGTGCGAGGACTTCATTAAGAGCAAGCTGTTGAAATCAGCATACTTCACAAACTATATCACCCAGTTGCGTCATAAGAACTCAATCGTGTACATCAATATCCAGTTCTTCAAGGGTGTGCCAACCGATTACAAAAATAACTGCACATCATTCTTCATATTCAATGGGTTCTCACGACAGAAGCTCAATTACATATATCAGCAGGTGAGCATACCTTGTGAGTTCGAGGAGTTGTGGCAAAAATATAGAACATTATCTGGACATGATTTCATATTGGTGAATACGGTTGAACATGATATGCAAGTGGTGTACTCAAAGGTTTAGGCAAAATCTGGGTCAGCATCCAATACCAAATCCTGATGCTTGCCGATGAATACATCAGGTTCTGCAATATTGTATTTTTCACGTAATTTGGCGATGAGATCCTTGGTATTTATATTGGTTCTCTCAATCGAGTAGTTGTAATACGGGTATTCCTTGTATTCCTGCTTTTCGGTATTCCCATTTACGAAGAACTCCTGCATGTTGACACTCAATTTGCGTCTACTATTGGATGTCAATTTGACAAATTCGAGGCTCATCTCCTTGAGCTTATTAGGGTAGAATCTAATGGTTTCAGTATCATTCTGGAGTGACACATATAGGACCTTCGCGAGGTACAATGAGTTCTTCAAATTGAATGGGAACTTGTCACATAATATCGCGAAATTGCATTTTGCAAATCCATCGGGCTTTGGCGATATGGCTACTAGTGTGTTGATGTATTCGTAGACATTGAGGTGGTTTGGAGTGGCTTCCATTTGGGATGCGATAAAAAATCAATATTCAAATATAAAAATAGGTTTTCCCAAAATCATCTGGGGTCCAAAATATGGGATATTTTTGGCTGTCATAGGTGGTTCCATATGTAGCGCCATTAGCTTGCTCCATTGGTCTGTGTCGCCATCGGAACGTTCCATTAGCTTGCTCCATAGGTAGTGCTATAAGTGGTCCCATAAGTGGCCTATTTTTGGAATTTGTATGGGCCCAAATATGGGCGTTTTATGGGCGTTTTGGGGATGTATGCAGTATGGGTTCCATATGTGGATTTTGAATATTGGCCCAAATATAGGCTATTTTTGGAATTTATGGGGCCTAAATATGGACCATTTCCGGCGTTTTTGGGTGGATTCTATCATAACCCTCTCAACATTCCCCAAATTCCGTGGGGATTCAATCCCCAGCCTTGGGGAGATGGGGAATATACTAAAATTCTCAAAAAAATGGTTATAATATTTTAAAATTCATTATTTGTGCCTAATATTTGATTATACTTCTGTATATATTTGTTATTTATAATATTAATAATTATTATTAATTATTATTATTATATCAAAAAAACCATGAGTAGCTACTCATGGTTTTTCCTTTATTAAGTGTGAGTAGCTACCCATGGTTTTTTGAAAATTAAAGAACTCTCCAAATTTACAGTAAACCAACTCTAAAAATCAATAATTTTGGTGTTAAGCGATAAAGTAAATTATAATTCATTATATTATATTTATAATAATATATATATTTTGTTTAATTTCATTTTTTAAATTTTTTCCCCAAAAATTCTTCTTGGGGAAAAATCCCCAAAACATAAACCATTCAATTCCATTCAATTTTTCCCCCAAATAAAGCTTGGGGATTTTTCCCCAGGGGATGAAAATCGAAAAATTTGCTATTTTTTTTATTTTATAAATAATTTCTATACATGGTCATATAATTAAAAATTGCATTCCCCAGAAAATCTGAGCAACAAATTATTTTAATATATTATTCTATTTTTTCAAATTGGAAATTAAAGGATGGATTTAAATATACTATCGAATAAAGATAATTTTTTATAAGTTAATCCATTAAATTCTTTTTAAAAAGAAGAATATTATATAAAAATAATTTTTTTAATAAAGAATGCATGCCAACCATGATAGAGCAAATGTAGAACTTTATAATTTAACTATATTTGAATAAATTTAAATCATTTTTTTTTTAAATCATAATAAATTTAAAACCGAAACTTATAAATCGTTAATATTTTTATGAATATAATATTTAAAGCCAAAAATATAGTAAAATTAAAAAAAACTTTAAGATTTAACAATAATTTGACTTTAAAAAGCCCTCCGAATTTATACTTAACGTCAAGTTTAAATTCATTTTAAAAATATCTTTTGATGTGATATGTTTTTTCATATCATTTTTTATTAGATAAATGCCGAAATATAGCCCACTGTTGATACCAAGAACAGAGAGATTGAAGCACTCAACGACATGATCAATGAATTGAATTCAACAATCAAAGGACTCAATGTGCAGATTGCAGGATAACAATCAACAATTGGAGCTAAGAACAGAGAAATCGAAGCACTGATTGGCAAGATCAGCGAGATGACAGCTACATTTGAATCCATCAATGTCAAGACTACAGAACTTCAAACAACTGTTGGAGCCAAGAACAGAGAGATTGAAACACTCAACAGCAAGATCAATGAATTGAATTCGACAATCGAAGGACCCAATAGACAGATTGCACAATCACAATCAACTATTGAAACAAGGAACAGAGAAATCGAAGCTCTAAAAGGCAAGATCAGCTAGTTGCAATCAACAAATGAAGCCAAGGATAGAGAGATCGGAATCCTCAATGACAAGATCAATGATTATAATTCAACAATTGAATCACTCAAATGCACGATTGCTGAACTTCAATCCACTGTTGAAGTCACAAACAGAGAAATCGAAGCCATCAAATGAAAGATCACTGAATTGACCAACGAAATCTCAAGATTGAACTCTGAAAATAAGAACCACAACAACAAGTTGAACAACTTAATACCAAGATTTCAGAATTACAATCAAAAATCGAAGCCGAATATCGGGAAATTAAATCCCTCAATTGAAATATTAGTGAATTATGATCAAAAATTAATCGCTCAATGGCAATATCAGCGAATTGCAATCAACGTCCGAAGCCAAATATCGTGAAAATTGCGATCAAAAATTAATTGTTCAACAACATAAAATATATAGTTGGTAGACAAAAGTCAATTTCGGGACAAAATCTGCTTCATTTTTTTAAATGAATTTAAAATAAGTTTTTCTCATGAACAATTTGGAATAATTCAATACTTTTAATAGATTAGTCTATAATACTTTATATTTATTCTATTTTGAATGCTATTTAAAGTAAACATTCTTTATATATGATTTTTCCCTTCATTTAATTGTTTTTCAGAAAAATGATGATTTCTTCATATATAAAAGGAATACTACCTTAACACTCTACATTAATATTTGATGCAATGCATTACATCTTTTGAGAATTTAATAATTTGACTGTTAACTGTAGGTATCGAATTTTTGCCACTTTTTTGAATTTTCATAATTTATCGAAAATTTTGTTAAAATATGGTTTTATATATTTCTATCTTAGTAGTTCCATTTTAACATTATTTTATTATTATATTATCAAATGAAAATTATATATATAATTAAAAATATAAATGATATTTAGTATTTAATAAGATAACTTTATATTTATAATATCGAAAGAATTCAGAAAAAAATTTTCGTTTTAATAATTTCAAACACTTTTAAAGCAACTTTATATTTTCTCATAAAAATTTGCAATAAATTATTACAGGTTGCGACATTCAAGTGGCGTCTTAACG
Organism: Tritrichomonas musculus; assembly: GCA_039105265.1. Taxonomy (NCBI): domain Eukaryota; phylum Parabasalia; order Tritrichomonadida; family Tritrichomonadidae; genus Tritrichomonas; species Tritrichomonas musculus. Next base: position 203,536 of record JAPFFF010000025.1, on the reverse strand, counting down.
ACATTCAAGTGGCGCCCAATTCAATTTTTTGAATGCATTCAATTTTTTTCTGAGGGAGTATTTCTCTTCCCGACAATCAAGTGGAGCCGAAATTGAATACTCATATCACTATAAAGTTTTTGACTTATCTTGAATAAAAAAATATGCCAATAAATAAAAGTTGCAAAAATAAAATTCAGTTTTAATATTATATTTATTATTTAATTTATATATGAAAAAGTCGAATAAAATTTTATTATCTAAATTATCTCATTATTTCCAGAGATTTCCTAAAAAATATGAATCCTTTGGATAGTTTTTTTTTGTTAATTTCAAATAAATTATAAATATATATTTTTTATCTGGTATTGGGACATTTATAATAAAAAATGTTTTGAATATTTTGACGATTATTTTTTATTCAATTTTGTTTTTAATATAAATCTATAACAAAACTGACAATTTTGATCTTTTATGATTAATCATCAATATTATATGGTAAATAATAAATATTTACCATTTAAATAAGTAAAAATTGACATATTCAATATTTGCGATAATTAAAGGCAAAACATTGATCATCATAATTTTTAAACCAATATCTGGAATATTATTAAGATATTACAAAAATAAAGAGTAATTTCAAATGTAAATATTAGTTTAAAACGATTTTCATATTTCCAAAAAAAAATGATATCAATCAAAAGCAATTTCAATATAGAAATAAAGGTTATTATTAATTACGTAAGCTAAATCAGGGAATGTATTAAATAAATATGACAATAATAAAAATATGATTATATGATTTCAAATTCATATTATCAAATAATGATGATTTCAAAATATATATGATTTTCAGGTCTTTTTGAGTGCAATTATCTAAATAAAAAGCGTTAAAAAAACCAAAAAATATTTTTTTAAAAAAATATCCCGCTTTTTTTGGCTCATACATTTTTTTGAAATATTAGATGGAGAGATATAATATCAAATGATGACATTTTTAATTAGAAAATGAATTTAAATAAAAAGCAATGTCCTAAATAATGCTCAAAATCGGCTCCACTTGAATGTCGCGGAGCTCCACTTGAATGTCGGAATGGATCCACTTGAATGCCGAAATGGATCCACTTGAATGTCGCCTATTTTTTTTGAAAGGAAGTACGATTATTTTTCATTCAATTTTTTTGAATGTTTTTTTAAAATTTTGTTTTCGTTTTACATAATAGCAGCATGATAAGTCCCAAACTATTGTTAAAAAAGCTTCAATCAAAAACAGGTAGTTCAAAAAATATCGATTTTCAAGTATTCCGTGGAATCAAAAATGATGATGGAATAAATCATGATCATCATTATTGCTATGCGATCTCTTTCTTACAGTTGTTTTTTCATTGTCCTGATGTCATTCAATATTTTAATAAAAGTGTCCCAAAAAATTCAACAGAACGCTTGTTATCAAAAATTTTCAAAGAATTATATAAAAAAAACAATTATTCAGCTATTGATATAATCAATTTTATACTAAATTGGCAAGGATGGAATGGCGGACTTTTACCTAATGATAATGGTGATATAATAGAATTCGTTAATTATTTACTTAATTCTGTAACTCAAAAATTGTCAGATTTTTTTTTAATAGAAGGAGAATTTTATGATACTAGTATCGCTCCTTATGATAGAAATTATTTTTTAACAGTGCTACCAATTGGTAGAACAATTGATGATGTTTTAAACAATTCAATGAAAAAATGCAAAAAAATCACTCGTTATCCAAAATATTTAATGATTTCTTTATCAAGAAATGAAATTGATAATGTAAACGAACAATATATTCCAATTAATTCTTTTCTGAAAATTGGTAACATTGTTTACAAGCATCATGCAACAGCAGTGTTTAGTGGAAAAGTAGCAGCTGGACATTATACCTCATTAATTAAAATCGATGACGAATATTTTCAATTTAATGATGAAATTGTTACAGCATTATTTTACTATGAACGATGCCCACCAACATTAAGAACTTTTATAACAGAAATAAATAATCAAATGAACAGAAGAGGAACCTTATTTTTATACATAAAAAGTTATGAGAATTATGTTCCAAATGTTTATGAACAAATTGTTTTCCAATGCCAAACTCAAGCATATCCAGGATCAGCACCAATTAGTGCAACGAAAAATACATTAAGACAAATCAATAAAAGCAAAAATAATAGCATGAAAAAGTCTATTAAAAAACACTCATCGTCAAAAGCAAAAAAACTATCAAGCATTTTGAAACTCTCTTCTTCATCACAGTCTTCATCACAATCTTCATCACGATCTTCTCCACGATCTTCTCCACAATCTTCTTCACGATCTTCTCCACAATCTTCTTCACAATCTTCTCCACAATCTTCTTCACGATCTTCTCCACAATCTTCTTCACGATCTTCTTCACGATCTTCTTCACGATCTTCTCCACAATCTTCTTCACGATCTACTTCATTATCATCGATACCTTCTTCATCAATTTCTTTTGAATCTTCTTCCACAATGCATTCTTCTTTGTCTTTAATAGGACCAGCAAATTCCAATCCTTCATCATCACATCGGCAATTATCAGCACCTTCCACTCCACTCCATCAATCACATAATAAAGCTAATCCAAATTTAACATTATCTCAGCCAAGGGTAAAACGAACACTACAACCATATCAAATTGAATTTTATCAAATAGAACTTGAGTCATTTCAAAAAGGAATTAGTAAACCAAACTCTCCTGCAGAAAAAGAATTTATAGAGGAAATTGTTCTTAAAAGTATTTCTGCCTACAAGCATATATATCTGAAAAGAAGTGTAATAAATATCCATAGTTCAATGATTTCAAATTTATATGGTAAAATGAAGATTTGTTTTTCTGGAATTCCAGCAATTCAAGAGAAGAGAACTGCACCTTCAAGATTTGCCAAAATCAGACTTCTATTTAAAAATACTGGGAAATTGCTTCGAAATCTACAATATAATGATCAAGGTAGAATTAATTCAGAAATTTTGGCAGCCCAAAATGATTTTAACACAGAAGAACAAAACGAAATTGTTAAACAAGGTGAATTCGTTTATGATATTTTGAAAGAACTATTAGAAATCGATGTTTTTGATAAAGAAGAAGTGGAAGAAAGGTTATCACCTGTAATTGAATGGTACTTATTGAACTATGGAAATAAATCAATAAATGATGCAAATCATGATACCATAATAAATGATGATTTAAATGAATCTCTTTTTGATCCAATTATTCCTAGATCAGAACCTTTGACGGATAAGGAACTTAATGAATATGTCAATAATATAATTGACAATGATGACGATGATGATGATTTTGAAGACAGTGATGAAGATATTGCAAATCTCACTGATTTTTCAATCGGTTTGGAAGAAATAAATGAGTCAAACATGAACCAAGCAATAAAAGAATATAATGATGAATTTGAAGATTTATTTAAATATTATTATACAGGAAAACTACCAAAAAATAGCAAGCATATGCTTTTTTTGGACTCATCTTTGGAAGATGTGATATCGTTTAATCCAAATGATGCTCTCCTTGAGAATGAACCTTTCTGTCAAGCATTCGAAGAAGATATTCAATTTTCATCAAGATATGATTATAAAATCGATTATCCTAAGAAAAGAAAAAGAAAAGGCAAAAGAAAGACAATTGAAAAAATAGCAGAAAAACTTAATAAAGCTGACAATTATTTCCTTGCAGGTGCATTGGAAAACCTTATGAATTTATACTAAAAAAAATATGAAGTGAATATGTCAAAAAATTTATGATGATGGAATTTCAGAATCTTCTGTTGATGATGATAATCAATTTTCTATTGCCTTTTATAATTGGAAAGAAAGGGCTGAAATAATAGATGTCGATACAATTCATGAATCAATTCTGAAAGCAAATGAAGTAGAAAATCAAAATAAAAAAAGCAATACAAAAGATTTTCTTATATCAAAAATTATTTTACAAGTCAATCAAGAAATATTGAGGCTTTATAACCGAAACGATAAATATAAATTTGATACAAATTCATTCTATGATGACATGAATGTAATAAACAGCGATCCTAAAAAAATGCCAGAATGTGTCAAAGCATATAGAAAAGCAAGAAACATTCCTAATGATAAACCAATATATACGAAAAAGACTATCATGAAGAAAATTCGTACATATGAAAAGCTATCTCCTGAAGCAAAAGAATTATATTTAAATAAAGAGTTAGGCAACTGGGGAGGACTACGTGAAATACTGCGTAAAGTAAATGAAGAAACACTTCGATGTTTGATTACTTTAGTGCTAGACTTCCCTACCTTATCAACAACATCATATACTACTTATTTGAATTCAAAATATGGTCCAAATTATAGTAACAACATTAGTGTACGAACGGTGGAAAGATATTTGAATTCAATTGGTTTCAAAATTAAACGCGCATCTTTTGCTCCTCCAAATAGGAACAGTATTGGACTCCGAATATTTCGAGTTGCCTGGTGTAAAATAATTGAAGATATACTCAAAGAAAAAAACGTTCTTTTTGGATTCATTGATGAAGCTTCAATTACTACATGTGAAGGGAAGAATCACGGAAGAGCTTTTGAAGGAATTACACCATTGATAAATTGCCCTCTCAGTAAAGTAAAGATGTCAGTTATTGCTATCGTTTTCCCAGGTTTTGGTGTTTTATACAAAATAATTGAAAATTCAACAAGCGGTGAACAATACTCTCAATTTCTTAAAGAAGCAATTGAATTCACAAGGAAATATATATGCAATTATAGTACCGAAATAGTTATCATTGAAGATAATTGTCCGATGCATAACACAGAAAATGTAGAAAATACTATAAAAGAGTTAAACATAGCTTTATTGCCAACAGTACAATATAGTCCTGCTTTGAATGGAGTAATAGAAGGATACTTTGGAATAGTAAAATCTCATATATTTATTGATGCAACAACACAAGGAGATTATGCAATAAAAGACTCAATCGAAAAAGAATGGGAATATTCAACTCTCCAATATTTCGGTGATGCCAAAAGCATCCAATTATTTAGAGAATGGAGGACTAGAATGCAAGAATGTGAAGCTGGCATGCCATTATTTTCAAAACATGTGACTGTAAATAACAATTTTGATGATGAGATTGAAAAACAACTTCAAGTATATGTTGACAGATATATGAATCAAATAGAACATCAAATCAATTTTAAATAAAAATAGGAAAATTTTCTAATTTTTTTATTTACAATTAAAAACAAAACAAAAAACAAAACAAAACAAAAAAACAAAACAAAACAAAACAAAAAACAAAACAAAACAAAAAAGCAAAACAAAACAAAAACAAAACAAAAACAAAAACAAAAACAAAACAAAACAAAACAAAATCAAAAACAAAACAAAATCAAAAAAAAAAAAAAAAAAAAAAAAAAAAAAAAAAAAAGGGAGATATTTTTTGCCCCCAATCTCTTTTGACCCCAACGGTTAAGGTCAATATTGACCCTGTATCGTACTTCAGAAAAAATCGGCGAGAACTTTTTTGCACTTTTGTGAAAAATACCATGAGTAGCTACTCACGCTTTTTTTACGAAAATTTCAAAAAAATCATTTTTATTAAAAAGCAGCTCTAGAGAAAATTTCTTCCATCCCGAGTAAGTTATACGTAATTAGTATCTCATTGTAGTAATTATTATACCAATTTTTTCTTTTTTTGGTAAAAAAAAAATTTATCAATAATATTATAGATATCTCTTTGTTAAAAAATATATAAGATTTTCTTCACATATTCGTGCCTATGATGTTATATTTAACAATAAATGTTTACTAATCTTTTCAAAATTATACAATTAGCATTATTTGTAAAAAATTAAAATTTAGAGAAAAAAGCGTGAGTAGCTACTCATGGTATTTTTCACAAAAGTGCAAAAAAGTTCTCGCCGATTTTTTCTGAAGTACGATACAGGGTCAATATTGACCTTAACCGTTGGGGTCAAAAGAGATTGGGGGCAAAAAATATCTCCCAAAAAAAAAAAAAAAAAGTAAAAAAACTAAAAAAAAATTCTTCTATTTCTTTTTTTTTTAATAAGTTAATTTTATTTTGTGTTAATTTTTGAAAAAATCGCATTAATATGTTATATTATAGAAGTAATTTTGCTCCACTTGAATGTCGAAATGGCTCCACTTGAATGTCGCTATGGCTCCACTTGATTGTCGCAAGGCTCCACTTGAATGTCGTGGCCATTCAATTTAAAAATAAAAATATCTTGGAAAATTCTATATTAACCCACAAATATTATATTAAAATTAGTATCTTTATTGGCCAAAAATTATTAGTATATCTTTGCTAAAAATGCAACTTTTTTGAATGTGTGCAACCAGATAAATATAGAAAATATGCCGCTGGGAAATTGAATGCCCTTTCAAAAAGTCCGATCATAAAATTGAATTGGGCGCCACTTGAATGTCGTTAAGACGCCACTTGAATGTCGCAACCTGTATTAGAGAAAAACAAAATTGCAAATTCCAAACGTTGATAAATATATGAATAGACAGTATTTGCACTTTTGCTATTTGATTTTTCAAAATTCATCAAATAATTCAGTACATATCATAATATTTCCTATATTTTTATTTCAAAAAAAAAAAAAAAAAAACATACTATCTAATGAGAATCAGTATAATGAAAATAGACTTGCTATAACCTCTTTGTTAAATCCATTTTGCTCTCCATTCATGTTCATTGCATTCTGGCAATATTCGAGGAACTCTGGATACTTACCATTAGTACCAAATGCTTTAGCAGGAATATTGTTGTAATTACCACAATTCATATGAAATGCTTCAAACATAGGATTCTTGAAGTATGTCTTATGCGTATGCTTGAGTGGGAATAAGCAAAACATACTATCTACAAAATTAGGTGTAATAGTAATAGTTGCTTTATCTTGTTCATTATTAAGAGGTCTTGTACAAGTGTAAAATGACATAATCTGTGTTGGGAATGTAAGTGGATGTTGTGGGTTAGCATATCTTTGAACAAGTGCTGTATATACAGATTCATGAATACCAAAACAAGGTATAATACTCGCGCATTCTTCAATGGAATAATCAACAACACTCCAAGTTCTCCAATCACTGTAAATAGTTCGGTCAACTCTTTCCTTAGTCTTGTCAGCTCCTGTAATTTCATATGCTCCTCCATGATTTTCACCAACAGGTGGAAGATTGTTGGGGTGATTAATCTTATCCATTGCTATTTTTTCGGTACTTGTCCACATCCATATTGGTTCTCCAATAGGTCGAAATTCATTGGTAATTTCATCAACATTGAAGTCTTTCATTATATGTGGATTAGCAACCAAGCTCTTTTCAAAACCAACTGGACAATATACCATACCAGCTGTTGAAAAGTATAGACGTAATTCGATTTTACCTGCAAATGCTGGCAAGTACTTGATATTAGATAATGGTAGGAATCGTCGTAAATCAATCTTTAATCTTATTGTTTCAGTGACGGAAGTCACATCTTTGTTAAGATTTGCAACAAAACCACATCTCCTTCCATGAGTATCATTCCAAATATCCTTATGTCTTGCTTTGCTATATATATCAGCTCTTTTAGTAACTTCATTTGCACAACATGCAGTTAAAAAGGATTCTTCACATCCAAAGTTCTGGGTATAAAGCGTCATACCATTAGCTACAATTTCATACTTCTCAACAGCATCTCGAGCATCCTTAAAACCAAACCATACCTTACCAAAATTATAACCACTTACATTTTCTAAATCACTTAGAATTGGCTTGTCTATTTTTATCATCACTTTCATATCTGCTCGAATAAAGCCATTATATATATCTGCTGTATTATGTGTATTGGGCGAGATAATACATGTTGTATATGAACCACTCTTAATTGGTGGTGATGGTGAATATGATGTTTGTGGATTTAATGAGTATGCCTTATTTGTATCACTAAGTGAAATGCAATTATCGACAACATCAAAATAGGATGCAATTTGGGTACAAACCTCAGCTGAGGTTCTCATATATTGTTCCTTGTTGAGCATTTTTTAGATGAAAAAAATTTACATCATATCTTCAAAGATGCGATTTCTCCTACCCATTATTCGTTGAGGAGGTATATATTGTTGTGTTGGTTCTTCATATTGTTGTTGTGGTTCTTCAGGAACATATTGTTGTCTTGGTTGACTCATTCTTTTATCAACAACCTCTTTTATCATTCGTCTCTGTTCTTTCTTTTCTCGACTTATCTTCATTTCTTCACCTAGTGATTTTAATTGTTTGAGTATTTCTTCATTCACAGTAGGGTCATATGTTTGTTGAGGTTTTCGTGGTTTTGGAGGTTTTCGTGCAGCTTTCGAACTTAATGACTTTCTGGGAGTTTCTTCAAAATCATCACTATTTGAGTTTTCTTGAGTTTCTTCGATATTTTCACTTTCTGAGTTTTCTTGAGAATCTTGACGAATTGGAGTTTTTCGGGGTTTTACTACATACTTGTCTTTCTTCTTTGTTGGCAAAACTTCCCAATCTGGGTCATCCCTTCCATTCAACCATTTATGAATAACCGCAAGTCTCTTAGAACCTGTTAGATGTTTTGACATTTAAAAATAAACAAAAAAAAGTCCATAAATTGAGTTTTATTGAGTTTTCATCAGATGTAAGTTCTCGCATGATTGTTTGTAGTAAATTCACTCTCTTTTAATGAATTAGATGAAAATGTTGGCTTTTCAAGAGGTGCACCAACTGAATCGCCTTTTGCAGATTTATTAATTGATGACAAGGCAGTTTTCACATTTCCTTCTGGGACATATTTTAATGCTGTGTCAGCTATGTTTGCTAATCTATTTCTTGTTTTATCGCTCAAGAAGCTTTCACCAAGACCTCTCGCAACTGAACCAATAACACCAGCATGCTTGGTTAATCCACCTGCTGAAGCATCCAATAATTTACTTGCAAGACCTCCAGTAAAACTATCTGCAGCTCCCATTAATAATTTACCACCTAAACCTACTCCTCCTTTTATTATCGTTTGCCATGGAGAAAATTCTTTTTGTTTAGCATAATTTGGCTTCCAATAATCTTCTACTGAATGACGTTGAATTCCCATTTAAAAAATAATAAAAAATTATTCAAAATAGTACTTATTAGCAGAAATATTCATTACGAACTTCTCATGTGGTTCTTTATGTTGTAGGTACTCAGCTACTGTCTGTTTAGTATTTAATGAGTTATTAGTTTGTTGCAACAAGCTCGTAAAATCTTCCTCACTATATCCTGTATAACATATGATATCTGTTGCTAACCTTTTAGCATTCATATGAACAAATCGAATTGTTTGTATTGCCATGATACATGTTAAATTATAGTGTCTTGTTTTGGTTAACAACTTGATAAATTCACTATTACCATTCTTTAATAAATCACTACCTGCACAATCATCTAGTATCAATAATGTATTATATGGATATGATGATGTTTCATACTTGACGAGCTTATTTGCTATATATATTATTTTATCATTGAGCTCATTTAAATGATGCTTCTCAATGAGCCTCCTCATTTCGTCATTGGTCTCTTTCATTCGAGATAGTACATATTTGACAATGGCATAATACTTTATCTTTCTTCGAAGATGTCTTTTAAGATAACTCATTAATTCTCTTTCCTTTACATAATCGATTCTTGATTGTATCTGTTTATTAAGTGTTTCAGCTGTTTTATCCATTTTACCAGAGCTTGAGCAAAATATTATCTTTTGGTAGTATGGATGTTTAAACAACCTCTCTGTTATCATAATATGTCTCCATATCCAAAAACTTTTACCAGCACCTGGTTTACCAATTAAAAAATATATACCGTTTGTGCTAAAAGGATAATCAGGTGATAATGGTTTAATTAATGCTCCATCTATTTCTTTCATGTTCTTCCGTAAGGTTTCTTTAATCAATGTTTCTACTTTATTTATTAGTTCTGCACTTGGGGGTTCATCCATTTACAAATTTTTAAATGTATTTCATTATTTTATCTGGTATTGGTTCTCCTTTCTTCTTTTGTTCCAACCAATATTGTCTTTCTGCTGTACCAAGTACTAATGGATTACCTCTCCTTACATCTCTAATAGTTTGTCTAGCAAAGGCATCATCACCTTCGACTCCTTCCCATTTTAAATCATACTTACCAGTATCTTCATCAAAGTTATATATTTTTTCAATAATACCTTCTTTACCTTCATTTAGTCTTTCAGCTACTTTAATCCTTTTGTCTCTTGTCCTTAACAACCTATATCCAGGGAATGAACTTGTTGAACCATCTTTGGACTTGACCACAAACTGGTTACCTTTTTGTGAGTCAACTATATAAGACTCATTAGACAAATTACTTCTTCTTTTACCAAATGGTTCTTTTTCGAGTACTAACCTGACCTTCTCACCTTGATTAAAATGATATGGATTAATGCGTGCATTCTTTTGTATGTACTTTATTTCATCCTCTGGAGTAATATCATTAGGTGCTTTATTATCTAAAGACCTATGAGGAGAGTTATTATATATGTTTACCAAATCATGCATCTCCTTTGGTTGAATAAACCTATTTTCACCAATAGCATCTCTTATAGTTCTCATAAATCTATTAATAATGCCAAGTACATTATGGTTATTCTCAGTTGTTGTTCGGTATTTTATGTTCTTCTCTCTCATGAAGTCTAATACAGTTGATGATAAATATGCAGCATCCTCATCACTTGTTATTGAATATACATGAGGTACATCATTAACAAATTTATGAAGCGCTGCCAATACTTCCCTTGCTCCTTTACCATTCATAGGATATGCATATGCTTTTCGAGTGTTAATATTGATGAACATTAGATAATTCAACCCACCTGCCTCTTTATTGTTAATGAAGGTATCCATTTGATAACCATCAGGGTGTTTCGATACGATAGGTATATATTGTGCTTTTGGTACTCTCTTATCATGTACTACTCTTTCATCAAAGTATTTCTTTGCTTCCTCTTCATTCAGATTCTCTTGTTTTGCCATGCTAAGGTATTTGTCCAAGGTCCTCCATTTAGCTTTGTTGTATAATTTTTCATATGGGGTTGGTTCTTCTTTACTCATTTATTTTTAAATAAACATCTTATCATATTGAAGGAATTGCATTTCGATAACAAATGAATCATTTGGAGGTAGTTTGGTTGGACAATAATAATGGGCTTTACTATAGAAGTCTATCCAAAACTTTTGGTCCATGGAGTTTAACTTGAAGTACTTAATAGGACTATATTCAACATCACTATCTCCAATATAGTTATGCAATGCTTGTTCACCTATAGATGAATATATTTTACATGATTGTCTGTCCCATATATTATCAAATATCAATTCCTTGTGCCATGTTTGATATTTTTCTGGTTTATTTTGAAATATTCCATTACCTATATTAAATACATCTGCAAAGTCTTCATTCCAGGATTTAAGTTGGAAAAAGTTCATATATGGTGCAGTATAATCCCAATCTTGTTCATTCTTACTGTTAGTATAGTAGTATTTATGATTCTCTGCTTTATTTCTTTCTGTATAAATAATTTCATGAAAACCATTTTTATCATAATATCCATCTGTTTGTATATCTCTATCTTGTATATCGTCATCATTTTGTACAAATTTTTCTAATTTAGAAGTTCTAATGTATGACTTGAAAGCACTATTAACTGCATCAAAAAATCCACGTAAATCTCCATCGACTGACACCCAATCAATGACTTTAAAGCACCCGTATTCATGATTAGTACCAGTTATATAGTCTTCTTTTAGTGTTCCATCATCCCATGTTCCACCACAGACAAACTCATATGTTTTCTTATGTATCTTATATATTTCAATCTCTACTTCCATTTTGCGTCGTCTCTTAATGATATGTGCTGAACGAACGCCAACAATAGATTCCCCTTTGTTTGCAGTTGACCATTCTGGTGGGAAATTAAACCAATACCTATTAAACTTAGCTTTATCATGTTGAGCATCCTCGAGGAAGTAGGCTGTTTCGATTGGAAGAGGTGTATTACCATCATTAATTATATTATCTCGATTAGGATACAAAGTGTTAACACTTGGTGGTAATTCCATTTCGAGTTGAATAAAAAGTCTTTATTAATATACAACACCTGTTTCTAATTCATTGTTTTGAAGTTCTCGAAGTATTCTCTTTCTAATATCTGGCATATTGCGTTGTTTAAACTTACCATCTCCTTCATGCAAAAAGGTACGACAAGATTCCATTAGAAACACTCCACAATCCTTGTTATTCCTTTGACTAGGTACATCATAATATTTTGCTTTTAACTTACCTGTTGCTGAAATATCGATATACTTATTAAGTGTCTTTACCTCTGGTGCCATTGACTTATTCTCAGAGTCATAGCATTCGATTATTTTCTTTGGATATCGAACAATACATAAAACCCAATGTTCTCCATCTGAGCAAATGGGGACAAATACTTTATCGAAATGTGAAAATGACTGTTTACCTGAGATAGGACTTTTCATCAGTTCTAGTAATTTTTCCATTATCATTAGTCTCATATGCTATAGAAAGGAGGGTATAAAATGCAGTAGGTAAAACCAATATTTTCTTTTTATCAAACTCTGCCTCATTTTGACCAGGTTGTTTATTCAATCTCTTTCCTTTGTTATATAGAAGTTTCAAGTAGTCATCAATAACATCTTCGTCTATATTTTCATCATTGACTAAACTCCTCCAATCATGAATCCTATTATGTCCTTGGTCTACTGTATACTCTCCTGCCTTCTGTGGTGTCATACGGGGTTGTCTTGGAGGAGGACTAGTACCTCGAGAGGTATGTGATGATGGAAACTGTGGAGGTGGTGATGAAGGAGGAGGAGGTGGTGGAGGTGAAGGTGAACGAGGTCGTTTTGATTTTTTCTTAGGTTGTTTTGATTTTTTCTTAGGTCTATCATCCTCGTCTAAATTTGTACTACTTTGAAGTAAAAGTTGAATTCTGTTTGGATTTTGGTCCCTTGTTGGTGGCTCAACATTTGTGGGTCGGTTCCTACCGATTTTCCTAAGGTTAAGATGATAATCATTTCGATTTAAAGTTGGAGGTCTGGGTAATGGAGCCAATTCTGGTATATCATCTGTTTGAATACCTCTAGTTTTATATTCTTTCTTATCACTTTTCAATGTTCTTTTTTTCATCTGCTCTCTCAGTTCTCTAGCTGCTTGTTTTTCCTCCTCAGTCTTCATTCGAGATATCCTTATGTTGATAATATCATAATGTAATTTTATCTCTGTTAATATACCTGTTGTTGATTCCTGGAGAGTATATTGATATGGTTTTAATACTGTTATGTAATGTCCATGTTCATCTTTATCATCTTGATTTTTCTTAATTGCAAAAACACAACCTGTAAATTTTGCTTTTGGTCTCTCTCTCTTGAGTCTATTAGCAAATTCAAGTACGTCTTTAAAAGCTATACTAGTATTTAAATATGTCTCATATAATTTTTGTAGATTTATTTGATTATTAGAGAACTTCCATATAGTTTGACCCAAACCTCTTGTTAATCTTGCAACATCTCTATCAACTAGTTTAGGTCGAAATTTAATAGAACCTTGTAATAGTTGTATTTTATTGTTAGGTTTAGTTTGTGTGCCTTTATCACTTGTCATTTTTATCATTATAAAATGTCTCAATCAGACCGTATGTATATCCTCGTTAGAATTCTATCGAACATCCATGAATATAGTGTAGAGAGTGATGAAACTAGAAGAAAAAAATTGATGAAGACTATAAAAGAATTATCAGCTCAGTATTTCAAACCTGAACATCTTCAAATAATGAGGATAGATAATGATGTTGATTTTTTAGGTCGAATTGAACACTTTGCTTTGGAGTTCTTAGAACTATATATAGTTAATCTGCCCTCGCATTTATAATTTTGGGCATATCCCTGTTATAGTTACTATCAGTTGGGGTTATCCATCTTAAGTTGCTTAGATGGTAATCAGCCCTATTCCTATTGATATGGCCTACCTCTATTTTATGTTGTGGGTCATCATTAGGTATGAACTGTCTTGCTATAAGTACATGTTTCAAGTAGTAGTCGCCATTTAGACATACACGTATATACCCCTTAATATGTTTTGCATCTTTGCATATAAAATGATTACTCTTACGTCTTATAGTAAAGGGGTACCTATTCAATATCTCATAGTCGTTAGTAAAGCCTTTGAGCGGTACAAATGACATTTTCTCACTTTTTGAATGATTTAAATATTTTCATTTCATTTTTATTTTTGTATGAGCAAGTGGGGGACAATCATTGTTGAAGGAATTGATGATAAAGGACCTCGTTATTATCCTCTCGATGACAAAGAAAAAAACGTTATCAAGTTTCCAAAGAAAAAAAAGCGAGTAAACTTGTATAAAAACTATTATGAACATCAAGAGAAAGAAGAAGAAGAGAAAGAAGAACTTCAAGATGTAGGTGTTCAAACTGAAAAAACTGAACTACCTCATATAGACGAACTACTTAGTAAAATTTAACTTCTTTTATTTTATTGTTATTTTTTTATTTTTGTCTTAAATGAATAGCGCTATTAACGGACTGAATAATGACGCATCAGCTCTATATACAATATTTAAAGGTATTAAAGACAAGATATTTGGAAAATGTATGAATGAAGATGATGATAAAATAGCTAGTCAATTCGATATAATGATAAATATAATCAAGTCATACAAAGAACTCTTTGAAGACATTGAAAAAGCTAAGTTATTATTGAAGTCAATTGATGCACGTATCTCTATAGCTGAACATCAAAATAGACTATGAGGGACCCGAGGTAGTTGTTTAGGTCCCTAGTAGTAGTGGGGACCCGAGGTAGTTGTTTAGGTCCCTAGTAGTAGTGGGGACCCGAGGTAGTTGTTTAGGTCCCTAGTAGTAGTGGGGACCCGAGGTAGTTGTTTAGGTCCCTAGTAGTACTTCAAGAAACAACAAGTAGTGGGGACCCGAGGTAGTTGTTTAGGTCCCTAGTAGTAGTGGGGACCCGAGGTAGTTGTTTAGGTCCCTAGTAGTAGTGGGGACCCGAGGTAGTTGTTTAGGTCCCTAGTAGTACTTCAAGAAACAACAAGTAGTGGGGACCCGAGGTAGTTGTTTAGGTCCCTAGTAGTAGTGGGGACCCGAGGTAGTTGTTTAGGTCCCTAGTAGTACTTCAAGAAACAACAAGTAGTGGGGACCCGAGGTAGTTGTTTAGGTCCCTAGTAGTAGTGGGGACCCGAGGTAGTTGTTTAGGTCCCTAGTAGTACTTCAAGAAAAAACAAGTTGAAGAAAAAAATTTTTTTATTTTTTTTTTTTTTTTCATTTTTATTTTTTTTTATTTTTATCACGAGTTCGTGTTGACGTGTGGGCTTAAGCGTAGCGTGGCCCCCGCGGAAACCGACTCGTATATACTACTCCGTTATTGTATCGGGTCCGGGTACTATGTATAATGAAATCACTAGACCGCGATCTTCAGCGAAACAATATAATGAAAACACTAATACATATGCTGTAACAGCACCGTATATCAAAACTCGTAAAAGCACATCGAAAACTCGTAAAAACAAACGTTTGTCATAGACAAAGTTTGTAAAAAGTAAATAAGTGAGTATTGTAGGTAATGATATTTTTGTTGAAAATTAAATGAGTTTCAAAGAAACCTCTTCTTCGAAGAGCAAGTACGTACGTGGAGTGAAGAGAAATCAAATAATTCAACGATGGATTCAAGGTGTCGAAGATCCTGAGTATGAAGTGTTTCCAACGAAAAAAGAGGGAAAATATATAGTGAAGTTGAGAGATAATAAAACTGAAAAGCAGTCCGTTGACACCATTCAAAACGATGATACACAAGAAGATACTGTTGAAATCAATAATCAAGAGATTCCTTTAGTGAAACAGATACCTCGTCGAAGCATTCGTAATAATGATTCTACTTCCGATGGAAACGTCGTTCCGCAAACAATTCACAATAGTGAAGTACATTCCCAAAGGGAACTTTACACATCAAACGGTATTAATCTCGAGATACTCGAGCAACTGCGAAATCTCGGTGAAGAACTACGTAATGATAGATTTAAGAAAGAGCAGAAGCAATATATCAAGCACGTCGTCAATAAAGAATTATCGAAATCTCGTATCCGTAGTAAATACGTTCCAGAGCTCATCCCAGAAGCACCTCAAGAATCCCCTCCTCGAGAAGAAGAATCTGAATCTACGGATCTCAGTATTCAAGAACCTGGAGAACCCGTATTTAGATCTCGTATACGTCGTTAAGTATTAACTAAGGTGTTTATATGATGTATATTTTTCTCTCAAGTAAATGACATTCAACAACGAAGTCTTTCACAAAACATTTGCTGAAGTTAATACTCAAGTAGCAAGCTATTTCGACGTTGTAGATAATGCTATAGCTATGTCAGACACTAATAAGAAATACGTTATCGATGCTCAAGCTTCATACAGCCCCTCAGCACCTATTCGTGCAGGTTCATTCACTACATTCATCATCAGCCCCACTTGTGATAACACCGCTGATATCTATAACGGATTCATCAAAGCGAAATTGAAACTCAATGGTGTTTTGAGTTCTTCTATTAATGCTCAATTCGATGATTTAGGTGATCATTCATTTAAAGGTTTATGGGTTGGATTTAAAGACGCTATGGATGCTGTTGAAAAATATGAAATTCTCGCTAATGGTATCTCTATTTACAATCAGAACTTCGGTCCTGAAGAATCATTTCTTACAGCATGTGGAGCTAATGAAGCATCTAAACGTAGTGATATATATTCCAAGGTTCGTCATAAAGATATATTTAATCAGAAAACGAAACATGCTCGATGTGGATTTTTCCTCAAACTCGTCAACGGTACAACTGAATATAACGATATCGAAATCCCATTAAAGATCGATCTCCGTCGATTCCTTCCTCTCAGTAATATCAAATACTTACCCTCATTCGCAGGTAAACTTGAGCTCAAAGTTATGTTCGGCGTACAAGGTCTTGTGTACTGCCCTGTCGGATTACCGGCATCTATACATGGTGATGCGGAACAATACATTAAAATTCATGCTCAGAAAATTACGAATGAGTTTGCACCAATCGGAACTCAAATTAGATCTTATGAATCGTGTAATGCTGGTACATTTGCAGCTGCTAATCGTACTCTCACTATTAAACGTGATTATGAAGTTAATGATTGCTATAGTGTTATCCCCAACTTCGGTATCGATGGAGATATATATCAATCACTCATTCAACGATATACACAACAAGAACTCATCTTCCCTACTCAAATTCTTACATTCACTACTATGAGTAAACCACTCAATCACGCAGGTCGTTGTTCAAGTACTCAGACAATCACCCCACGATTCGTTGATTCAATATTCTTCTTATTCCCTCAAACTCCAAATCATCATACAGTATTCAAGAATCCGATATTCAATAACTTTCAATTAAGATGTGGAGGTTACGGTGTAGTACCTACGATTCCATTCGCTACTAACGGTACTGATCCTATGTTTATAAAACTATGTCAGAACGCTATGAATATTAATGGTGAGCAAACAGGGTTCAATAAAGAAGTGATTCAATCGTTAACTAATACCGATAACAGTAACGTTAGTACTGGGTTAATTAGCTATGATAGAACATCATTCTTCATCGGATTACCTACTGAAACTGATAACACATTTCAACAGGGGCAGACATCTAACACTCCAATCACTTATGAAATCGTTTGTGATATACCCGCTAACGTTGATCCTGCTAATGGTGCTAATGATTACCTTAATACTACAACTCCACCTATCATGGCGTTACTTCAAGATACTGTTATATCAATTCACGTACAACCTAACGGTATGCCGCCTGTTGTTGAGATCGGACAATACGATATTACGAGTCGTTAAATGAAATTAACATCATTCTATATTTAATTAATTATTTTTCCTTCAACGGAGTATGTAATATCAGTTTATTTTTCATAAAATGTCGGGTAAATCAGTACAAGTAATGTCTCATAAGCAACACACCACTCGAAATCCTCCTGTTACGCAACCTGAGTATCATCACCCTCCAACTCATCGTAAAGAGAATCTATCATCAACAGATGGATCTTCGAAACGCGTTAACGCTAAGCAATTGATATTATATAAAGACGATGTTAACTCCTATTGATTTGCTATGCAAATCTCTGACGAAGTCAAATCCGCTAGACGGACTATCCCTTTGGGTATTAATCTTTGATTCGCGAAGCGAACTTGTTTCCATCAATGAATCGCTTATTTTTCTATATATGAAATGATTAAGAAGAGGAACTTGAATACAGGAGTCAATGCGAATATCTCACTCGAACCTACGTCTGCATCACAATCTAACAACAAAATCAATAATAATATTTTCATTAATAAACGTGATGACGGGAAAGAAGATATCGTAATTACTCGCGATATTACACTTAATGATGCACCGCCAACGGAGTTAGAGAAAGTTGATGTTAGATCACTCATTCTCGAAACATATGCAAAAATATTACTCGATCAAGATAAAGCACTCATTAGTAATCTCATCAGTAAGCGCACTATCATAGTCCCGCAACAAGATCTAGTATCAATCATCAAAGCGATTACAGGTGGTGATGTTGAAGTATACACTGATGATAATCCTGGATGTTGTGTCGCTAAGGTATCACCGATACAGAAGATCGATGCTATTAAAATTGTTACTGAGTCGGGTGAGGTAGTAACTGATTTCAAACAAGTATACAATAAAGAATTCAACGATCTCGTCAATGTATATCACTTATGTTTGAAGTATGTAGTTGTCTATAAATTGTGTATCGTTATTTTTAGTTTACGTCGATTCGAGTGCAGCTGTGATGTAACTCCATAGTTGTTCGATTTGGCTATTCAACGCCAACGAAACATGATGATCACCGGTATCGGCACGTAAATTTCTATATTCAGATGGGTTCTTACCTTTATGTTTCACGAAACCTTTGATAGTGAACTCACCAGTACTGATATTCCAGTTTATCGTGTAGTCTTGATATCTAAGTACGGCTTCAGTTCCATTCACGTTGTAAATCATTGTATGCGTATCACTGGTACTGGAATTGGTTTTGAATATGAAGTCGAGATGTTCAGTACCATCATCAAATACGGCATCGACTACAATATGTGCACCTTCCACGAAAGGGAGAATCGATGGCAATTTTAAAGTTCCAGTAACACCTATCGTCAACGATGTCTTATCAGTAGAACAGTATGATAGATCGTCATATGCTCTGACATTGTTAACATCAATGTTTGGTATATCACTCTTCAATGCATAATTATTCAAGTCAACCGCCGCTGGTATATCACTCTTCAACGCATAATCAGTTAAATCAATGTTAACAACCGCGTCATCAACACATTTATGTACGAACGCTGATGTTGCTAGTGAAGTATCGTTGTTTACAGTTTCAGTACTCAACGCTAGATCGTTGATGTATCTACTTGAATCGTTAGTGAACCTGAGTTGCTCTGCATAGAACATACATCGAACGAAATCACCAGAAATCGGTCTTATCACGTTACCACCCGATCGATACCAGAACTGTGCGTTATTGATGCGATTAACGGTGTTCAACGCTGATAGAATATCATCATCAGTGAATTCAATAGTAGTTGTGTCTGTACTCGGAATGATACTATCTTGATGAATGTACTTAGTATCACATTCAGTCGTTGTTGAATAATCACTAAGATCAATCGTTGTTGGTATCTCACTCTTCAACGCATATTTGATATCAGATTCATTCTTAACTGTATCCAACGCTGTGTTCACTTCATCTACAGTCGGAAACTCATTCAGTATAGCAGCCAATGACTTATCGTTCTGTTCGAGTTGATCATGTAATGAATCTATCTTCTTTTGTAACGCGTCGATATCACATGTGTAAGCGATATCATTTGTAGTGAACTCCATACGTCGTACAGCAGTATTCTCTTTAATACTCACACCTGTGACTTGTAATTTATGTGGATTAGCGATAGTTATCTGCTTTCCATTTATAGATGCTTCTGGGAAATCACTAGTTCCCTGATACTCAGATATTTCACCGTTAACGATGTTGATAGTAATTATATTCTCTTCATAATCAACGTCATTGAATTCACTAACTTTCCGTACCATGAGTCTCGCTTTGATGATTCCATCAGTGATAACATCTTCAGCTTCTAACTGAACAACACCTTCGCTATACTTACCTACGACATCGATAACATCATCTCGTATGAGATTACTCTGCGATATATTCCCTGTTCTCTAGTTCTTCAAACTTATCAGTTAATAACTTGAATGCAGGTTTCAACGAATGTCTGAAGTGATTACAGATATCGAATGTTGTATTGAGTGATGTCGCTGTTGTTTTATTATTCTCGAACTCATCATACTTAATTTCAGGAATATATTCATACTCAGAATTACACCACTCGATTAATGGAGTGAGATCAGTAAGCGGAGCATTAACCCCTTGCAGGGTAACAGTACGTGCTGAATACCCCACTGGTATCGCTGGAAGTATCTGTACTCCAACAGTCGTCATCTCATAGTTTAATGTTTCAGCAGCGCATGTAGATAACATTGATGTACCAGCTTTCGTTATGAAGCTTAATCCAGCGGAACCTATTTGAGTTACCACTGATCCGACACCGAATGCGAGTGCTACGTCAGCGATAATTCT
This sequence comes from Tritrichomonas musculus, assembly GCA_039105265.1. Taxonomy (NCBI): domain Eukaryota; phylum Parabasalia; order Tritrichomonadida; family Tritrichomonadidae; genus Tritrichomonas; species Tritrichomonas musculus. The sequence goes on along the minus strand of JAPFFF010000025.1, from coordinate 182,701 downwards.
AGTTTCATCGATATCTTCTTGTAAGTGTTGTGTAACTCTCTTAGTTTCACTCATCTCAGCATTTAATACATCAACTTTAGATGTGATATCTTTAACATCATAACTGACAACATCGAAATTATTAGTTAATACATTTTAATCGGATCTCATAGTTGTGATGTTATCAGCGGTGATAATTTTCGATGAAGTGATATTGAAATCAGTATAGAGTGTTGTAGCTGCATTAGGATTGGGTTTGATATCGTAGAACTGTTGATCGATGATGTACTTGAATGCGTTAGTAGATGGATCCCAATTAACTTCATCGATAGGATCTGTTAAATCTTTACGAAGATATAATTCGATATCTTTAGAGGATGATATACTTGAATCACTCCAATCATAAGCTATCATCTCAATTGTATCATTAACGGGAATGATGTCGAGATATACTTTCCCATCTTTCTGTGTATGAAACCCATCAGGTTTGAATGATAGACGAGTCGCTGTACTCGATTCATCAACATATATATCGATATATACCTTATCAACTAAGTCGGTTCGAATACCACTTGTACTATCCATTGATATATAGAGAATCACTGTTCCGTAATACCCAGGATGTAGTGAATTTGATAACCCATCAGATAAGTGATTTTCGAAATTACATGACATATTCCATTGAGCTCCATCAATAATAGTTCCGTCATTCATCTCAAGCTTGAATTCATGTTTATAATTTTTCAAGAGCGAATGCATCAACCCGCTACCTTCATTAGTAATTAATTTATCATGTAACTCAGTCTTCTTAATCGTCACCCAACATCCATAACAATCTGATACTTTATTACTAGGTCTGAGATTCCACTTCGATATTACTTTTGCATTGAGATGCCCCTGTTGATTATAACCGGACCAGTACCCATTATTAATTTTCGATTCATCTCTATTCCATTGAATACTCCATGTATTACCGAAGCAATATTCTTTGAAAACGAATTCTAATTTATCAGGTATCTCATAATCGTTATCAACAGAGAATATCATCTTATAATATTCATTATCTTCACTTATTATCGACGGTTTGTAGAAGTATCTCACATCTGATTCATGTAATTTAAGTGCATTCTTCGCATCAATAATATCACACTTTATCGTAGGTTTCTTCGCTACTAATGAATCTTGAGGGAGTAAGTACATGATAGATAACTCACCACTCATCCACAGTGTATAAGGATTGAACTCTAGTTTACTATCGAATGATATATTGATTCCATCAGTGTATTCAACAACACATCCATTAGAATTATGTGTTATCTGAGGACTATATATTTTATTATCTTTCGCGTATATATAGAATTCTTTGATGTACTTACCGTTAGTATCATATATCACGTTCTTTCTTAATACAATCTTGAAGATATACGTTTCTGTGGTGATAGCATTAATCTTATTCAATAGTGTATCAGGTATATTGATGATTTGTAGTGTATTATATGTAGGTGTAGGTACATAGCGGATATTCTCATTCTTTACAGTGAAGTATTCATATCCATCGACGGTATCGAATTCATCAGTAGTACCACTATTCGATTGTTGCTTCTCAACCTCTTGAATCTTATACGACAGCAACTCTAACGGACCTTTAATAGTATCACGAAATGTCTTACATATGTTAACGCATGAGTTCAACGATATCGCTTCATTGTTATCATCAGGGAGTGATATATCAGATTCAGTACTCTTACACCAATCGATAAGGGGTTGTAGACTGATATTTGATTCACCCATGACTGTGTCAACTTCACGTAGCGAATCTAATGAGTAAGTACTAGCTTTGCGAATAGCACGTGGTATATACAACACAGCATCTACTATCGGAACCAATATACGTGATCCTCTACATACTACATATCGATCTGTTAATGATGGATGCTCTAACAGCCACTCCATATCCATGTTGATTTCTTCTAATCGATTGTTGATGTTTGATATGAATCCACGTAATGTTGATCGATGTTGTTCATCGTGATCTCTCATCCACTGAATATCATGATCAGTGAGTGTTAGCTGATTATCAGGATTTGATATCGTTATATTGTTATCAGTGATGGATACTTGATTGATATGTCGTCTATCGATAACACCTATGACATTGTTACTGTATATCACTTCAGTATACTCTTCGTTGTTGGTGGAACCAAGTTCGCTTTGCGAATCTCTGAATCTCAATCCACGAATTTCATTAGTAAGTCTATGTCGTTGATACCAATCCATTTGCTCTATGTTTGCGAGTGTAATTGTAGTACCAGGTATCACTACATCAGCATCTGTTGTGGGAGTGAGTTCGTGATTGACGACGACAACGTTATATTCATTAGCGATGAGTTCGTGGGTGTTATCTTCTACATGAATTCCATCTGAGTTTACAGTTGTATTCGATTCGTGTGATTGAATAGATATCCCATCATTCCCTACACTAGTACGTGTGAGTATTGATACATCAATGATAGCAACAGTGGAGTTATTTTCATCTCGAACCTCAGTCCAATTAACACCTAAGTCTGCATCACTGTTTCTAATGAATCGGAGTTGTGGGTGTGTATTCTCGAATAGTATTCTATCTACAGGGAGCATCTGTTCTATCTCTAACGCAGTGCGATTATCATATACCCACTGAGATGTCGTATTAATATATCGTTGAGATGAGAATCTTATGAACTCAGGAGTAATAACACTTCGAACGTTATCGCAACGTCTGATATACACTAATTCTCTAGTACCATTTGGATTAATATACATGATTGTAATAACACCGATTCGCGAATCACCGATCTGCTCCACGACAACGTTCTCTGAGTTTAACGCTAACAACTCTTCATTAGTGAGATTCGATAATGATTCTAGAGTGTGTTCTCCGAATAATACTTCATTTGATGATGCAACATGAGTGGTGGTATCATGATTTATTCTAGTAACAGGTGAATCGACTCTATCAAGTTCGCTTTGTGAATCGTCAATATCTTCTAACTCCATCTCGTCAGTGTTCTCGACAGTGTGATCGATGATAGTGTTATTTCTTCGCTCTCTCCACCTACGACATAATTCACGTACTGAATCTGTAATAGTATGCATTGATTGTTGTATAGTGCGATTACCTTCAACAATTTCCGGAATTCTATCAAGTGTGAGTCCCCCAGCTATAATTGTTGTTGTAGCATTCCCTATCTGTGTTAATGAATTTACAGCGTTTAACACTAGATCAGTAGCAGTTAATGATGATGTAGCAGCTGGAATAGTAGTCTCTGTAGGTATGAATCTCTTTAATACATGTCCGGCAGCACTAGTATCCATGTCGAGTAAGAACTTACCACTAATAGGCGGTTTGCCTCCAGGATAATCGTCATCGTCTCCACCTATACCAGGGAATGTGAAGTCTTCAGTACGATATGTATTAATGTTGATGTTATCACCGCTCAATGATAATTTCGATAGATCTGATATCATCTTAACTGCACCTGTAAGTATGTTGAGAATATCACCAGCAATAGCTAAACCCTTACGAATAGAATCAGTGTATTCGTTATATGCAGCTTGTAATCGCAGTTGCTCTTGAATTCCATTAATTATCGCTCTCAATGTTGAGTAATCATATGCAAGTACATCAACAGTACCTCCAACAACATTAAGATCTCTACGCATCGTCATGATGTTATCAGCCCATATAATCTTTGATGAATATATATTATGATCCGTAGTTAGTGTAGTACATTCACGTGGATCAGGCGTAACTTCATAGAACTGTTGAATAATCATAATCTCGAATGGATTGTATGTTTCGTCTGCATTCTCGGGTTTCTGCTCGAAGTACTTCTTCTCGATATATATATCTATATTCTTTTTGGTATTCTCTTCTGGGATTGATTTCTTCGAGTATCTAACTTGACGTATATATGAAAATGATTTTATTATAGGATTATCATTCCACGTATGTAAATACTTCATACTTAATGGAGTTGTCGGATGTGAATCCCACTTTAATGACGTTACGCAACCTTCGATATCGAGATCAGCTAATACATACAGCATGTTACTTCCTGATATATCACTCGATACTTTAACTGAGAATTGTTGTATATCGCATTTAACTCCATCGATTTCATATCTAGGAGCAGCATCTAATTTAACTTCACTATTTGTTTCATTTAATTCTTTTATCGTACCATCTTTATAAGCGACTCTCCAATTAGTAATATACTTTGAGAGTAATGTAGCGAGATTCTCATTCGCAATGGGATCTTTACTTTGTAATACGCAATCTATCCACTTAATCATGTAATCAGTATGTTGAATTATTAGTGCGGGACTTCCGTTATTATTAGTAGTTGTCGACTGCTTATTGAATGATAAATTCACTACGTTATTCCCGGTCCATGAATCACCATCCCATTTCAAATTCCATGTATGCCCGAATAAGTAATCTTTAAATGTAAATATTGTATCTAGAGGAATATCGTAATTAGAGTCTATATTCCAACTCATTATATAATACTCTGAGTTTTGAGTTATAGATGAGGGTTTATACAAATATAATTTATCGGATTCTCTGAGAATTAAATTATCGACTTCATTCTTAGTATAGACACAGTTGATACGCACATCATCAGGAGATCCGTCTCGGGTAATCTGTAATTCATCATCGTCTGCAGTTATTTCATACCCTTGAGTGTTGAGGGACAGGGCTTGATAAGCCATTGTTGCGATCATCTTTTAGCTGACTTAAAATGATTTTATCTCTGAAGAGCACCGGTCCAGATTATAATCAAATACGAACTAACTTACAGATTCCATGGAACTGTGAGTATATCGAATATTACGTCGAGTCGGTAAATATTAGGGATGTGTTAGTGATGACTAATGATGATGAGATCGGTTTTAAAGTACACTTCAACGATTACGTTGAAGATTTTGAAGGAGCGATTACTTTTGATAACTCATATCACATGGGATTTAAATCGAAAATCAAGCCCGCTCTAGAACTCGATATCAATACTAATGAAGTTCGTAAGATAAAGAACGTAAATAGAAATTCAGCGAAACAGGTGGTGATAACTCCAAACGTTGATTTAATGTTCACTAATATAACACGATTAGCAGGGTTCGCTACTGGAATGTATAACGTTAAACCCAATGAAGTATTACATGAAGGAACCACATATATATTAGAGAAACCTATACATGATTTCTATAATAAATTGTATTTAGTATCGAAGCAAGGTAAAGCTATACAATCTAATATCGGTAATGAAGAATATACTCCATCAATTATAGCAAGCATCGATCATCCGATAAGAGAGGGAACACCGATTATATATAATTTCGAAATGTATGGGAAACCCATCAAAAATATCGTTAACATAGACTCCTTCAAGCAGATTGAATTAGAACTCGTTGACTTCGAGTACCAACCTGTTAAGTTAATGAGTCCGATGTTTGTAACCATTAAAGTAAACCCATGTGAAAACCCACGTATGAAGCTATTGTAAAAATATATATTTTTAATTATTTGGAGTCGATTCTAAAGAAGCTTTAAGAGCTCTCAATTCGAGTAACTCCCTTTTCTTTCGCTCACGATACGCTTTCTGTTGAGCTCTACGAGCGAGTATACGTTCTTCATCACTTTAATATTTTCGCTTACGACCTCTTGTTGATTTCTGAGGTGTAGTAACTTCGTTAAGGAGTGTTTCAGAATTAATTAGCTCATTGGCAGCGTTATCATCCGTTATTAATTCTGGTTCGCTTTTAATTTGCTTAGATTTCAATGATTTGATGACTTCAGTATCGTTGAAGAGTTCGGTGTTGATGTTGGTATTCATTTATATTGAAAGAAAAAAGTAAAAATATATATGAATCAAACTTACTTCTGAAACTCATCGAAGTATTCGCTAAATGATTCATAGAGGCGATCCAAGAATTTAACATGAAGTCTGATATCGCAACCTGTCATCTCGTATTCACCAGCAGGAATAACATTCTTAACGATTTCTTTAATGTCTTTATTCACTGACATTGATATAGGGAGATTATCGCGATAGAACCATCTCTCATTATCATTTTCATAGTGTTTACGTACCTGATCGAACGTTGATTTACTACGACGAACTAGATGTAATATAACTCCGTTAGGATTACTCGGCATTGATTCACGCCATATGAGATACCTGTAATCATGTTCGTGATTCTTAGGTACCATACGAGGTCGTTGAATTTGAATCGTTGACTCTATGCTCTAAGAGTTTATATATTTGAAGAGCATATACTGGAGAAGCCCACATAGCAACAGCGTTAACGAGTAATCTGTGAATGTAATGCCCACGTAAGTCAACACGAACATTGATTCTATGATCATGGGGTTCTATACCCGCTAAATCTCGATCTTTTCGAAAGGCATCAAACAATCGCTGAGTATCTTGATTAGTAACCCAGTCATTCGCTCTCTTATTTGAATGGCAAGCATTAATAATGGATTGTATTTGGTACATATCATCATCAATGGAATGAATGATACGCAGCTTCTTATTGTATTGAATGTATTCATAACCGCAGCTGATTGTTTCATGAATTATTGTAGACATATTTAAATTAACGATAAAAAAATTTATTAAAATGCGTTTGACGTTATTTCGAGATGTGCGATTTGATTCTCGAAATATATCGAAAATGCATGATTTTCACTGTGAATTTTCTAGTGCGGGAATTCCCGCACTAGCGACGAGGGTCTTATAATCGCTTATTTTTGATGTATATCAACAATGAAACACGATTAATAAATATCATTCCATGTACTCGAAATATATCGAAAATGTATGATTTTCAGGGTGAATTTTCTAGCATCCGTTTTCCGATGCTAGCGACGAGAGGCTTATAATCACTTGATTTCGATGTATATCAGCATGAAATCACAATTAATAAATATCGTTCCATGTACTTGAAATATATCGAAAATGCATGATTTTCACTGTGATATTTCGACTGCGGGATTTTCCGCAGTCGCTTTGAGAGGCTCGAAAACACTTATTTTTGATGTATATCAACAATGAAACAAGATTAATAAATATCGTTCTCGAAGTAAAAATAATATTTATTTAAATAGGTACTTCGTCATTTGAATCTCTATATGTATCAACGGATTGACTCTTCTTGAATTCATGAATGACGTCATGAGCTTTCTTCTCTATCGATAAATATTTCTTCAATTCATTTCGTAAACATAACTTATCGATGTAATACTCATAGTATGTATTATCTTGATATTGTTTAGGAGTTAAATCAATTGTCATTATCATAGGATCTCTATATACAGATCGATATCGATTCTCTTTAACAGTGATGTATGGGACTTTACCGAAGATATCAATCAGTTGTTTCATATCGATAACAGATGATCCGCACTTAACTTGTAGAGGACGTACACTGATACCGAATTCATTAGGGTATATCTTACTATCGAGATATACTATTAATTTCTTTTCTTCATTCTTAAGGTTAAGCTTTTCGACGAAACTCTTGATAGACATTGTTTCAGTTAAATAAAAATATTCATTTAATTTATTAATTGAAGTAATTCATCAATGAGATATAATTCATTATTCAATAACACAGCGACATCTCCATAACCGTTATACCACTCATCAATAATTCGCTGAGTAATCTTCTCTCTAACTACATATGGAGATTCGATTGAGATCTCATATTTACAGTTAAATCCCTTGATATCTACGAAGTGTAATTCCATTTAATAATCACAAAAATAATTAAATTTAGAATTTAACTTTACGATAGAACTGTGGTAGTGTTACCTGATCGAACGTCTTAGTTTTACGAAAACAATTTGATCCGTCAGTGAGATCGAATGTAATAGATTCCCCGTTATATAATCTCTCATATAATTCTTCAACTGTGATTCCCATACGCTTACATTTATTTAATACGCATTGTTTAGGTACACCTTTCATACGTATATGATATCCCTCATTACCTTCTTCATCGACGAGAATATCGAGATAACTCTTTTTACCGAGAGCAATGAGCTTACGTGAATGGATATCACCGACGGCTCCATTGAATGAATCGAAGTCGCAGTGGAACTGAGTCATATGTTTACCAATCAATTCTTTACCGTATTTCTCTTTATATATCGCAGCTAATTTAGGAACATCACATTCTTTTATGTGTACGCTATCGGTATCTTGATAGTATATGTCTATGTTATGTTGTTCAGCAGTACTCATAACTTGATTCATAATGTGTTTACTCCATGATAACACTGACGCACCGAATTGAGGAAGATTGAAATGATTGTTGATGGGTTTAATCTTCTTAACAAACGCTTTGGTATTCAAATTAAACGATACTTCTTTAATGAAGTTGTAGTTACGATAGATATAAGAGATGAGTTTCTTCTGATCCACCACTTTAGTTTCATCAGTCATAGGTTTCAGTATTGATTTTCCATAGATAGAGTTGAGCAATAATTTAATCGTTTTCTCTAATGGATTCTTCTCTGATTTATACTTCAATCTCAAATCGAATAATGTCTTAATAAATTCATTAATTTTATCGTTGAAACCTTCATCAAAGTAATATCCGCGAATGAATTCATATTCGATATCATAGAATTCCATTAAATCCATTAACGTAATCTTATCTACGTAATAATGATTGACGGTTTCATTACAGAATATTTTTGAACCCTTGTCGTTATGTTTGAATATCTGTCCGAACCTATAAGGATGATTAACTTCACTATGTGAATTGGATTTACATGATATCTTATTAATATTAATTTCGATAAAGAATGTATCATAACTCATGAGTTGTTCGTGAGAACAGTTATCAGGAATTACCTTAGGTTTACCTTTAGGAACACCATCCATGATATACATAGCTGAAGGATATAAAGATACAGCATCGAAATCTTGAATACGATCGACAATATATTGTTTTACATTATCAGCAGTCATAGTTCTACCTCCACTGACGCAACGTTGAATGAAGTTCTGAGGCTTACCTGATAGTTGATAGCATCCATCAAAGCATCCATATATACGAGCGAAATCATATCCGACAGCACTTACAGATATGAATTGATTAATACCTACCCAAGTCTTATCTGTATTCTTGAATACCTCACCTAAATCGTTATTGAATTTCTTCATTCCATCCATCAATGTTATACAGTCTTTCTTACAATAGAACGTCGCGTACTTCATGATCTCTATTTCTTGAGTATCTTCTTTATAAGCTTTAGCGAATTTCGCATTTCGAAGTAGTTGATCTCGATCTTTATCGAGTTCATCAGTGGATTTCTTATCGATATTCTCGATACGGTATTGATTATAGAATTCATCAAATGGGATCCATTGGCGCTTCATATTCTCAGCGTTATAAATCTTATAAGCGATGATTTCTTTATGAACCTTAAGCTTAAACATATCATCGAATTTACATAAAGGAGCTGGAATGATTGAATAACTGTTACGGAATGTTAGATGTTTCTCTCTAATCTTCTTTTGTTTACCTGTCTTCTCATCACGAATCCATTTATATCGATCCATGACGACTTGTAATAGAGTACCACTACGTTGAGTTAATTGAGTCTCCCATCCATCTTCATTAATGAAGAAGCACGCATCATACTTCAAGTTATGAAAGTATGTTAATGAATTAGTCTTGAGAGCATTCAAGAATTTACTCGTAAGATTATCACCAGTGAATGACGCAATATTCTTCTCATCACATACTCAAACTAAATAGGGTTTGTGTTTGTATCCAGTTACATCAGTTTCATAATCAGCATAATATATGTGGGACCACTCAGTAATCTTCTTAAGATCGATGGACTCGAGTTTACAACATGATTCTTCATCATATGAGAGATTTACATAATCATTTAAGTGATTATCGAATTCACAAGTACTTAATATACCTTGTTCGCATTGATTGATTTCTCTAAAGAATCCGTGTTCGAACATCGTTAGTAAAGTAGTGGTGAGTCCAGTACCTTCTGATTTCTCTCCCTTACTATTCTTAATTAATTGACGCTCAGCAATAGGAATCTTCTTATATTTTCTATCGATTCTATCTTTGTGTTCGATATAATATTTAGTGATAGATAACTTCTCATTCATATCAATCATGTAATGATCTTTATATAATAATAATCGAACAAGACGATTAGCTTCAACCTTATTATTATTACGAGTATCGATTCTTATTCGTCTTCTAGTTCGTGAGTCTCTATTCTCATCAACTCTACTAATCACGAAATGACACTTCATTTCAATAGCTATTTCTTTTATCTTATTGTTTGGAATATTACGAGTCATCATAATAGAACGTAACTTATGAATCTCATCTTCAGAGAATACACCTGATTGAATACAAGCATATACAAAACAGTTATCTCTATAATTCTTCTTATCGATAGTATTGTATATTTGATATCTCGATAAGTCTAATGATTCAATAAGATTAATGTAAGGAAAGAACCCTCCATCAGGAGCATCACGGAAATCATCAACAGATTCGAGTACGACTTCTTCACCATCAACCTTCTCAATGAACTCAGTTTTACCGCTCTTCTTATTCTTAATCATCTTAATGAATTTAACTTCAAATCTTACTGGAATGTAATCCCAACCGATTAATCCAGGATCAGCATCAGAACTATATTCTTCAACAGTTATTTCACCGAGGATACATCTTATCATAACTTCGAGATCTGATTCTCTATTAAGATTGAATCCCCTTCTATTACCGTTCATGTCATATCCGTATATGATGGGTTTCCATTCATCTGTTTTCATCTTACGCATATTTCTCAATACTTGAGTGAACGCATATTGAATTTCACTGTCGTCTCCAATATTAACTTCGAATGACTCATGATTATTAGCAGCAATCATCATACGCTTAATCTCTTGTTGATACCTAGATTTATCGTTAACATTCTCTTCATAACGACGTCTCTCTTCAGTTTTCGAAGTCGAATATCCAGTATCAATATTCATTAATGATTCGATGTATTGTTTATCTTCACTAGGTTTAGGAAGAGTATATACATCACCCATACTCATCAATGAGCGTTCGAATAGAGCATTCTCTTTAAGTGATTGTTTATAATGTTCATGACTTTGACGTTGTTTCTGTTGTTGACGTTTCATTGATGACATACGATTGAATAATTCATCATCATCATATCTTCGTTTCTTCTCTATCTCTTTATATTTCTTAACGTAATCACTAACGCGTACACCTCTGAAATCAATACCGAATTCTTTAATATTTTTCTTTAATATAAGCTTCAAATCTTTAACAGTATATGATTTATATATATCGAAACCCGGTAGAGATAATATCTCAGACTTCGATAATTTACTTAATAAACTACTCATTTAAACAAAATAAAAAAATAATTTCGATAGCCTAACGATAATTAATTTAGTTCATCGAATAATCATTATTTTTCGAAAATAGGGGTTTTAGAAGGCGATATATCGGTTACTAGCGCTATACGGGAAGAACTAACTCAGGTATATCATTAACTCACTATAATTATAGTGCAGCGTTTACAAACTTTATTTTTAGAGCTCTGGTAAGGGGTCCTGAGGGCGTTGGAGGGGCTTCTGAAAGGTGTTAAGGATGGGCGGAGCGAGTTTCGAGCGTAGCACCCCCTAACCTTACTACTATGTAAATTTATTAATCTAGAAGATATAGATATAATAATAACTACCTCATGTATTCAATCATACTAATCATTAAGTAAAAAGCTGATATCAGTATTCATTCAGACTCCATTTGATTCGATTTTATCAGTCATATAATTAATAGGAAGAAATTGATATTTCATCTTGACAACCTATATATACAGGAAACAATTAAAGGTACCAAAGGACAAGTGTGCATCTAAGATTACCAAGAATAGAAAAAAGACAAAATCAAATTAATTAAGAGCAAATGCATGGCTTTCAATGGATAAAGTTTCTTAGATTAGGTATTTATTTTATAAATGAGATGCCATAATATATGAAATAAATGAATAAGAAACAAAGAAAGACGTAATAATTATAAAAGAAAAAGATTTTAATAGAGAGAAATAATTATATCTACTCTTTAACTTTAAAATTGTGGAAGAAATCTTTGAAGAATATAAGATGAGAAGCAAATACATAAGAGTGAATGGCAAAATACAAAGAATATATAGTTTAGTAAAAGTAGAGAAAACCATTTAATTATCTCTTTATTTTTGTTTATTTCGACTTGATATGATTATTATGGTCAAATAGGTCCCAAATTGAATTTGGTTGGAAGGAAAGAGTCGATTTTGGTATATAAGTCTGATTTAATTGTTAACCATTAAAATTAATTTTTCTCATGACCCATTTGAAATAATTTAGTTTTTTTAATTATTTATTATATTAAACATCATGAATTATTCCATTTTATAGGTTATTTGAAATAAAATTTTGTTTTTTATGCTTTTTTCTTTTTCTTTTTTTTTTTTTTAAAAAAAAATAAAATGAATTTGTTTGATGTCTAAAAGTTATTATTGACTTCATAATAATAGTTATTGCAATGCATTACTCATTTCCATGGTTCAAAGTTTTATTTATCTACTATACACATCGATTTTTTAAAAAAAAAATTTTGTCATGTTTCAAAAGATATAAGAATGAAATTAAATTAATTAATTTAATTAATTTAATATTTGCACCAATCATCTATAATATATAATAGAATAAATGTCATTATTATTGTTCAGTGACTAAGATATTATCATAATTCAAAATCAAATAAACTATTGAAAATTTTAAAGTAAGTTATAGAATTTATTTTAAAATTTTAAATGCTCATATATCAATTCTTGATTTTATCATAATAACAAAAACTATCATTATAATGCAAATGTATGTTTTTATGAATATAAAATTAAAAATTGATAAAAATTACTGATGAAATATCGAGATTACATTTGAATTACGTTTATAATAAGTTTAAATTTATTAAAAATCTTGATTTTTATCCTTTAAAAAAACAAAACTAGAAAAAAGTAGTAGTGTATTTTTAAATCTTATTAAATATATCATGTATTTGATGCATTTTTATTTACCATATTCATATCAATTTAAAAATATCATTAATAAATGACAGATTTTTAAAAAGCTTTCTATCAATTTTTTTGTTAAAATCATATGCGAAAAACTATGAAGAATGTTATTTAACGATATATTACTTTCTGTCTAAACTGAAAAACTAAAAAATGCGATTATTAGATATCAATCGTTGATTTGAAAATCGATGAGTTGAACTTTTATATCGCAATATGTAATGTATATTTTGATCATGCACAACACTCACGCACTTATATGCTTATTTTTGAGGAATTAGCCGCAATCTAATTATATATCTTGAGTAGATAAGGAATTTTCGGATGAAACTCACGTCACTTTAATCTTCATCAGTCAGTGATCAAAATATATTTTTTTGGGATTTTTTCGCTGCATTCTTTGCATTGATTGGTAAAAAAAACTCACTATTTTTTGAATTTTCTCAAAAAAAATCACTATTTTTTAAAAAATTTTCAAAAAATTCACAATTTTTATTTTTTTATTTAAAAAAAACGAAATGTGAAGTCGAATATAAGAAACAGAAGAATCCTTTGCAAAATCTTGGTGCAGTTTGCCATTCTATTCCATGTGTCATATAGTATTCTTGTGCCTTTCTTGAGTTAAAAGAGCCCTCTCCATCAAACGTCAAGCTCTTTATTACAACACCTGATCGGACCAATTTATCGAGGGTTTTCAAGTAAGTATCTGCTGATTTATTATATTTCGCGAATTTCTGATGCTTTTCTTCGACTTTCTCATCTCCAAACAATATCTGGTTGACCAACTCAACGTACAAATACCTTGTATTGACTTTTATCATGACCAAATAACATAATTTATCAACAAACATCAAATCGATAATATAAGAATTTCTTGATGAAACTTTATGGAGTTGATACATCTTCGCGTTCTTTTTCAGCGGAAAGTATGATGTATTCTCAGCTATTTTGACCTGCTTCTCGGGAAACAAATTCTTCAAAGCTCTTATTTTACTCTCTGTTTTGAACCCAATAATATTTTGCTCCTGAGGAATTTCATAAGCTGTATATGTCGTTGGCTGGAAATAAAATTTATTGACGTATCTATTGTATCTCTCGTCTTCGGACAAACTACTCTCTCCCCAATTACTACTGACTCTATTGAATTCCTCTTTATCTAGCAGTCTCTCATGATTATAAACAACAAATTCGTTCAATTTATTGCTGAATGTATCTCTCAAAACAGGTCTTTTAGGTCTTTGTCTCTTTTCCCATTCCTCGATAAATTCGTCATAAATTTGTCGAATATCATCATCTTGAATCACAATTCTTGTATAAACTCTGGGCGTATCTTCAAAGAGATATATGTGTTTATTCCCTCCATTTTGCTGAATAAAATCTCTGACAGCACCAAATTGTGGCCTGTTTTTGTTGGTCAATTTTTGTCTGAACAATTCTTCTTTGGCTCTTTCACAAGCATCTTTATATCTGGATTCATTGACTCTTTTGATGCCTTCTTTTAGTTGTTCTATCCTTGCAAAAAGCAATCTATCGATTCTGTCTTGGTTGATTCTCAAGAAATTATTTACGTGTTGAATGTCTGTTCGAGTAAAAGCGTGGTTATAAGTAAATTTTCTCCCATTATTGAAGCAATAAGAAGGATCGTCCATATAGTCCAAAAAGTCGTCCAAAGAGTCTATTTTCTGATTTCCTAGCCAGTCCATTATCCTCTCAGCTTTATAATTTACTTTTTGTTGAGGGTCAGAAAGGCATCTACAAAATATCCGGATTTTATTGCTGGTATTCAGGACATCCCCATCATTGCCTCTCAACATATCGTCTATCGGCAAGTTTGTTTCCGATATGATATGATTTATTATTTTATCCGAATTATTGTAAAGTAAATTACTTGTATTCATTTTTTATTTGGTAGAAAATGTCTCAAGAACAACCCACTCTCCTCCCTCTCAAAAACTGGCACGGTAGAAAAACTTTCGCCACTCCTACTCTGAAACAACTGAAATCTCGTCTTCAATATTATCGAAGGATATTGAGCCAAACACCTCCCACGGACCCTAAAAAAATAGCAAAAAGAGAGAAGATTCAACGAAAATATGACAGAGATATGAAGGTAAGAAATCTGTTGAACAGAGCTGTTGGCAATCTTTACTCCTGAAAATTTTTTGTTATTCAAATAATGTCTGGAACTCTCCGACAAGCTCGTATACTGTCATCAGAAGCAAAAAGCAAGAACAATACATCAATTTCGCAAGAACAGAATACCAATATCCAAATAACATATCCCAATGTCCCTCAACTTAACGCCTCAAAAACAGTCTCCCGAAGCAATTCGCTATCTGATTTAAAGAACTACAATCAGCTGGACTCCCTTGAGTAAAAAAATAAATTTCTTGAAATGCTCGTTTCTGTCTATGAGGACAATCCACTAAAAGTGAATGCTTATCTCGTTTGTAATACCACATCTCTCATGAATATGATTAAACTCTTGACCGACGCAGATAAAGTCGAATTAGTATTGGACGAAGATATTGCCTGTAATTCCTGTTGTTCCTCCGATAAATTGATATATATTTCGAAGATTCTCATAACGAAAAACAACAAGACAGAAGACATGAAATATGCCTACAATGACATTTACTCACAGTTCATAAAATATGGCATAAGTCTCAAAATATGTGTTTAATTAGCGCATGAAAATAGCCAATGTATGTTCGTTTATTTTTGCACTGACTGTTCCCACAATACTTTGTTGAATCTTCAAAGTCATTCCTAAATCCTCGTCCAAAATCCTTCCGTCATATAGAATTACATCTCCTATTTGATACAAATTAGCGTCATCGCAAGCAAAAAGAACGTCTCCGTGTGAAGCGAATTTGACGCATCCGTTTTCTGAATCTACCTCTACTATAACACCAACAAATTCCTTCCATGAACCGTCTATGATTACTGAGCAAATACAGTCTGTGGTGTCTTCTGCTGTCGAACTGACGAACATATTTTTTTTCGGGTCTCTTTTATACACATGGCCTGATAAAAATACTGGTTTTCCAATTTTATAGTCCGATATTTCTTCACCCGCTTCTATCGGGGCATAATGAGTAATTGTATTTGAGCCTTTTGATGTTATTTTACCGTCGACGTCTAAATTTCCATTAATATTGAATACTCTTCCTGATGCAGAAACTTCATAGGAAAATGCTAATGAATTATTCAAAATTACTCTCCAGCGGGCAGTATTGTATTGATTATAATATACTATTTTAGAACATTTTGTTGAATCCAAACCAAGAACTATATTCGATTCATATAAACCAGGATTTCCTTGATATATCTTTAAACAATCTGCATCTACACCATCTATTTCTAAATCACCATATGTTATAAAAACATTATTATGAAAAATGGTATGCTCTATATCCCAACCAATAATATTTTCACAACCTGCAACACCTAAAACACCTGAACCAGTATAAAAACCGAAAGTAGCAGCTTCATTTGTACCTATGCCTGCTATTAACAATGTTTTTAAATCTGATTCCGTAGTATTCGTATCTAATATTGTTATTTTCCCATTTATTGTTGAATCGCCTTCTTTTGAGACATAATTTGACAAATCAACTTTTTCAGGAATCTCTTCTTTTGTCGCATATTTTCCTTCAGCTACTTCCTTTGTCTCATATTTATTGAATTCATAAGCCAATTCATCTTCGTCAACAAATTTTTCATCAGCTTGGGTCATCGAATAGTATTCATCTTTTAACGCATATTTTCCATCCGCTTCTTCCTTTGAAATATATCCCGATAAATCGACAGGTTCTGGAATCTCACTCTTCACTTGGTCAATAGCACGGGTCAATTCTGTTTTCTGAGCAAAAATATTTTTTACGAAATTTATATTTGGAATACAATATTCGTCATAAACTTCAGGTTCGTATGAATAACTTACAGACTCTAGGTCCACAACATAATTTCCGTTATATCTGAATGTTCCACCGTAATAGAAAAAGTATATAGAAAAAGTATTTTCACCTTTCTTGTAATGATAATATTCCGCGTCTTCACTATCATACAAATATTCTCCTGAAATATCTTCATTATTACAAGAGCCTTTCACAAAAAGTGATGATTTCTTTAATATGTTGCATAAATCTCCATCCAAATTTGTGATATAAGTTCTTTTATCCTCATCATTTGTTGTTCCATTTACGAATTTTGTAGCGATTGATAATTCTTGAGATATTTTCTCAGTTGATAATATATCTGTTTTTGTCGCATATTTTCCATCCGCTTCTTCCTTTGAAATATATCCCGATAAATCGACTGTTTTGAGCTGTTTCATATGATTATCTATCAATTTTTTGACTGCCTTTGCGGTAATCAATTGTTTATTAGTCAGTTCTTCGCCCAACAAAATCGGTTTCTGTTCTCTTGTCATCGACATAATCCAAGCAGCTGAAGGACAATTTTCTGCATATACATCTAAATACGGAACATTTATTCGAAAATCTTCATACTCTCCGTCTATTTTAATCTCCTCATTGTCATCAACTCCATAACAAAGATATCGGAAACATTTCTTGTCAAACGCCTCTATTTCTTCAATAAATTCCAGCGCTGTTCGAATCTCTCTTGGAGCAGCAAGAACATCAACGTCCCGAACTATTGCCTCCGCTCCTTCCGAAACCTCTTCACCAGCAAAACAAAATCTTTTTACCTTTGATATTCCCTCTGCCGCCAACGATAAAAGCGCCTTTGGACCGCCGACAAAATTAACTGTGGCACCAGCTATACACACGACATCTTTGATATAATTAAACCAATTTGTCTTGTTTTTCATGTCGTTTAGTTGTTTTTGGAGGTTTGAATAAAGATTTTGCAGCTCAGATATTCTATTATTTGCTATATCTACTGTATTTCCCAAAGAATTTAGAACAAAAAGATGAGACTCAATATTTTCCCAAATAACGACGCCAGAAGTCTGTATATTACAGTTTGTGTATAAAGTACTGCATGCTTCAGGTCTTGGTACGACAGAATAATACCCACATCCTGCTAGAAACTCAAAAGTATTTCCTCCTTCTTTATACGAAACATCTGGTATCGGAAAAATTACTTCTTTGTCAGAGGGCATATAAAGTATCAGGCTGTAAGGAGGATTCCCAATATCTATTCGGCTATTGTAGTGGAAAGGAATATATTTATAACAATTTTCTGAAACAACTTTATAGCACGATTCTGACTCATAACTGCTATGAGAATACCCAAATTCAGAGGTATATTCTATTCCGTTTATATTTAGACTTGCCGAAAAATTACATGACTCTTTCTTGGTACATTTCAGTAGAACACTCCAATATCCGTCTTTATCTTCGTATTTTGCCACTTCGCAATCGTTAAATGTACAAAGTCCTTTCTCAACAATGACTTCAAAAGGATTTTTGTCGGAATAATTGTGTATCCAATTCCTTAGGACGTATCTATTTGTGTCGTTTTGCTCAATGAAAATTCCTTGATATGTATGCTTGAAGAACTCTGTTTCTCCTTTGATTGATTTGGAGCCAGGAATATTGTATGACAAATTATTGCCGACCCATTCATTATTTTGCTTTGTGAGTTTGAAATCTGTACCAAATACCTCATCATGGAACTCAAAAGTTTGTCCCTCTAAGAGCTTGTCAAATTCTTCGGTTCCGGGAATATAGCCCCAATCAGCATAATAATATTGTTCATTTTCTGTGGTCCCATAAGACTTCATCTCATAGAAATTCGGTAAAGGAGAAGTATAAAGTTTGAGACAATTTTCTGCATCGATATTATTACATTTGATATTTATGAGGTTAGATTCCTTGTTTGAAATATATTGCTTAACCTTTCCTGTAAAGTTTATTTTCATGAAACCAGAAGTAAAGAGGTCAAAAGGATTGTCAAGAGATTCCTTACTCATATAAATTCGGGCGGATAATTCGTTTTCAATATAGGAAATTGCGTTATTTGAGTCGATTTTGGGATTCGTAAATTTGCCTGTTTTTGTGTCTATTTTTACCTCCCCAAACGTTGAACAGTTTATTGTAAAAACAATTCCTGAATAGTCAGATGGAATATCTATTTTAATTTCCAATATATTGTATTCGTTATTTTCTGCTTTCGACAAGGAGTTTAAATCAAGGGAATAGGCGTCAAGACCATCTTCATATGATAATTCATTAACTGAGCCGGAGGACATTTCCAAAGAGGTTATTCGTTCTTCATGGTTGATTAATTGAGATTTCAGAGAGATTCCTCCCAAATTTATATCTCCTCCAACGGTCAAATCTTGTTCTATATCAGCTGTTTTGGCACTTATTTCATCACAGTTTATTGAGGAAGGATTCTTTGAACCACCTATAAATGCACCGTCTAAAGCGTTCTGTTTAGTCAGTATTGCAGTCATTTTAAAATAAATAAATGCCCAAGACATACTTCATTACCAAGAAATACAACAATATTTTACCCTCAGAATTCACAAATTCATTGAATAAACGATATATTTCCTTCCAATTTTGTCGAGCCACCTGTAATGGATATCTGGACGGAGAAACAGAAATGCACGCTTCATTTATTCAAAGAGATGAGTACGAAGATTCTCTTGTCTGGTACGCCAATTTGACTCCTCCGGACGAAAATAGGAAATACGAATTTGTCGGGACAAAAAGAGAGTTTAGGATATGGTTTACAGACGCAGAAGGGAACGAAATAAAGCCTGACAATTTCACTGTTTTCTTGAAGTTAGAGTACTGAGGATGTGCAAAAAAATATTGATTTACTGTTTTTTTACGCGTACGGACAATGTCCCTAGGCTTAAGCGTAGCCTTGTGGAACGCCAGTCTGATAATATTCTACTCCATTAACGCTCCAAGTAAAATATGTATCGGAACAAAGCCACATTTCTGGACTTGGAGGATGTTGGTCTGGATATTCTGGGTCGGGAATAAAGTATGTGTCATCATCGCCACGATACATTGGCTGACCTCTGAACGTAACGGTTATTGAGGTACTTCCTGTGTCTATTCCGTCAAATACATAGCCTGCATTGCTCCTTTCGAGTTGGAAATTTATGCCAAAAGATGTTCCGTCTGAGCGGCAATTTGTATATCTTTTTCCTGTTGCTGGGTCGTTTAATGGTTGCGTGAAAGAGTCTTCAAATTCTTGTGTGGCTTCTAAGGCTCCATCTAGTTCGTTTGCGATAAGCTGATGTTGATAAAATCTTGCAGCACAAGTATTGGCAAATTCTGTGTCTGGATATGTTCTTTTATTGACTACAAGCTGGACATTTTGATACATAATATTGTCGAAACAAGTAATGTCAGCAGGAGATTTTGGAAACATCATTGTAATATTTGTCGCATTTCTCAATGGAATTGACTTACTGATTTCGAGACCGTTTACTTTGGCAGTTCCTTCGAAAATTTCTCTTGTAAGTTCCTGAGATGGAATCAATAAAGGAGTCTGTAATTCTCTGACAAGTCCTTGATAAACGTCTGGTTTGAGACCAAAACCTGCCAAATTTGAACGACCTAATTGAATAGTTCCTCCAAGGACATCCAAAGTAATTTTCTCTGTTTTGAGATTGATATTGTCCGATTTTGTTGTGGCAAGTAAGGCTCCTTTCAATTCACTTTTGATAATTTTGACAGTATCTCCTGGATCCAATGGTTTGTCTGGATTAGCTGCTGCGATTAACTCTGCAAATTCTTTTTTATTGACATCATCTCTTGAAACTCCATATTTTGTAAATTCTTCGTCAGTATATCCGAAATCAATTGTTGGATGTTCCAAAACATCGTCATCATATACATTTGCGCCTTTGTATCTTTGGTATTCGATATGAAGTTTTTGTGAAGGAGTTGGTTTAGCAGAATAATGAGACACTATGACAGACGGACGGCCTATTTGAGTGAATTTTCTTGATATTGGGATGACAGCAGGCATTTCTTCAGCAATTTCTTTGTCTTCCAAAAATTGTAGAGTTTCCTTAACGATATTTGGATTGATTTGTGCCCAGACAAGAGGGCGTAAAGATGTTTTGACCTCTTCTTCTATCTCTCCACAAATTGCGTTTGGATATAACTGCCATGCCTGAAGAGCCAGTTGGTCGACAAATGGAATGGTTAATTCAATGGTAAATTTATGTGGTTGTCCATCAGCAATATCCTTTAAATCGATATAACAACCGCAAACAGATGGGGAGAATTGACTGACATTTTCCCAAGTTGAATGAGAATATTTTGATGTTGCTTTTGCGTTACGAGGTTTGATGGAGTTATAGGCGAAAGATTCTCTTTGGAGTTCATCTTGTCGATATGCGCCTAAGAGTTTATCATTTATCCAGAAGCGACAATCTTCATAAAATTCTACAGCATTCTTGAATCCGACAAATATTTTCATCAATCCATTTGTGTCTGCAGATACGTCAATGGGCTGGGACAATTTAATGATGAAATCAAGGAGAATTGTGGTAAAAGACTTTTCAATTTGGGTGATTGTATGGCCGGAATGAGATAATTTGATACGTGTTTTTGTGCCGACTGGGAGTGGGGCGTCTTTGTCTTTGAACTCTTCCATGACGAAAGAAAATGTGTTATCTCCTCCATTTCTTTGAATGAGATTTCGTAATTTTGACTGGAAAAATGAGAGAACATCGCCTTCATCATTTCCTAAATTTTTGGTTTGTGCGTTGTAGTAGGTCATTTGATTTAATATAAAAATGACAATAAAGGAGTTGTAAAGTTTGTTATATGAACATTTTACTTAAAAGGAAATGGCATTCGGAAGTTGGTTTAAAAACATCATTAACGGAGCAAAAAACGTAATCGGAAAAGCTTTACCGGTACTGAAAAAAGGTGCTGAAATCGTGTCAAAAGTCGCTCCAGTACTTGGCGGGGCGATAGGAGGACCTGTAGGAAATGTAATCAATAAAATAGGCGATTATGCGGGAAAATTTGCAGGAAAGTCTTTGGGAGTCAACGGAGCAGGGATAAGACAGACAAATAATAGTTGGTCTCAGCCTTTTGCAGGGCCAACAACTAATCCAGGAAGATTTGATATTCCTTTGTTGAAGTAAGATGAATTTTATTTGTGTTTATTGAAAAGGAAATGAACGACATCAAAGTAATTGAACCAATCTCAAAACATACAAAAGAGTTTGATACAGTTGATGAATTCAATTTATACTATAACAAGAATAAAGAAGAGATGGATAAACTTACGACGCATAAACTCAATAAATTATATCTCATAAAATGGTATCGAATAACGAGAATCAAGAATGTGTTGAGCCTCAAAAAAATGAAGCAAAATTCACAATATGAAATTGACCTTGGCAACGAGCTAGATGAACTAAAAAAAGAGATACAGCAAATTCGTGAAATAGCGAAGTTGGTAGAACCTATGAAAGAGACAATAAATAACATCATACATTTCTTAAATCCTCAGACTGAAATAGAAGTTTCTCCCCCCTCTGATACCTGTACAATTAGGCAGGAATGAGAATCTGGATTATAATTTTTTTCTTCAGATAATTGCCTATACAAATTGTAGAACTCCTCAAAGTCCAAATTACTTGCTGATTGGGAATAAATATAGTGTAGTTGTTGACGGTTGAAGCAAGGGAAAACGAACAAAGTTGTAATCTCATTTTTGATATGCGGTTTGATGCCTTTCCATCCTTGAATCAATAAAAAGTAGGAAATATTTGTGTGTCGGCATCTTCGGAGCTGTTGGGAGAAAAACGATTCTTCGGACGAAAATAATTTGTTATTTGAAATATCATCGAAAAGTATCAGTGTATGGAGGAAATCTTTACTGAAATCAGTAATGTGAAGGACCTTGAACATATCATTTTTTTGTCCATCATCTAGTTGTTCCTCCAATCCTTCTCGCTTGACAAGATAGTAGAGGTTCTTTGCAGCAATTAATTCTGTGATAAAATCGACTGTCATCTTCTCGGAAACGGTAATATATGGCATTTTGATGAGGTGTTTGAGAGATTGGAAACTCCTATCGTTTTCGTCGCCATTTTTCGTGATATAGATTAGTAAGTGATGTGAGTCTAGAAGACTTATTTTAATAATTTCTTGGAGAGCGATGACGGTTTTTCCAGAATTTTGTTTCCCGACAATTACATTTACAGAGTTATATTTTATATGAATATCATCGTGAATTGACTCGATTAAAGCACCCGATAAATTGTTTGCGTTTTGTTTCAGAGTTTCTGAGACAAGAGAATTAATTACTTTTAAACTCATTTATTCCCCAAAAGACTGCAAAAAAATAAGTGAAGATTTATTGGAATTTTTATGCATGGAGTTGTGCAGCTGCTTCGTCATCATTAAACCAAACATCATGATCGTCCCAATTGCCTTGGCCTTCTTGAGTCCATTGATTGTCAGGATGGTCTTGTTCTAAATAATCGAAATCGTCAATTTCTTGTGGTTGTTGGTCGTGTCCTGCGAATATTTCTGGTTTCTGTAATGTTGCTGCTGCGTGGAGAATAGCAAATTTGGCATGATTAGCAATATGGTTTGAAAAGGCTTTTCTCTGTTGTTCAGTATGACCATCTCTTACGTAGAGAGTGTGGGCTATTAAATCACTGACAAGATCATCAATTAGTTGTTTGTTCTTTTTCTTCAATTTATCGAAATCTTTACTATTTGGATCGACATTGCCTAATCCGAGCCTTACTACAAAATCATGTATAATATAATAATTCCACATCATAGCGCATGCCTTACTGTAAATCTTCATCTTGTATTTGCTAAGTGGTTTTTCTGTTATGTTTCCGATAGAGTTGCTGGCGATTAATTTACCGATTGCGTGATCGAACGCCTTTCTGAAAATAAAGTATTCGAATCTCCTGTATGAAGTCATTCTCTTGTTAGATGGTTTCTTATAGCCTTCATGTTTGTAATTTTGCCATGATTCTGGTACTGTCCATCCGAGCATATTACCTTTCATATATGGGTTTGTATTTTCGACGTCGAAATGACCGCCAAATAAGTTATTAGTATATTCTCTTGCGCTCTTAAATCCTGAATATACTCTATCGACAAAATGTTGAAGACTTTCCGAATTGATACGTCGAATATATCTATGATCGAAGTTGTCGTTTGCGGCAAAGTTGTGAGAATTGAGTAAAGTTATGGCCGTACGAATAATATGTCTTGGAAAAGCTTTTTTCTTATATTGTTCTAGGATTTTTTTGTCGACTCTTTCGGATAATTCATTATAAAATGGGGCAGTATTTTGAATCCAAGAACTGAATCTATAATCGCTCATATCCACTAAATCTTCACTATAAGTCAAGGGTCTTTCAATAGGATGTTCTTCTTGAAACCTTTGAATGAATCTCTCTATTGTATTACTAGTGACGACATTTGCATGAAGACCAAAATTGAATTCATTTAAAACACTCGATAAAACTTGGGTATATTGACTATCCTTTAGTAATCCTCCCTGATTATTCGTAGTAATGATATTGAATCCCAGTTCATTGTTGAGTCTATTACAATATCCTAATAATTTTTGTGTGTTATTGCCTTGCATTACTTGTCCGGCAGTAAGTTTTATTGTTGATTTACTCATTTGATTTCCAAAAAAATAAGGGCTGTTTATATGCCACATTCCTTGATAAATCTACCATAATCCTTGCTCAGACCGGCACAATTAGGACGATTTGACTTAATTCTAGTATCTATTTCGTAAATCAAAAAGCCTGCGTCATATTGAAACATCTGGTGGTATTCAATCTCTTTGCCGTCCTTAGTTGTAAATTTCTTTGGTTCCCTTACAATAACTACGTCCTGTATCTTGTTTTTTCCGTTCTTTGCTGTGTCGATTGAGTAGTGGCTTCCCTTCTTGTTAAAGCATAAATATACCTTTTCACAGTCAAATAACTCACATAATTCTTTGTATAGAAACTGTTGATTCTTATAAATTGAGACGACTAAGGGTCTACAAACTATTCTATTGGCGTTAAATTTGTCCGGAAAGAGATACTCTTTGTCGATGATAATATAGAATTCATGAGCCGAATCGATGGCGGGGTCCTTCTCTTTGTGGGTCTCAATATATTCTTCCAATTTATCACACAATTTATTGACAGACAAGTAAAGTGGCTTTGTCATTTGCATTGGGGATAAAAAATATTTTTTTCAAAAAAGTTGAAACAACTCGTTAGTCCTAAATCAATGACTTTATTAGTGGGTATGACAAACATCTTTTTGAACCCAAATTGTTGAGTGAAAATAGGGGGTCAAGTATGGGGATACTTAAGAAATTGTTGGACGACTTTTTGAGTCAAAAAAGGGCTAAAATGAGGTGTTTGAGACCAAAAAAGTGCCCAAAATAAGGTGTTTTCAAAGGGTTTGTCAGGAGTTTGGGACGAAGTCCTAAAATCATGACAAACATATACTACTATCTAATTATATATCTTGAGTAGATAAGGAATTTTCGGATGAAACTCACGCCACTTTAATCTTCATCAGTCAGTGACCAAAATATATTTTTTTTTGGATTTTTTCACTGCATTCTTTGCATTGATTGGTAAAAAAAACTCACTATTTTTTGAATTTTCTCAAAAAAAATCACTATTTTTTAAAAAATTTTCAAAAAATTCACAATTTTTTTTTTATTTTTTTTTTAAAAAACGAAATGTGAAGTAAAAAAGTGGACAATTTAATAATCTCCCCATTTTTCAATAAAGAAAATTTTTTAAATAACTTTTGAATACCCAAAAAAAAAATTGAATGATAATATGATAAAAATTGTCTTAAAATATTTTTTAGTATTTTTCTTTTTTAAAGCTTCGCTGAACATTTAAATTCTGCTACAATTGTTGATTCTTTAAACACAATTATTAATTTATCGATTGTAATAATCAAATATGGAACTTTTGAAAAATATCAACATCAATATGCAGTTTGAATTAATATAATGAAGAACAATATGGTTAAATGATTTATTTACCAAAATTAGACACCTATGAATATTTATGTTTTTAATGAAACCTTGTGTAAGAGGAGATCCGAGTTTTTGCATGGGTTTACTTTTTATATCAAATCAAATTATTCAAATTAAATTTAATCAGCATAGTCCTACGTAAAATATTCTGAATTTTTAAATTATATAGTCCTAGAATCTTAAATACTTTTAGAAAAAAAGTTTTTGTTAGCTGTTGAGCCTATTAAATGCAAATTATCTCAATATAAGAATGCAGTTGTTATTATTAATCATATTAATTTTGGTTTACACATGATATTCTTATTGTTTGTCATTTAATTTTTAAATAAACATTGCTTAATATTTACATCCGAATTTTAGCATATATCTTAAATTTTTTTATCATAATAGAGCCCCGCGTGAAAAACTTTTTTTTGGAGAAAAAAAAACTTTTTCTGATATAAGTACACTTTTTCATAATATAAGTTTTTTATTTCCGAATAAGTCTGTTTTTCCGAATAAGTCTAAATTTCGGAAAAAATTATTTTAATCTAAATAAAATTACTTATTCAAGAAAACAAATGTTATTTTCCAAAAAATTATTTATTTAAACATGATAACGTTCTTTCATTTGAACCAAAGAATTACATCAGAGTCGTAGCATTTTTGAAAGAACGTTATATATATAGAAATTTATAAATATCTAATTCTCTGAAAAAGTAGATACATATTAATAATATTAATCATTTTTTCGAGTAAAATGCAAAGATATAAAAATAAAGAATATTTGCAATAATATTCAAAATTTTTTCGTCAACTACGCGATTTGATAGACTTGCGTTAATAGAAGTTTGTTCAATTTATAATATATTGATTAAAGCTTCGAATTGTGAAAAAAACAAAATAAAAAATGATGTTTTAGTTATTTTAACGTCTTTGATATTATCTTAACGTCTTAATTCAAAAAGTTTTGAAATAAATTTCCGAATAAGTCTGTTTTTCCGAATAAGTATTTTTTATCATAAAACAAATTTTTATTATAAAAAAATCACTTTTTCTATAAAAAAATTATTATTCTAATATAAATGATATTTATTCGTATAAATATTTATTCATTATAACAAACTTTTTCGTAATATAACAAACTTTTTCAATAATAAGTGGGTTGAATACGCACAGCTCTAATATCTAATGATTTCGGTATAAAATTAAAATTCCAAATATTTTACATATTTCCTCAAAATATAAAAAGCTATAAATGATTTGAAAGTCATAAAACAAATCGTTTTTTAGAATACTCTTTTTAAAAATTTAAGAAAAAAATTGAAATAGTATTCAAAAAGTTTTAGATAGGAGTTCGTCCTAAATGTTTTTTTTTTTTTTTTAAATAAAAAAAAGTTTGTATGCCATATTAAACTTTTTGTGAAAAAATAAGGATAAGAAAGGACCCTTAAATCCATCTGCCTTATATACATATTTTATAACAACAAAACCCTTAAATGAATTATTTTATAACAACAAAACCCCAATAAATCATTCAATTTAACTCAATTTTTTGAATATATAAGATATTATATTCTATATAACTCACGATTTTATGATGAATTTTCATAAATACCCTTTCAAATGAGTTTGTACTATTATTATTGCTCATTCAAAATATCTGCAAATTTGAAAATTTGAAAGGTTTTTTATTGTTTTAATCATTATACACATTTTTCAATTGTGTTGCAACCTTCTAAAAGCAATTAATAGCATTTCAAACTCATCAGTTAAAAAAAAGTTAAATACTTATTATAATAAAATTCATATAAAAGATATTTAATCAATTCAATCACCAATAAGGTTGTAACTAAATAATAATAATAATCATTCAAACTTACGGAAATTCCGCATTGACAAGCTATTAATGCCTCTTTCAATTTTGATTGTTCTTGCATTAGGATATGATATTTGATTAAGATTAGGGAAAAGGGAGAAATTCAGCTTATCAATTTCTACTTCATCATCAACTATAACAATTTCTTTTATCGCTTCGGAATAGCACAAAAAGCCAGGTGAGTTAATCAAATTTGATGGAACAATAATCGTCTCAAGGCAGCAGTCCTTGAATTGGTCATTGCACATGAATTCCAACTTAGAACCTTTAGTAATTTCCAAATATTTTAAGTTTTTGCAGCCTTCAAAAGCGGATTTATTAATAACTTTAACAAAAGTTGGAATAACGATTTTTTCCACTTTTTGAGGGACATAGAAAAGAACGTCAAAAGGACTTTCTTCATCTTCTTCTCTTCTGTAGAATAGCATGTTATTATCAAACTTGAAATGTTTGTTTTCTGGTGCTATTATTATATTAGTAATTTCAGGGAGGCCGCATAAGCTGTTGTCCTGTAATGCACTAATATGAGATTGAATGGTTATTTGGTCAATTTGAGCACTAGCGAAAGCATAATTTCCGATCACTCTTAACTGGGAATTCTCCTGGAAATTGATCTTCTGGAGATTAGAACAGTAGTGGAACGCATAGCTGCCAATATGGTGTACTTTCGATGGAATGGTTATTTCTGTAATTTTTGTGTAATAAAACGCGTGATCGTCAATTAAACGAAGCTCTGAATTTTCTTGAAAAGTGATTGTTTGGAGGCTCTTACAGCCTGAAAACGCTGAGCTTCCTATTTGTTGTACTGTTGAAGGAATGACTATTTCTGTAATTTTGGTTTCATAAAATGAATGTTGATCAATCAATCGAAGAATTGAATTTTCTTGGAAAGTGACTTTTTGGAGATTAGAACAGTTGGAAAATGCATAGCTTCCTATTTGTTGAACTTTGGGTGGTATTGCTATTTCATTTATTTTGGTTCGGCAAAATGCATATTGATCAATTAATCGAAGTTCCGAATCTTCTGGAAAAATGATCTTTTGAAGATTTCTACAGCTATAAAATACTGAATTTCCGATTTGTTGAACTTTTGAAGGTATCGTTATTTCGCTAATTTTGGTTTCATGAAATGCTGATTGATCTATAAAACGAAGTTCTGAGTTTTCTTGAAAAATTATTTTTTGAAGGCATTTGCATGAATAAAATGCTTCGCGTTCTATAATTTTTACCATTTTTGGTATTGTTATTGATTCTAATATAGATCCACTAAATGCTTTGCTCGCTATCAATGAAAGCATTGAGTCGGGCGGGAAAGAAACTGATTTTATATATCCGTTGTTTTCAAATGCTGAATTTGAAATGCTAGTAATGACGTAAACATTATTATCATATTCAATGTTTTTGGGGATTTCTACATTTGGTGTTTTTTCTGTCAATCCAATTACAGAAGCTGTATAATTTCCTTGTTTTATTTCGTATGAAATGCCATTATGATCGACATGAGTCATTTATATATGAATTTTGTAGAGCTCTACAATGAGCACGTTGCTGTGAGAATTTCGTGATGTGAAAATAACGTGCATTTTAAACGGTAAATTTTTTATAGTTTTTTATATTTATTTTGTAAAATTTGGATTGTGATATTTATAAAAACATATGGTTGATAAATTTCCTTTAAAAAATTTAAATCATTAATCAAATATTAAAATATTTTAAGGTACAAATCCAGTACGTTAAATAACCGCAAATTAAAATGATATGTGATATAAAAAAATAAAATATTTTTTATTCTCATGGACACTTTTTGAATTAACAATTAGCTTAAAAATATCAGCTCCAACTTTTTCAATTAAAAACGAAAAATAATCAAACTTTTTGAATAAAAAATTAAAAAAAATTTATGGAAGATCGCTGGAAAGAGCTTTTAAACCAAGCTGAAACCTTTAGTGCAGAAAACCTTTCAGATTCATCTAAACGAACATATGCATCGCGAATGAAAGTTTATGAACAAGTTTTAATTCAATATCCTAAACTTTCATTTTCTCTATTAATAATATCCTATCTCAATAGAGAAAATGAAAGGTTTTATTGTGAATCAAATTAATAAAGGAAGAACTTATAGTACAATTGTAGCATACATTCAAGCTTTAAACAACTATTTTGACGATAACAAACTAGATAATTTAACAAAAGATATAAGTTTCAAACATTTTAAATCAGGCATTCGGAGATATTTAAAGGGAGAGACTTGTCCGAATGCAAAGCTTCCATTTGAAATAACGTGGTTTCAATTAATAATAGATAATTATCCATTGAATATTTATGAAAATAGATTATTATTTTTCTATATGACTCTTGCCTTTTTTGCTTTTTTGAGGAATTCCGAATTAATGTCTTTAAAAAATCAGATATAAAACTATCAAGTGATGAAAAGATTCTATCTTTACATATCGAATTTTCCAAAAACGATCAATTTGGACGCGGGACCTTGACCTATATTTATTTGACAGATAAACCTTGGTGTCCGATACCATATGTCGATGTTTTAGATAATTTTGGCGATGATGAAAAAATTGTGAAGCTAACAGAATCAGCTTTAAGGTCTCGTTTACGATATTTGTTAAAAACAATTGGAGTCGTCGATTTTGATAAATATAATTGGCATTCATTCAGACGTGGAGGTGCCTTTTATTGTGGCATTAATGGTGTTCCTGATTATTTGATTAAAGCTCATGGACGTTGGAAATCGACATCTTATATAAGGTATGTGTCAGTTGAAATGACCAAAGCTGGCGAAGAAGTCTCCAATGCATTACAAAATTTTTAATAAAAAATTTTTAATTTTTTATTCAAAAAGTTTGATTATTTTGTTTTTAATTGAAAAAGTTGGTGCTGATATTTTTAGCTAATTGTTAATTCAAAAAGTGGCCAGATGAGAATATAAAAATATCAGCACGAATTTTCATTTTATATCATTATAATTGTTTATTTATTTTAAACGATAGATGATGATTAAAAATTATTTTTTATTAAATTTATCAAAAGTTTCTGGAAAAAAAAAAAAAAAAAAATCAATTGCAACAGTTTTCACAGTATTTTGCTTCGATCTGTTTCGAAAATCTTGAAAATTTTTTTATTAAATTTATCAATATGTAAAATTGAAATAAAAAATAAGTCAAATATCAATTTGAAATGAAAACAAAGCCGAAAAAGTTTTATAGTTGAATAGATTGCATATTTATATGCTTATCAGTAAAAATATTGGATATAATGTGTAGAAGATAACTTTTGACTGTATGATGTCATAACTGATTTTAACTTTGATTTAAGAAAAAAAAAAGCAGATAAAGCAGATAAAAGAGGAAATACTTTTATCTGCGATATGTCATTTTTATTATAAGATTTGACCTATAAGATGCTTCAAGATTGACAATTCCAAAAAAAACTTTATAGAGTTCTTAGATCTTGTTGAAAAATTGATTTTTATCGTCCCCACTTACAATATTGATGAAACTGATCTTTCATACAGGGAAGAGAGGGAAAAATGCGGTGATTATCTCAAAAGAATTAAAAGGCAATGATATCCAGTTGACAGAAAAAACAAACATGCAACCTTGGTTGTCACTACATCTGCTGATGGAGATGCCAATTTCCATTTAGCTGTAACATAAAATACAAATTTGACTTTAATATAAAAGAAAATGTAGATTTTTTCAACAAGATCTAGCTATAACATAAAATACAATTTTCTACTAGTAGAACAAAAACATTTTTAAGAACAATATTATCATTAATTTCATTCCTCAGGTCGAAAAAGATCGAAATTATACATAAATTGATGACTGTCCTTCTATTTTATTTTCGGATAATTGTTCATCGCATCTTGATAATGATTGTTTATCCAAGTCATACCTCCAATATATTCCAAGTTCTTGATTTGATATTTTTGATTGTTCAGAAATTCATAAGCTAATTTGAAAAAGGGATAAACTTTCACCAAAATCACTTATATCGAACTTTTCGTGTATATGAAATGAGCACTTGTTCCACTACTGTTTAAAAAAAGTGGATAAAATATATTTTCCCATTGTAAATTTTTATAAAAGGGCTTTATTAAGTTTTGGATAGTTACCAGTATTATGCACAATCCTAGAGAGTTTGCAATGATTCAATAATTCATGTAATCTTATGAAATTAATTCAAAAAAATTTAAGCTTATTTATCTTTTTTTTTTTTTTTTTTTTTTTTAAAAAAAAAAAAAAAAAAAAAAAAAAAATAATAATTATAAGATCAAGAAACGAAACTGATCCAGGACGCATTCTGAGAAAACGTCCACATGCATATATATAGATATTTATCCAGGGAGAAGGTCAAACAGCATCTCGATAAAAAGTCAATCAGCATCCCATAGGATAATAATTTTCAGAGAATGTGAAAAAATAAAGGCAAGTTTATTTCAAATTTATATTTACGAAATCTGGATTTCCAACTTATAGACCAAACTATTTAGTTTTATCAATACTCCAGATAACAATAAAATTATGCACATACATTATCAATTCATAAATGAAAATACTGATTATTATTTGTCTGAATGTAAAAAACCTTTACCAAGTCAAAACAATTAAAAGTACTTCATGGATATATTCTATTCAATTTTCATCATATGATGAGAATAACAGAGGAAAAGAATGACAGACGGGCCGTTTGCTTTGATTCTAGACGTATATAAGTTTAATGTGGGAAAGTCGGTTAGACAACTCGCAGAAAAGGTGCAAATTAGGTTGGTATATGTCCCTTCCTGCAGAACATGTAAATATCAACCTCTTGACGGCATGCTTTTCGGGATCGTGAAAAAGAGGCTTGCAGCTAGAGAATTGATCTTACTTACACCTATTGATTCGACCAGATGGGAATATATAATAAAAGAAACAATTGAAATTTGGGGAAATCGTGATATTTATAAATAAAGATACCTGTTATTTTACTTTATTTCATGTAAACCTACGGAATTGAGAATAACTCTCAGAAACTCTCTCAATTTTTAAGAGAACTCCAAAATTAATATAACCATATTTCTTATTATTGACCGAAAGAATTGTTCATTGCAATTTTCTACAAATTCTGTAAATCGGGAAATAAAATAAATATGTATATTTCTCAGACAATTATGATTTAGGCCTTTTTAAATAATGATTTTATTTATACATGCAGTAATATTCAAACTTACATTTTTTATTGCACTTATAGTCATCACAATTACATTTCTTATTATTGATTTCAATGCTTGTTTATAAAAAAGAGATTTATAGTTTTAAATTTGCTTTTAATTAAAAATGTTAAGGTGTGAGTTATTTTAGTTTTTTTTCATGTTCACTCGTTGGAGACAATGAACTCTTTTTTTATACTTCAAATTGAACACTCAATTTTACAAGTAATTGTTTTCATTGATTAGTAAAAAATATAGGTCCATTGTTTTGTTGAGGATGATACATTGGCAGAGCAGGTTGATCAGGGCAAATCATTGGAGGGAATGCTTGATCAAGGAGTTTGATCTGGGCCAATTGATTTGTTTGGCTTTGGTTGCTTCTCCCCGTATTTCTTAATGCTTGTTTTGATTTCTCACCAATTTAAAAAATGTTTCTCTGATAGATATGATAGTTTTTTATTTGACTGAGGTCAAAACTGGAACATTTTCTTGAACTTCTTTCTCTATTCTTTAGAGAATGGTTTTACAAGATGTTTTAACCTTGGTTATTTCATCTTAATTTATTTGTAACTCTGATGTGGGCGTCAAAAGAAAATTTTCCAATGCTTGAAGAATTGATGTTTCATCGATTCTGTTTCATATTTGTTATATAATTATTAAAGTTTCTTTCTTGTTTAAGGGTTCTTGATGTTTAATCAATTCTTTTAATGTGCCAGTTTCAGGATCAAAGATATCCAAAATTTTTTTAGCATTTCTGGTGTTAATAAAGACTCTTACTTCAGATTTCATTCTCCCAAAGATCATGCCATCTAAAAGTTGATAGGGGTCTATCATTCTTTTAGGAATCTGAACTAGGAAAACGTTTAATAAAATACAAAATCTGATTGCTGCTCGAGCGCAGCGAAGAGGAATGGACTAAATATACAACATTTAGTAGTATACGGTAGGCCGTGTCTAATTACACAGCCTTTCCTCTTCGCTGCGCTCGAGACTACTCTAAGGGCTCCCGCCCCTAGACCCCATTCAAAAAGCACATTCAAAAAGTTCTATAGTTCGCGTATTCAAAAAGTTTGATAATGAAAAAGTTCCATGTTCAAAAAGTTCTCTTCACAAAAAGGCTGTCATTAATGACTACAAAAAAAACTTTTCTACGATTGAAATGTACCCGAGACTAAATCCAGCTGAAGAGCAATGAATTTTTAATATTTTTGATTGGCTAACTGATAACTTACTTGTTTGGTCGTGAATAATTCATATTTGCTAACTAATTCCTGTGTTGTGATGAAACAGCATGTCTGAAAGGTAATATTTATCGCATTGATACAAGAATTGTCAATTGGGATTTCATATGTTGAACTAACATTGTTATCCAAAGTAATTAGCTTGTGAATAAAATCAAATTTAATGAAATGATTCTTACCAACGAAATCTTTGAATATAAATATATGAAATCTTTTCCACACTGCAGCTACATTTGTGCCTGCATACTTGAATCTAATATGATTAAAGTTTTCCATTGATAATTCAAATACTGAAGGTCTTATTTGATAGCCCTCATTTAATCCAAATCTTTTCAGTTCATCTTTGGTATAGTAGTTGGTCAGCTCATTGCTTGTAGATAATGAAATGTCCTCATCAATTGTTGCAGACGATATTTCACAACCAATATAATAACCATAATAATCTTCATAAATGTAAATTGCACCAGTCATGATATCCCAATCAATATATAATCCTTCACAGATTTCAGATTGTCTGAGGAATAAAATACAATTCATATATTGACTCTAGGAGATGTCATCTTGGGTCTCAAATATAGTGTCAAATGAATGCTCAACACCATCTGGATCTGTATTTTTTCCAATTAAATGAGCTCCCTCATGATATGGTATATGAGATGCTGTATATCTCCTTTGATCATCACCATAATCCAATAGCACTTCCTTATTTGTGATTTTGAGATCCTATCATAATCATAGGATATATCATTTAATTTTCTATATTCTGATAATTCTGCTTTTGTAGCATATGCACATGAACTACCTTTATTTCCATTATGTTCAAATGCTGCTAATCTTGTCTCTATGTTTTCTATCCTTGTCTTCAAAATTGTGTTCTCAGTTACTAAATTTTCAATTTTTGTCTTCAGTTCATCATTTTCACTTTTCAGAGCATAATTTGACATATCAGGAATCTCACCTTTTAAAACATATTTGTTATCTGCTTCTTCTTTCGTATACAAATTATCCATGTTTACCATATTATTTTTCAATTCATCTAATGCTTCATTAACTTCATCAACTGTTGGAAATTTATTTAAAGTTGATGCTAGTGCGGTATCGTTCTTCTCTATCTGCTCATGCATACCATCTATCTTTTTATGTAATGATTCTATATCACAAGTATATGCTAAATCATTTGTTGTATAGTCCATATGTCTCAAACATGTATTTTCTTTAATATGTATTCCACCAACTCTAAGTTTATTTGGATTTGATATAATAAATACCTTATCATTCATGATGCAACTAGAGAAATCATTTGTTCCTTGATCATTTATTGCCCCACCAGTAATATTTATAGTAACTATATTCTCTTCATAATCAACATCATTGTATTCACTAACCTTTTGGACCAAAAATCTTGCTTTAATTGCTCCATCTGTTATTGTATCTTCTACTTCCAAATGAACCTCACCATTGACATATTTACCAAAAATATCTATTGTATCATCCCTAACCAAATCTTTCTGTGAAATATAATTATTCCCCTCTATTTCATTTACTTTTTCTGCAAGTAAATTAAATGGTTTCTTTAAGCTATCTCTAAATTGATTACATATTTCTTCTGTTGCTCTAATTGATTATACAGCTTTCTCAGGATCATCAAATTCATCATCAAAAGTTTCATCATGTAATGGTTGCATTTCTTGATTATACTAAGTTAAAATAGGTGTTATATCAGTTGTTGATTGAATTGATCGTGTTGTAACTGAAGGTGTATCAAATAATTCCATTTCACCTATTTTTTGATAACCTCTACTTCATTTATTTTTTAATTAAGGGTGTACTCTTCTTATTTTGAATGATAAAATATTCATATCACATCTATCTAATTTTTCATGTTTTTAATCCGATTTTACGCATTATATGATATTTAAAGAATATATTAATACTTTTTAAATCGATATAGCTCGTATACAGATATATTTAATATCGAAAATTGAAATGATAATCATCATCATATTTTTTCCAATGATATTTTTGGATTTATGTAGTATTTATAAAATGTAAATGCATTATACGATCATATTTATATGTAAACAATGATAGATTTTAATATAGTAATGAAAATAATAATAATATATCAATGACTAACTTTGAGAAATGCTTCTATGTTTTGAAAATATCTTGATAAAAGAGATTTTAATTAGTTTAAGGTATTTTTCTAATCTGTTTTGAATATTTTTATGTTAATTTAAACAATAAACATACGTGAAATGAATTTGGAAATTTGAAAGTGCTGCAAATTTTACAGAGATGCACATAAAAAAATGAAACATATTCCGTTGTTTTTAATGCTATATGAAGTACTTATAATGAGTTTTTCTCATAAAAATTCAAAAAAAAGTAATAGTAATTATTGATTAAAAAAATAAATTTTTATGAAAACTAGTGTATAATCATAATTTCTTTACATATGAAATATTCTTGCTTTTGGACTTTGTAATCCTTGTAGATATTTCTGTGGATGAAAAGGTGATCATAAAGAGTATTTGCGTCATAACTTGCAACAGCTTATATATAATGCAGCAATTTTTATATCAATAGAATAATTACTAATAGTATATTCTTATCTTTACTATAAAACATATTTATACATT
Organism: Tritrichomonas musculus; assembly: GCA_039105265.1. NCBI lineage: Eukaryota > Parabasalia > Tritrichomonadida > Tritrichomonadidae > Tritrichomonas > Tritrichomonas musculus. The sequence goes on along the minus strand of JAPFFF010000025.1, from coordinate 145,608 downwards.
TTCTAAAACATATATCTGATATCATTAACTATATTGAAGTTATTTTCAAGTTTCTACTTTATGAATCTTTTTTAAATCACTTTAAATTAATCTAAAGTCAAATAATATGCAAATTCAAAATGAAAATAAAGTTCTCTATTAAAAACATTTTTTCAATCCAGAAAAACGGTTATATGATATAATTTAACTATGACGATTAACATTTGAATGTGAAACAGATTTTAATAGAGAGCCTTATTTTTCAAGTTTATCTAAATAATTTGATGTTTTATAAGCAATAAGTACTTCATATAGTATTAAAAACAACGGAATATGTTTCATTTTTTTATCTACATCTCTGTAAAATTTGCATCACTTTTAAATTTCTATATTATTTTTCGTACGTTTAGATTTTTGGTTAACAAACATTTAGCATATCTGCTAACCAAACATACGTTTTTTTATGTAAAGTTTTAAAATTTAAAAATAATAGGGAGCCTTAAGAATCAGTAATTGCGATTTCATATTTTCCCATGATAATATAAATCATGATACTAAAATTTTCACAGAGGGATTTTTTGATATTTTGTTTTGATGGAGAATTAGATATTTTATAATTTTGCTTTTTCAATAAAATAAATTCATATTGAAAATATATATTATTTAAAAAAATATTAATGTACTAAATAGTAATATAAGAAAAAAAATCATTATAAACAAAGATAAAACCATTTTTTATTACGACCGTTTAGAGTACACCCTTAAAATCAAAGAAAAGAATACAAATAAAATGTTGATAAGATTAGATTATTTATTATAAAAAAACTTTTTTTTTTTTTTTTTCTCAATTCTCGCCATCATTATTAATCGATCTTTTTTGAACAATTACGATTAATGCAACAATTGCCGAGATTACAAACACCGCACTAATTACAACAAAAGGAAGATGTACACAATTCTTATTCTTACCTGAATTATTACTTTGTTCTACAAAATTGAATTGCAAGTTATTCACATTCACGTTGTTCAAATTGAGGGCCCTCTTTCTATCAGAAGCGAACTTGCATTCATTAATATGAAGCAGCTTCAACTCGTTCTTGTCCTTAATCGACATTGCATCGATGTGATGAGCGTTCTTTGCAAGATTTCCAGTGAAGATGCAGTTGTCAATTGTAATTGGAATCAAAGAAGAAGAAGAAGAATCTTCATGAGTCAATGAAATAGAAGAAAGCGAACTTGCATCAATTTCGAATGAGCAATCTTTAACATTAATTTTAATATTTTTATCATTCAAGGCGACCAGTTTATTGTTGTTTATTTCATTGTTGAATTCATTGACAATTTTAACCGTGCAAGAACCAACATTTTTCCTGAACCTGCAACCAACAATTTGTGAGTTATAAGACATCAGATAAATGGCACTTCCTGCCGGATGGTCATTAATGACTTGATTTTCTCTAAAAGTGCAATATTGAATCAAGATCTCTTTAGTTTTGTCTTTCGAGTAAGCAAAGACAGCACCGCCGTAATAAGCAGTGCATCCTTTGAATGTGCAGTCTTCAATCAACGTTTTCTCATTGACTGATCTGTTGACAGTTAGATAGATACCACCACCTTTTCCGCCTGTTGTTGACTTGCATCCAATGAAATCAGATCTTTGACACTGCACTGCACAGTTGATGAAGTTAATAGCTCCACCATTTTCATTGTCACTTTTTACAGCACAATTCAGAAATTGACATTTGTCAATTAAAACGTGCGATGCTTTTTCATTACTTTTAATTGCACCAACTTTGTAATGATTGCTTTGAAAAGTGTCATTGTAAAATTCAAAGTCTCTCTCAACAACGAACAAGTAGTCGTTGTACTTAGGAAGAGAATATTCAATGAACGTTGCATTAGAAATCTCATCATAATAGAAACTGGGGTTCACGTGAATGATGTCTATGACATCCGTGAAGTTGTTGTTGGAATAGACAATCATTTCTTGATATATGAAATAGAGCTTGGCAACACTTGCTTTCTTTAAATTGCCAACATAGTTATTGGGCGTAATTTGATAGAACTCTAGTTGCATCCTCCTGCATCTAACAGGTGTCGGAAACACAAATTGCGTTAAGTCCCAGCCTGTGATTGGCATTTCTGCAAACTTTGTGTTCAAAGTTAATGGACCATCTTCTTCTAGTGACGAGTAGACATTGAGTCTTAGAGGAAAACCATGGAAAATAGCTTTTTTATCCTTTGTGTTGAATGTGGCATGGAAGAGAAAAGCTTCAATCAGAAGTTCTTCTGTGAAATTGATAGAAATTGAGGCATGGAAATCATCAGTGTTTTCTTTGTCTGATACCCAATATGTGTCGTATCTGTCATCAAATGCAAGTTCTATTGAATGTCCATCCATGTCTCCAGTAGTACCGATTTTGAGATTTTCTCGTTGGACTTTGTGCAATGCAACATATGATTCATCTACATATTTGCCTATTGCTCTTTCAAACTTCACTGAATCTCCAGTGAAGCTTCTAAAGAAGTGGAGTCCATCGGCTGATGCATACTTGCCTCCGTTATCTTTGAGCTGTGAGACGTAGTAGAACTCAATGACAACTCGCGTGCAGTTGATTGGTTCAGTGAAAATGGCCTGAATGTGTGGATCATCAATTTGGCCGTAGAAAATGACTTTATGCGTTGGCTCTTCTTCATCGCCAAGAAAAGTGAAAACATGTAATTGGCCTGGAAATCCAAAGTAATCGCGTCCGCCTGTCTTTTTTTCTGATGTCGCGTCATATAAAAGTCCTTCAAAAAGTGTTGGCTCAGTGAAGTTGACGTATATTGTTGGCTTGAAAGTGTCGGTTTCTGGTTCTGCTGAAATCCAATTTGAATCATCATTTGTATCCAATGCCTTTTCAATTGAGTTATCAGGCTCTCTGTCACCGTTTGTAATAATCGAGAACTTATCTCTTGGAACTTGGTGAAAGTCAATGTAATCTGCATCAACGTACTTTCCTGCTGCAGTTTCGTATCTCAGCATTTCATATTCGTTGAAGCTTCTAAGGAAGTAGAGTTCGTCTGCTGATGCATACTTGCCTCCGTTATTTTTGAGCTGAGAAACATAGCGGAACTCAATGACAACTCGCGTGCAGTTGATTGGCTCGGTGAAAATGGCCTGAACGTGTGTATTATCAATTCCTCCATGGAACATAACTTTAGGAGTAAGTTCTTCATCCTCAAGAGACGTGTATATCAGTAACTGACCTGGAAATCCAAAGAAATTACGTCCTCCTGTCTTTTTTTCTGATGTAACGACATACACAAGCCCTTCAAAAAGCGTTGGCTCAGTGAAGTTGATGTATATTGTTGGCTTGAAAGTGTCGGTTTCTGGTTCTGCTGAAATCCAATTTGAATCATCATTTGTATCCAATGCCTTTTCAATTGAGTTATCAGGCTCTCTGTCACCATTTGTAGCAATTGAGAACTTATCTCTTGGAACTCGGTGATAGTCAATGTAGTTTGGGTTTGCATAATCACCGGAAGCTGTTTGGTAATTCAACATTTCATACTCAAAGCTTTTGAGCAAGGTAAGAGAGTCGCATGAGGCCAACTTTCCTTGCCCATTATTGTCTGTAACTTCATGAAACTCGAGCATGATTCTGGAGCATCTTACTGGCTTAGCTAAAATGAATTGGACAAAGGCATCCTTTTGTTTCCCAACGAACTCCGTGTGCTTTGTCAGAGGAGCATCATCAAGGGCTGTATAAACGACCATCTTATTAGGGAAACCATCATAATAACGAGTACTGAGTTTTTTATGCGCAGAGACACCATAAATGAATCCTTCAAACAATATGTTTTCGGTAAAATTAATGGTAATTTGTGGATGAAAATCGTCAGTTTGAACTTTGTCACAGACCCATTTTGTATTATCACTATTGGGACCAACATCAAAGGCGTCTTTTAATTGATTATTTGATTGTTCTCCATTCGCTGTAGCTATAAAATTATCTTTAATTGTATGCGAATCAATGTAGCTTGAATCCTTATATAGGCCTTGTTGTCCTTTATGATATTGAATATCAAATCCGAAATTTTGGTAAAGAACCATATTACGTATAGCTATGAAGTATCCTTTGTTATTAAAGGATTTTGTGTATGATAGACCAATAAATTCAAGCTTTAATCTGGTGCAAAGTATTGGATTTGATAATACAAATTGAACAAGATCTGTGGTACCTTGACGAGATCCAGTAAAAATTGCTACAAGTTTGAATTGATCATCGTTATTTAATGCTGAATAAAGTTTTAATTTAGTTGGAAATCCTTCATAATGTAATTCTCCATCATCTAAAGTACGATAACCTGTTTGGTAAGTAAATGCTTCAAATAATATTTGTGATTTAAATGTAATATAAAGTGATGGGTGAAAATCACCAGTCTCTTCAATTGTTGAAACCCAATATGTTTTTTCATTGTCATCAAATGCACTAGAAATTGAATTATCTTCTTTATCATCTGAAGCATAATCAAAGCTATCTTTGGAAATTTTATGTAACTCTTTGTATTCAGAATTAGTATAATTTCCTGAAAGAGGACCAAATGTTACTAATTCATAGTCATCATACAGATAATTTGAATCTTCCTTTATGAAAGTTTGCTTTAGGGCAAGAATTATAAGCAAAAGCATTTACTATATAAAAAAATGGTTGGTTTTCGAATTTGAATAATTTTTATGGTAATATTCAATTGAAATTATAGTGTTCCTAAAAAATATTGATAAGAAATGAATTCAATAGTTAATCGTCGTTAACAAAAGTTATTTTATTTTTAAAATTTTTAATTTAAAAAGTTAAATTTCTTATCAATATTTTTTCGGCAATTGAAAAAGTTGATTTTTTATTAAAAATTAAAATTAAAATCTTACTTGATTGCCTTGCACTTCGAGGCATTGTTTCAATTTCTTTGGAAAAGAATCAATCAAAGAATTGTTTGTTGCTAAACTTAGATTATTCCATATAAAGAATAAAATTTGTGTTCAGGAAACATTTGCCATTTCAGCTCCAGGGATTTCAGGAAACATTATTGCTTTAACGCATATGAAATACTTGATTTCATTTGTTAATATTTGTGGTCGGCAAGGTTGTGTTTTTTCTGGTCTCCCTTCATCAATCTATTTAGCTACTGCTTTGACGCAATTTAACGAAATACTTAATGCATCAGCTGTTTTGCTTTTATTAAAATTGTGCGATTGCAGAACCACTTGCGATTAAATTATAGCGTTCGTTTGTATTTTTTGGTAAAGAAAACAAATAAATAAAAGGTCAAAAGATTGACCAACAATTGATTCTTAAATTCATGAATAGGTCATTAAATTTGAATGAATTTGAAAGAAATTTTAAAAATCTCTCAAATTATTTTTAAATAAATTTTCTCAATTTTTTCAATGAAACATGAAAATTTCTCTCAATTTTCTTATCAATATTTTTTAGGACCACTATATTATAGAATGCTAATATGATTCCAAATGGAATAATATAGTCTATTTCAATTCAATTTTGTGATTGCCTTACAAAAAATTGACAGTATAAAAAACTTTTTGTATTAATTTTTTTTCCAATAATACTCCAATATCTTGACAATAATAGGATAACGGTAATTATATATCTGCAAATTGAATCTATTTTTTTATATTATAATTATTTTTATTTTTATTTCACAAAAACAAAAAAAAAAATAATATTATATATAAACCTTTTATTGGAAAGTTGTGATAATATCTTTTAAATGATATAATTAACCAATAAATAATCTAAGATGATTATTACCATAATATTTGACATTATGGTTCTGAATCAGAACTTCTAACCATTTTTTATCATTTTATTAGAGGTGCGAGAGCTGGTTGATTTCATTATTATTAAATTATAAAATAATATATATATATATATATATCCTTCTCTATTATGATAGGATTTTAAATTATATTAGTCACTAGGAGTAAAAATATTTGTGTTTTAAAATTTTAATAAAATAAAAAATAAACCATTCAATTATAATTTTATAAATGCTGGAGAGTAATTACATTTTCTCTCTTTTAGAACACAAATAAATATTTATATATATGAAAGGTGTGGAAACTTTTTTCTCTCTTACACTTTCATTTATAACTTTTATATTATATATAATTTCTCATAAAAATCATGAACATAAAAAATAATATAATATTTGCTGAAAAAAAATCAAGATATAATCACATATTTAAATTGAAATGTTTATGTTATTTATTTTTCATATAACATATCAATATCATACTTTTATCATCATTCAAAAAAGGTGTAAATGAATAATTTTTATATTTTATTTAGCTTTTCTGTGTATAATATTGAAATATTTGATGCAATATCTAAAACATTTGAAGTTTGGGATATATCTTTTGGGAATTATTTAATATTGATCATTAGGAGTCTTTAAAGAATAACTTTTTTTGCAATTTATGGAACTTTTACGAATATTATATAGAGATTACAATGTATCTTGTGCTTTAAAGTTTGGAGCTCTAGAGATATTAAATCTCAGATCTTCCTTAATTGATATGATCATTCAAAAAATTAGTAAATATACGTAAAACACTTTTTTATATATCCCTACTTTATCTGATGTTAGTTTATAGTTTCCATTAAAATGATTATATGTGCATTTATCTAAGTATTTTTTTTATTTTTTGCTATTTAATTATTTTCGAACATATTCTATACTTTTTTCACAAAATTGCAATTTCATTTAATTTTAAATCATATATTTATATTTTGTTCTTTTTTAAAAATAAACTTTTTGAGTGTCTTAAGTCTTATACGTTATTTTTTCAATCAACTTTTTGAAGGTCTGAAGTATTATACGTTATTTTGGATCAACTTTTTGAAGGTCTGAAGTATTATACGTTAATTTAGTTGGTAAACTTTTTGAATAATTTTGAGAGGAATTTCATATCTCTTTATCTAGCCAGACAATTGATATTTTAAGTGATGCTAATCGAAAATATAGACCATTATGAAATATATATTTTGATTTTTTATAATTCTGTAAGAGATTTTCAAAGAAATTTGAATTTTTTTAAAATTTTGCTCATATTTTTTTATTATCTAACTTTATAGCTGTCCATTCTTTGTAATTTTAACTTAAAATATAGGACAATACATTTCATACCTTTTGAGCTAATAGTGTCCCGTAAATATTACTGCATATTTAGATAATTAGTAATTTTGATCATTTTTGATATCTCCATATCAGTAAATTTAATCTGGCCCAAATCATGTCTACCATAATTAATTCATATACTAATCATGTTAGAATGAATTTTATCCGAATATATGAAATATTCACGATTTTTTCTCTCAAAAAAAATTCAATACTTCAGAGTTTCCACACCTTTTATATATGTAAATTACATTGTTATTTTTATTTTATTAAAAATAATTTAATAATAAAAAAAAATTAGATTTAATTTTTCCCAAGTTGGGAATCCCAACCAAAAAAAAAACCAAAATATCAAGATAAAAAGTGATGAGCTGAACATTGACTGGAATTATTGAGATGATGACTCAAATCGTTATAATCCCAATGATGTGATACAGCTGAAAGAGATTGAAAAGTCTGATGTACAATAATAATTCTTTCTTTGGAAAGATAAGATTCAGAATAATACGATTTGAGCCATTTTTGCTATAAAATTTTAAACAAAATTTTCGAAAATATCTGACCAAATATAAAATTTAAATAAATATCTTGAAAACAAATAGGTTAAAATCTCTATAAATTTTGATATCGGCATTATATTTCCTATATATTAATAAATACCATTAGTAAACCAAACTATAGGGCCATTTTTTCTAGGAGCTTTCAGAAAATTAAATTGACTTTTTTTTATCAAATTCTGGACAATATCTGAATTTTTGGATGAAAATACAATTATCCAAAGATATTAATGAATATATTACATCATGGACAAATTTTACTCATACTATCTCAAGATATCTTGATTTTAATTTTTAGACTAAGTTGCTGAAAACAAGTCATTAATCATATTTTTATAATTACCGCTATATATGTATTATCTCATATAATTTTTATTAAATTTTTTTAACTTTGAACCACATTTTTTTATATTTTTTGTTAAAAATTATAAATTGAGGGGAGATAATTACAACGTGTTTTTTTTCTTCAGAATTTTTAACTTACTAAAAAAAGAGCTAATTTTTAATTTATTTATATGTAAATCGCTCATAGTTATTGTTTCAAGCATAAAAATATAAAAAAAATGATTTTTTGCATAAAAAATTAATTTGTGAGAACAGAATGAAAAATTTGATTAATCATTTAAAATTTAAATTCGCAATAGTCGTTATATTTTTTTATAAATATCTTAAAATTAAATAGGTTAAATTTAAAATAAAAAATATACATATGAATTATAATATGTATTAATATTATAATATTGATTTCAGTTAAATTTATAGGGCCAATTTTTCTAGGAATGCTTAGATTTTTAAATTTCATTTTTTTTGTTTAATATCAAACAAAACAAAAGATATATAGAGGAATTAAAATAAGTTATCAAATGTGCATAATAAGAGTTGGATAAGCATACATTTTAATAAAAGATGGTTGAAATATCTTGATTTTAATAATTTGGCAAAGTTGCATAAAATCGGGAAATGATAGTTTTTTTATATTTATCATAGTATATATTTTAATTCACTTTATTTTCATTACGATTTAACAATAAGAAACCATATTTTTTTGCATTTTTTTATGAAAATTTGAAATTGAGGGGAATTAATTATAACGTATTTTTTCTTCAGAATTTTATAAAATAAAAATAAAATTACCCCCGGCGAGCGATTCAGATTAATAAGAAAATATGTATATATACATGTTGATTATAATAAAAATACAAATAGTTATCCCTATGAAATTCACCAGAGCTCCCTATATTTTTATATTATATTTATTTTTTTTTTAAATACTAATATCTCTATAAATTAAAAAACTATTTTATATATTATATTAAAACTATATATATAATTTAATTTAAATATAAATAAATAATATTAAAATCAACAATATATCAGAACTAATTAGAAATTTCCAAAATACCATTTTTTCCCACTTACTTCTGCAAACATTAAAACGACCTAATAATTAAATATGATGTATAGCATTAGGTATGCATTATATTATATTAAAAATAGCATTGATTTGATTAACAATTTAGTGAAAAAATCCACTTTTTTAAATTTAAAAATACGTTATTTTTAGTTCTCGCACTTCTATTTTATTAAAAAAAAAATATATAATGATATCAAAAATGTTTTTAATAGATATTATTTATTTTATATACATAATATACATCAAAATTCAATTTCATAGGATAATATATTATATTTATATAGTAAATTAAAATATAAATAGGTTTTACTAATAAAATTATATGCATTTAAATTTTGAATATTGAAAACCTTAAGGTTGTAAAAACTTTTTCAAATTATAGCAGAAATCACATGTGATTCACCTTAATGTAAAATAAAATTTTAAAACGTAATCAACAAAATGCTACTTGGAATTTCTTAGTTTGCTTGCATTGGAGATAGTTTTACGCCTCAAACACCAAGAATGCATCCTAGTTCAAAGAAGTAATTTAAAAGAGAGGTGGCTTCCCAAAATTACTGAAATTAAAGCAATTTTTTTGGTAATTTAGGTGGTCCTTTTTCTTTTAAACCCACTTTTTGTGAGAAATCACATGAAGTGAAAAAAAAACTGCTATTTAAATAAAAAATGTTTCTATGCTTTTTAATGGAAAAGTTATAAAATTTTTGTTTTTAATTCAATGTTTTTCACATCACGTGATTACTGCTATATTTTATAAAGTTACTTTTCTTTTTATTTTAAAGGTAAAATTGATAAACTATCTATAATGTAGGTTATTTGAATTATGTTCAATAACAATATGGTTCAATTCTGGGTTTCCCTGTCCAGTGAGGTGAATAGCCAAGTTTGACTTTTTGAACATCATCAATTCAAAGTTTTACAATTTTTTTGAATTGATAATAACGGTCTACTTCCATCCAGAATAACGAGATGTGCTTCAAATCAATTTTATTAGAAAAAAATTTGAATATTTTCATAATTTTTTTAGTGAAATTAGGGATTAATTTAACATATATTAAGTTTGGGATCGATTCTAGTATAGTTGGACTTTTCTGAAGAGAATTGAAAAAGTTATCATTCATTTAGAAAAAATAATCAAAATTAATTAAATGATATATAATTTTTTCTGATTCTTACCTCCAGCTGTGGGGTCTCGGCTCCGTCTTTGCTTTGCCCCGGTTGTGCTCGATATCATATAAGTGGTATGTAGCCTCGGTAAAAATCATATATCATTTAATTTTGATTTTTATTTCTGAAGATTTTTCAGAATCGATCCTGAGTTTGATCAATAAAACGATAGTGAAAATTCCATAGACCCTGTCTACTCTTGTAACATAACTTTTTTTACAATTAAAATCATGGATTATGCCGCTCTTTGATCAAAATGATTTTTTTTCCGAGCTTGAATCTTTAAAAAATATTGTTGTTTTTTTTAATTTCCGACGTAAAGATTTATTTAAAAAACAACCGAAATAAATAACAAAAACATTATATAATAAGTAATGAATTATACAAAAGATGTCTGCCTAACTGATAATGGAGCTTTAGACTTTTCAAACAACCTTTTATGGATGGGCGGTAGTCTCCGAAATGTATGAACAGAAGGCTTTCGGCGATGGTTTTTAGCTCTCTCAAGCAATGAGAGTGGCTGCATCTTTTTTGTTAAACTATCTAGTTTCATTTGAATGTCTGTTTGCGTTTCAGCATCTTTCTTTTCTATATTTGAATTTTGCATAAGTGATTGCGACTTTAATGCATCTTCTTTCAATTGCTGCGAAATGCTTTGAAGCCTCAACATGAGGCGAGTTAACTCGCTCTTCTGTGAATTTTCTTGATTTTTAATGAGATTTAGCCTTCTTGGGGCAGACTTATGTGAAATTGCTTCATCATTATTTTGAATTGATATTTGGTCTGCTTCATAATTTAAGTTTCCTGTTTCTTGAATTGTTTCTGAATTGATTGCTCTATCAATTGCTGTTAAAATAAAGGTTGCTGATTGACTCATTTTATCAAGAACTTCATATTCTTTTTGTGAAGATTCAGATCGCAATGTTTCAACTCTTTGAAGATTTTTTTTAATAGATAGAAGTTCCTGGTTAAGTTGATTTCTATTTTGTAATGCTTCTTCTTTTCTTAGCTTCAATTCTCCAATCGTATCATCTTTTTCATCCCTTAATTGCCTAATATTATTCTTATGTTCATTTAAAGTATCATTCATTTTTTCTTCATACTCCACAACAGATAATCTCAGTGTACTATAATCTGAATGAATATTCTCTAATGATTTTTGACTAATTTTGAATTCTTGATCGGCCAAGAAGTGCTTTTTGCGGAGAGTAGCGTTTTCTTTAATAAATTGAACCAATCGAACTGATTCTTCTTGAAGTTGTTTTCTATTTTGTATGGTTTCGTTCATTATCTTTGCTGTTGCAAGTTCCATATGAAGATCTGAAAAATCTTTAGCAAATCTATTAGCTGCTTCAAGTCGAGTATTTAAATCATCCTCATAAAATTTGCGCTGATCATTTATTTGATGTTTCATGCTAGTCATATCATTACTATTTAATTGTTTTTCTTCTTCAATAAGTTTCTTGACAGCACGCGTCTGCTGCTCAAGTTGACGTCGTAGTTCTTGCAAAGATTTAAGAGATTTCAATTGATGAATAGCAGCCTGAATTTTTGTGTTCATTTCGTTTTCCATTTCTTGTTGCTCTGATTTTTGCTGTTCAAGATCTTTTTCATATTGATTTTTCCGTTCTATTTCTTCTTCTTGAATATGCAAAAGCTTTTGTGAAAAAATATCTGAATCATTCTGATTTGCTAAAATAACGCGACGAAGATATGATGCTCGATCTTGCATAGATTCAATGCTTTTTTCAATCGATAAAGCTATTTCATTGATAATTTTGTTTGATTGCGAAAAAGCAGCAGGCACTTCTTTAGAATCTTTCAGTGCAACTTCGAATTTTTCTTCAAGATGTTTTAGATTAGATTGATTAACTTCATAAGCTTGTTCTGGATCTCTTTTAATCTGTGTGATTGCTGCCATTAAATATAAGAAGAAAATTTTGTTCGTTAAATTCAACGGTTAATGGTCAAAATTTTTTGAATATAAAACGTTAAATTCTATAAAATTCTTCTTCATGAATAGCGTGGTTCATGACCGATTTTTTCAAAATGCTATCTAATATCTTTGCAGCCAAGAAGAAACAGTAAATTTTATTTGTGATTTGGATATTGTTTGGGATGACATAATCAAGATTTTCAGTTATTTGAATTATTCATTATACTTTTATTTCAAAAATGACTAGCGATCTTTTTATAAATTATCCTTATACCTTTTTTGAAGGTGGCCGTATTTAAAATTTTTCTTTTTTTAATATACAACAATCCAGTTTAGTAGATTTTGATAGCAACATTTAGAGAAGCAAAGAGCATTTGCGATATCTTGGATAAGCTATTACTTTCTTTAACCTATAGATATTTAAATATTTTATAAATAAAATAAATTCAAAGCAATATTGGAATAAACTTTAGAATTTATTTATTTATTTGAGAGATTTATGCTTAGAGTTCATATATTCAAAATTTGATTTTCAAATCCTGAACCAAACATTGCAAAAAAATTAATATTTTTAATTAATAATGAATTTTAAAGCAATTCGATTTATCATGAATCATTATACTTTCTAATAACTAATTATTGTTAAAAACAATACCATTTATCACGAACTACACTTGCCCAATACAATGATCTACTTTAACTTGTTTCCAAAAAATAACTTTTCTTTCTTTTTGTTATAAAAGAACCAACAATTATAATACTAATAATTTGATTATCATTTACTTTTAAAATGAAATACTTTCTGCATAAACTAGCCATATTTTTTCTTTTTTTGCTCTGTTGTCAATGATGATATAAATCCTCAAAAAATTTGATGAGTATATTGTAAAAATTGATCTCTTTATATGTAAACCATTGTATTCCATTGAAATTAAATTTAATAAAAAAAACTGTAACCATATTAAAAAGTTACAATTTCAATAAATTGAATTTCATAATAGAATGAAACAAATAGTTCCTCGTGAACTGTTTAAATCATTTCGTATTATTCCATTGGCTGAAAGCCAACCATCAGATGATGCTGTTAATACCGCTTTCGAGGCCATTTTAAATGATATGGGCCAAAATGATGAAGCTATGGAAAAAATGATGAAATTCGATTCGAAAAAACGATGGGCCTTTATTCAAGCCCAAGCAATGCTTTATGAACAACAACCATCACCCGAATGCTTCGTTAAATACATTACGATGAACAATTATCAGTATCTTAATGTCGAGTCTTTGACTTCTCTACATTTTATGCTCAAACAAGGTTCAATTTCATGGGGGGAAGAATTTATCATCAAACAAAAAGGCCATATGATACTTATTAACAAGATTCTCCAATACGATACACAAGATAAATTCAAAAATTTACATACAGATAAAAAGGATCTTGAATTTTTCAAATACATATTTGCATGCATTGGTGATATTGAAAACCTTGATTCAGGCCAAAAAGAACTTTTGAACGAGAAAAGATTATTGCCGGCTTTATTTAAAGCATTATCAATCCAAAACGACGAAGTATTTGTGCTTGTTTTAGAGGATCTCATTCCTTTTGTCCTTTTTACTGAAAACGCAGATAAAATATCACATTATTTTGAAGGGAATAACCTTTATACAATTATTGGATCCATTTTGAAAAGAGAACCTGATTTGGTCGTTGTTAAATGCATCGTTCCATTTTTAAACGCTTTGTTTGTAAGATATGACAAAATCTCTGCCAAAGTTAATTTCATATTACAACTTCAGAAAGAATCAATTTTCACTCAATTACGTACCTTAAAAATAGCAGAAACAGAAAAAGTGTACTCAGGTAGAGCATTCTTTTTAAAGAATGTTGATGATATATTAGTACCATTAAGCCAAGTTTTCCCACCATCAAAGAACATCAACCCATTTAAAGAGCATGATGTTCATAAATATTTACAAAGTATCGTAGGTGAAAAGGTTGATTGGAATATGAGTTTAGCACTGATTGAAATTGAATGTCAAAACAAGCGTCAATTTCCAAAAATCTATCAATTTTTAAGTAACTTTTTGACACTTTTCCGCCAATACCAATCTAGGAAAATGCATATTTCCATTGACGATACAGCTTACCAAGCTTTACATTTAAATTCATTATACAATCCAGGCTCAAATGCAACCTTTACAGAAGATTTTTACAAAAAATTGTACAAGAAGACATCTTTTGTCCCATCTATTGTTTTGAAAGATACCAATGTTCCAGTTTCAACGTCGTCATCATCTTTACTTTCAAAATCTGCCAATCAAAGCTCAGACGCCTCTGAATTGAGCGAAGAAGTAACTAGCGCAAATGAAGAACTCAAAACTCTTCGTGAAGAAAATCAGAAACTTACCAAAGAAATGAGAGAGAAAGAACAAATGATTCAAGCATTACAGTTGACAGTACAATCATTCCAAACTCAATTTGATACATTTACAAGAGATAAGAAAGCAATCCAAAGTCAACTTGATCAAGCCAACAAAGAATTAGAATTATTAAAATCAGGAGTTGCCTCCCAAAGTTCAAAGAGGACTTCAACCAAAGCTTCTAAAGATGATATCACTATTACCCAATTGAAAGCTTCACTTGAAGTTAAAAACAAAGAAAAAGAAGATCTTCAAAATGAGAATAAGAATCTTCAAGACCAGATCATGAAACTGTCTTCAGAAAGAGATCAAATTAAGAATAAAGTCCAAGATTTAGCCTCAAAAGTCAGTCTTATTGAGACTCTTAAATTAGAAAATCAACGATCCCGTGAAGAAATCAACAGGCAGAAAGAAACATACGAAGAACAGAAAAATGCCTTTAAGAGCCAAATCCAGAGCTTACAAAATCAAATCACAGCACTTAAATCGCAAAATGCTAAAGCAATCCAAGAGAGAGAAGAACTTCAGAATCTCATGGACCAGAACAAGAGAGAGACGAACCAGATTAGCCAGTTGACTTCTGATAATGCCAGCTTAACCAAACAAATTGAAGATCTCAAGAAACAATTATCAAATTCTGAGCGAGAAGTATCAAATGCCAAAGCCGAAGCTGCGTCAGCCCTTGAACAACTGAAACAGAAACAGCAGCAACAACAACAATCAAATGCTGCTTCAGCTGTTGCCGCAGCAGCCAGTACATCAGCATCATTAGAGCTAGAAAAGAAGAACAAAAAATTGACAGACAAACTTGAAGCAGTTAAAAAGCAACTTCGAGACGAAAAATCAAAAGCTGAGCAACAAATCTCTCAGATCAAGAATCAACTTGATGATAAATCCCGCCAACTTGATGAAATAACAAGACAACTTGAAGAAGCTCAACAAAAAATCTCTTTAGCTGCCCAATCTTCAGCTCCTTTTCATCCACATCCAGATGGAACTCCTCTTGCAGGACCTCCTCCACCTCCACCGCCTCCTCCACCTCCCCCACCGCCACCACCAGGCGGATTTGACCCTTCAGCAGACTCAGGAGCTCCTCCTCCACCACCACCTCCGCCACCACCTCCTCCACCACCGGGTGGTGCAGATCTCGGTGTCCCACCTCCTCCTCCACCACCACCACCACCTCCAGGCGCACCACCACCGCCACCTCCACCACCCGGAGCACCTCCTCCCCCTCCCCCTCCTCCAGGAGCTCCACCACCACCTGGCGGAGTCAGGCAAGGGCCACCCAAGAAGCCGAATGTTGCACCACCGAAGAAGATGAAGTCTATTTTCTGGGCCAAAATCAGCGATGGCCAAATTGAGCCGACGATCTGGAAGAATCTTGATGACAAAGACGTTAAAATTGATCTAAAAAGCCTCGAAGAATTGTTTGCAGCCCAAGAACCAGCCGTTAAGACCTCATCCAAGCCAAATCTTCCACTTCCAGGCGGTCCAGCCGTTCCTAAGACGATTGAGCTCGTTGAATCCAACAAGAGCAAGTCTGTTGCCATTCTTCTCTCGAGGATCAAGATGAGCTACAAGGAGATTGCCAATCACATTCGCCAAATTGATCCAATTTTCAGCGAGGACCAAGTTGAGAACATGATCAGCAACTCGCCAAGTCCAGACGAGATTCAAATGGTGAAAGACTTTGATGGAGACAAGAGTCAACTCGGCGTTTGTGAACAATTCTTCCTCGAGTTGGCCACAGTTGATGATCTTCAGATCCACTTTGATCTCCTCCTGCTCACGCAGACATTCACCTCGAGAATGGAAGACATAACGCCACCACTGAACACGATGCTGTCAGCTTTAGACATCCTCCAAAACAACAAGCATCTCAATGAAATACTTCTCGTTATCTTGAAGACAGGCAACTACATCAACGGTGGCACTCCTCGTGGCGGCGCCTACGGATTCAAGATCGAGACCTTCGCCAAATTGAAGGAACTAAGAAGCCACAAGCCGGGCTACACAATGCTTCATTACGTTGTGCAGACAGTCTACGACAAGTATCCAGATTCCACAAAGATCGTCGATGAATTCTCCGTAGTTAAGGATTGCTTGCGTTACGATCTGGACACAATCACTAAGGACATGCAGACTTTGGCTGGCTCATTCAAAAAGTGCCAGAATTACATGCCTAAAGCACAGACACTTGTCAGCAAAGGCGACAAGTTCTATCCGAAATGCAAAGAGTTCTCAGAGCAGCATCAGGATGAAATAGAATCCAACCAAAAGTTGATCGTGACAATTAATGACAAATATAAAAAGATCGCTCAGTTGTACGGCGAAGATCCTGGAAAGATGAAGATGAACGAGTTCATCGAAACTTTCGCTGACTTCATCACTGACTTCCAGAGAGGCAAGAAGGACTTGGACAAGATGAAGGCCGACGAGGAAAAGAGAAAGAAACTAGAAAACTTGAAGCCAAGAACGCCTGGTCCAAACGTGAACAAACAAAGAAGATCGTCAAAGAGAGGCGTCTTGGATATGATGATGTCAAACTTGGAAGAAGGTAGACCAGAGGACGTGAAGAATTCTAACTTGATGAGTAGCGCTGCTATGCCAAGCCAGAACGACCTGATGGCAGCTATGGCACTCGTACGTGGAAAGAGGAAGTGAATTCTTTTTTATCATTATTTATTTATTTATTTTTTTTTTTTTTATGATTTTTAAATATCTTTTTTTTTTAAAGGCAAATTTGACTTTTTATATAAATGATTGATCATTTGAATTCAAAGAACTTTTTATTTTTATTTTTTATTTTTTTTTTTTTTTTTTTTTTAAAAAATCTTATTCATAGAAAGCCAGGGATGCTTTCTGTTCACCAATCTGATAGTTAAGTTTGTCCACTAATTGAGAAGTGATGTGAAATGGAAGAAATTTGACACCTGCATTTTCTAATCTTATTTCAAATGCTGAATTGATTACTAACACTGCTGATTTTTTTTATCAGTTAATTGACTTTCACTTTCCATTTTTTCGGACAAGCTTTAATTTTTTTTATGAATACAGGAAGTCCTTAGAGTTACTGCAGTAAAAATTGATATTGATTTATTCATTTTGAATTAATGTAAAAAAAAAAAAAAAAAAAAAAAAAAAAAAAAAAAAAAAAAAAAAAAAAAAAACTTTTATGTATGAATTATAGATCTATAATTATAATATATGCTATATCATGAATATTCACTTATCAATGCTTACATCAAAAAGTCAGTCATGTCAATTGTTGGGTCAAAATGATCGAATTGGGTGCCGATGAAATCATTTTGGAACGAGCTGTCGCACTCAGTAATGATGCCATTAATGTCAAATGCCGCTAGTGCAAAGCCCCACAAACCGTTACTTCCTCTATCTGTTTGCCTAATTTTGAATGAAGAATAACTTTTTTTGGTATAATGAACATAAAATAAGGCAAAACCGCCATTAACCGTCAAATCATTGATATTCACTCTTTCATCGAGAACATCCCAACTGTTCTTTTGCTCATCATAGCCTTCAAAAACAAAAGAAACTAGATTAGTGCGATTATTTTGAAGGGATCCTGATCGTACTGAATATGAGACAGGTGTCACTTTTATCCTTTTAAATGTGATGCCGAAAAAAGCATTTTTTATCTGCCTAATTAAGAAGGTGTTTCTAATGTTCTGATATTCAAAGATGTTTAAAATGTTGTATTGATCTCTTGCATTGCTATTTTGCTGGGTTAAATCGGCTAGACTGTCACGTTTCGAAGCATATGAATAATGAAATTCAAGTTCTTCTGTATTGAGCTTGTTTTCAGAATTATAGTAAATGAAAAACAATATTCCATGAAAACAATCATAAGGATTCGAAATTTTGATTTGATCAGGAGATACACAAACATAATTAGAATAATCAATTTTATTGTGAAAAGTCATGTAATTATCGGTTAAAAGTTCTTGTGATTTAGGTAATTCTCTAAAATATGAATCATCTTGCGAATTGTAAAATGAATTGTAACTACTATTTGCATTTATTCCTTGAGAAATCTTTTGCCATAATTCTTGATAAGTTTTTTTGACAAGTATTGGCTTGCTTCCAAAATGCGGGGGGCATTGGCTCATTAAACATAAAATGAATACTTCCTATTTATATACGTTTAGATTGTAATAAAAAATTTATATATCTTGATATTTAACTGATAAAAATACTTTTATATTGTAAAATATCTTATATAATATTTATATAAACATAAATATTTAATTATAACAGTAAATATATATTATTCATGTAAATAAATTAAAAAAATTTTTTTTATTCAATTTATCAATTCCTTTTTTACTTCCTTTTTTTGAATTATTTCCCTATTTTATTTATATACTGAAAAAACTTTCATAGCTAAAGGTTTTTTTTCTTTGATTGTATTAAATCTTTTCTAAATTGAGTTTTTTATTTTTGTTAAGAAAACTTTTTCAATAAAAACTCGTTAAAATTTTCACATAAACATTAAATCTCCTTTAATAGGGGGATCAACCGCCAAAAAAATGTCAAATTTTTAAAGAGAGAGGAAAAATTTGAGTTTGGCTTTAAATAAATATGGGGATTTAAAGTGTAATAAAAATACATTTTATAAAAAATATTTTTATCTGATTTCAACTGTACATTCATAAATGGCGGACGAATGTATTTATCATGACATGTCATATGAAAACTATATATATATTTTAATAAATAATGTGTTTTATTTTAATCCATATATTAAAAAATAAAGATTAATATAACCTTATTTTAGGCCTTCATTTTTAGACCTTTGGACATTGATATTTTTTGGTCTATTAGACCAGCTAAATATACATTGAAATATAATCATAAAATTTTTAAAATTTTTACATAAAATAAAAGATTTTTCTAATAAATAGTATTTTTACTCAAACAAACAGTAGTCAAAAATACCAGTTATAGGCTAATTTAGGCTAATATATAATTTTTAAATAAATCTTATAATTTCTCCACTTTTTATGAGATTTTTTAAATTCCGCCAATGCTTTTTTAATTCAAAAAAATTCTGAAAAAATTCACTTTTTCAAGAAAAAAATCTTGGTTTTTTCGTGGTCTAACAAAAGTGCCATCTTGGTCTAAAAAACCGATTTTTTTGTTATTTGAATGCTTTACAATCACTTTTAATAGCTTTACATGGTCTAAAGGAGACCGTTTGATTGGTCTAAATCTTTTCCAACTAAAAAGCATTATAAGCATACAAATTTTTGAATACCCATGTTTTCTACGATGGGAGATACTTTTTCCAATTGAATTCCATTTAAAATTCAATGTGTCAGCTAATTTTTGAAATAAAAGTATTCAAAAAAGAATTGTCATCATTGATTTTTTTTCTAAGACATTTGCATTCAAATCAAATAGATAAAAGAATTGAAAGATATTTAATCTATTGGAACATATTTTTCTATATTTAAAGAGCTTTATATTTTATAGTATTTATTTTCCATGAATATATAATTTTTAATTAACAAATATGTTTAAAATTATTTGAAAATTATTACATTTTATTATATATAGACTAAATAATCAACATTTAAAATTGAATGCTTTATTTGATTCTAATTCAAATTGAAAAGATATCAATTTAATAATGCTTATGAAATATTTTTTTAATTATTAATAATGTTTGAATAATCAGCCTTGTCATTATTATAAAAATGTTGTGATTTAGAAATTTATAAAATATTATCTTTTTCTGAAGAAAAATAATATAAATTCAGAATTTTGTAATAAAATTAATATAATAATCTCAATTTTCTGAAGATAAAATATAAATTCACAATTTAATCATAGAATAAAAATATCTTATTTTATGAAAAATAAATCAAAAAAACTAAATTGCCTTTTTAAATATATACTATTAAATTGAAATATGTAATTATAATTTTATAAATTAATTAAATTTTGCTTGATTTATATTTTTTTTTTTATTTATTTTACCAATAAAAAAAGAAAAAACATCATGAACAATATTTGATCTCAAATAATATATGATATACTCCCTTCAATTTGTCTATTTATCAAATAAATACCAAAATAATATTTAATTATCTCGAAAAAAAAGATGGTGAAAAAATCATATAAAAGTATTGTATGAAGAGTTTATTACATTACTATTCATGTCTAAGCCATTTTTATTAAAGTAATGAAGCATAAAAACTCAAGATATATAACAATCAAAAAGACATTTAATAGATTTTATGTTAAAATAAAAATTTAGTAATGTATATGTTAAATATGTATATATATTTCGGTTACACCAAGTATATTTAAAAAAAATTTAAATCATAAATTATGCATTTTGCAAGGATAAAAAAATAAAAAGAGATGAAACATCTTTTATTCGAAAGATAATTACCAGAGAAATATTTTTTGATAATAAACCATTGTTTAAAATGAAGTACATTTTCAAACGAAAAGAATTTTTTCAGCTTTTTTTTTTTACCAAAAATTTTATTTATGAAAAATAATAAGCTTTAGATAGATAAAATATTTTTAAAACTTTTTTTTTTGAATTACTAAAAAATGAAGGAGAAAACTAATTTTTTGGAAAAAAATAAATAAAAAACGTATTTTTTTTTTTACAAAATTGAATAATAAAAAAAGAACTGTCATTTTTTGAATAAATAGAAAATATGTTCTAAAGAAAATAAACGTACTCTAGAACTTTTTTAAACAAAAATTGTGAGAGAATAATATGTAAATCATTGAATTGGAAAAAGTATCTCCTATCGTAGAAAACATGGGTATCAATCCAAAATTGAAATAAAAAAATAAGTACAGCAAGTTTTACTTTAGTTTTTTAAAAAATATTATATCTGCATTGTATATTTCATAAAAAAACATATTTATTAAAAAAGTTTATAAACTTTCAAAATTTTTAAAATTTTTTTTTTAAAATTTTGATCTATTTTCTCTCAAAAAAAAAGACCATGTTTTTTATTCTTTGGTCTAAAAATGAAGCCCTACCTTATTTTTTAAAAATTGTTTTTATTTAATTTCATCAATTCATTCATAAATGGCGGACAATGAAAGTTATCATGACATGTTATGCGAAAAAAAAAATGAGACTTTAACTGTTATTCAAATAACAAGTCTTTTGTCTTTTTTATTAGCTTAATACATTGTACATGATATATTTTCATGTTCTACGAATAATTTTTCCCAAAATATCCAATCTATTGAAGATTTTAACTTTTGACGATTAAAAAAGGTCAAATTTATATCTTCAAATTAAAAGTGTCCGCCATTTGTGAATGTGCAGATGAATTCCAAAATAAAATATTTCAAATCAAAGCTTATGAAATGAAGAACAAAACTATCTATTTATTTTTTAAAAAAATTAAAATATTATTTTTCTGACATTTTTTTGGCGGTTGATCCCCCTATAATGACTTATTAATTACTAGATTTTTGCCAAAATGTAATTTATTATTTTCTGAATTTTAAAATTTTCTAGGAATTGAATAAATTCTTTCAAATATATTTTCTGAAGATTTTTAACTATTTTGAAATAATTCTTTCAATTTTTGAATAGGCGATGACTCCTTTTTCATCTCGATGACTACTTTTTCACGGTACTATATGCGGTTTTAATTTAAAACTTTTAAAACGCTACTTCTCAGAATATTTTATCACAAAAATTGTGAGAAATTATTTTTTTTCTCAATTTATATGATGTTTCATTATGCAAATAAGTACTCTGTCCAGTGATGGTAAATTTCAAATCCGAACCACATTTGTTTGAATTTCAAAAATGCATTCAAAATTGAAATTAATAATTATTGCTGAAAAGTGTCGTTTTCCCAATATATGCACTTTTCCAAGGGAAAAGTGAATTTTGGACATCACTATAGAAAATAAAAATAATATGTTAAATATTAAGTTGCGTTTAATAAATATGAATTTATTTCAATTTTTTTCTCCATCTTCTTAATGCTTAATAAAAATATGTTTTTCGTATCAATAATTTGTCATTTATTTGCATTTCCTGAAAGTGAAACCACCGCAAGCAACAACAATAATTAAGAAAATGACAATGATCGCAACTAAAGAACCAACAAAATACCATCGGTACTTCTGAAAGCACATTTTCCTTCTGATATCTGTTGCATTACGTTGAAATGTTTGGGCAGAATCTTTGATGTTTTCAGCTTTTTCTTCCATGATATTTAATTGTTCGTGACGAAGAAAAGCCATTGTTAAATTTTGTGCCATTTGTTCTTGAGTTTCAGCCAAATTCTGTTTTGCTTGTGCGAGTTTGGAATATATTTCACTATTGAAAGAATTCAAAAGATTTCGGATTTCTATTGCACCAAATTCTTTGTTTTTTGAATCTGCAGCAAAGCTTGATGCATTGTTTCCATATTTTTGGCGCCATTTATTACGAAGTTCTTCAAGAAAACTTCGTCGTTGTGCTGGGAGAACTGATTGGCCACAAAGACAAAGATAGGTCATTCTATCTGGATCAGTAATTGAAAAAAATACATTTTGGCTTTGTTCAACTAAAGCACATGGACTTTGAGGATCAACATTTTCAAGCATTTTTAGAGCAATATTTCGATGGTTTCCTTGGACGAGCGAATATTCAGCAAGAGGAGTTGTACCACGAGCTACAAGTGCATATTTCATTTTTGTTTCGTCTGTCATTATATTTATGAAGTGTTAAAAAAAGGCAAATGTAATTCCTCAATAATGAAAAATTTTTATAAAATTCTTGACCTTTTATCAAAATTTTCCAAAATTTTCAATTCAATTCAAAATCTATCAAAAACTAGTTGTCAAATGTATAAATTGTATGACAAATTTAAGTAGAGTGCAAAATATTAAAAGCTTAAATAAAGATACAAAAACGCTTTTTCTAACTAATTTCTTTCAATATTATTTTTTTTATTCCTAATTTGACCTACTTTAAAAATAAAAGTTAATGTTCTAACTCTCAATAAAGTCTCGTAGCTCAGTGGTTAGAGCATGGTCCTTATGAGGCCAGGGTCGCGGGTTCGATACCCGTCGGGACTATTTTTTAAATCTTTTTTTCATCAATAATAACAAAATAGAAAAAGTATATATTTATTTATAATGCAGGAACAACAATCATTTCACTTGGCAAGCACTCCTCGCTCTGCAAATTTTCATAGAATGTCAAGCCGTCACTATTTTCAAGCAGCCAATTTGCACCGAGCTTCATCAAGAAGCCGATTGTCATCTGATTTTTGACCTCACCGGCCACATGAAGAGGTGTCTCTTTGTATTTTTTGGTTTGGGCGTTTATGTCTGCCCCTGCTTGCTTCAACAAGTCGATCATCTCTAAGTGTCCGAATTTTGCACATCGGTGCATTGCAGTCCTTCCATCTAAGAGTCTCTGATTGGGATCGGCACCATAATAAAGGAGCAATCTAAGCAAAGATATGTGCCCTGTTCTTGCTGCCATGTAAAGAGGGAACTCGCAACGATTTCCCCAGATTTTCATTGGTGATTGCCCTCTTTTCAGGTAGAAAAAGACCATTGGAATGCACATGCCTTTGCAAGCGATACAAATGTCAGACGTGTCAGCGAAGCCTTCTTTCAGGCATCTATCAATGATATCATAGCGATGATAGTAAATCGCATAACTCAAGGAAGTCTTTAAATCACGGTCAGGCTGCTGAAGAACAAGATCTATTATCTCTGGATTGCCACCTGCAACAGCAGCTTCAACGGCATAATGATCAATGTATTCTGCATGCTCAAGGCAATATTTGAAGATATTAATTGAACCCCAATAAGCTGAATAAGAAATGACATTAAAATAGTCCCCATCAAGGTCCCATGGTCCAATGTCAAATTCAAATTTTTCAATCCAAATGTCATCAACTGGTCCCTGTCCTTCAATTAACTTTTTGAATTCTTCAAGTCTGTCAAATTTAATGGCTGACATTAATGTACCAGGATAAACGTCTTCTCGTATAAATTGATATAATTTCTTCTTCTTGTTTGCCATAAGTTCTGGCATTTTTTTCTGATATTCTTCATAAAATTCAGGATGGATCTCTGGGATGACTTCGTGTAAGGCTAGATATTTTTTTGAATCAAAATTACACCCAAAATAGCTGGTAATACTACCTTTGTCAATAAGTCCTCGTTGGTATAAATGATAAAAAAAGAATCCAACATTGCAGTTGCGATATCGTTGATAATTGATTTGGCATCGAGTGGTTTGATACAATTTTTTCCATATATCGGCATATAACTCAATTAATCGTGGACGTATTTGAACTGCATGTAGAATAAAAAAATATACTTGCTTGGTTAATGAGCCTTCTGGAAAATATAATGATATTAATTTAACTATTTTATCGATATCTTGGGGAGTTGCATTAACTAAGGCATAAAATACTTTAATTTCTCCTTCAAATTCAATGGGGATTTGTAAATCCTTAATAAAATCGAACTCTTTAATAACAAGTGGAGCATTCTTACTCATTTAATATTTCAATCCAAAATTTTCATAGAAATTTTTCACAACAATGTTAATCAAAAAAGAATAATAAAATAGATATTTTTTATTTTATTTTTAATTTTTATTATATATTTTGTGTTTATCTTCCAATTTCATTTGTTTTAAACCAAGATAATATTAATATAATATTTTTGATTAATCTTTACTTTTTGTATATACAATGTAATTACACAGGACGATAGAAATTACATATGTAAATACATATGTAATTTTCCGTTAATTTTTTTATTTGAGAAATATTTTTATCTTCAAAAATTTAATCAATTAAAATAAAAAAAGCATGAATATAAAGCAGAAATAATTTTTATTCATTTATTATTGCTAATAAATTATTAAATCTTTAATATTTCTTTGATCATTCTTTTGATGGTGTAAAATGGCACTTTATATTTATTTAAAAATTCTGATTTTATTTCGACTTATTATGATTAGCCAAATCGTTTTGATTTATTTATTCGATGTATTTGAATTATTTGATAATAGTATCGATGTATGAAACCTTTTTTTCTATGATATTTTGCTTCTAATTTTATCTATCAGATATAATCATCTGCAATAACATAGTTTTTTGATCAAAATTAGCAAGAGTTAATGAAAAATAGTTTTTATCTTTAGATTATGAATAAAAATATTGTTTTAAACATAAATATCTGATGTACATCAAAACTTTTGAGTTTATAAAAAGTTACGTTAAAATGTTACGTTAATAAAAATGTGATGTAAAAAAAGTAAAGATTATTTTTGATTGATTAAAATTAATATATCTTTGCATTTCTCCATTTAAACAATGTAATTTTGAAATATTTCATTTTTTATCTATAACATATTATTATGATTGTTATATTCGTTAAGAATTTGAATATAAAATGAAGGAAGTTCACTCTTTCCTATATTCAATCACAATTTGGTCAACTCATTTGAAATTATGAAATAGTGAAGTTCATTTAGATTACCATTTCATTTTTTTAAAATGAGCAAAAAGGAAGGTAAACCAAAGAGAGGACTTAGTGCTTATATGTTCTTTTGCACCGAAAAGAGACCAGAGGTCATGAAAAAGTATCCGGATATGAAATTTGGAGAAATTGGTAAGAAACTTGGAGAAATGTGGAAAGAGTTAAGCGATGCAAAGAAGGAACCTTTTAAGAAGAAAGCGCAAGAAGATAAAGAACGATATGAAAAAGAAATGTCTTCATTGAAATATTCGAAATTGTCAAAACCAAAGAAAACTAAGAAGTCCAAAAAATCATCAGATTCTGATAAATCCGATTAATATAAATATTTTGATAAAATAAGAAAACTGATAATAATGATTTTTTTTCTCTTCTTTTTCATTCTATTTTATATCAAAATATGTATTTAAACAAACAAATTTGTGTTGAAATTGTTTAATAAAACTTTAATTTTTTTTTTTAAATGATGATTAATTATTTGGAAATCTTGGCAACCATATCCTTAAATTCCTTACTCAAATTTTAGCATCCATAAAATGCAAATTCTCCAATTTCTCTAACCGATTTAATTGAAAAATCTGTCAAAGATGTACATTCATAAAATGCTCTCTCTCCGATACTTTTAACTGACTCTGGAAGAGTGATTTTTATTAATGATGAGCATCCTCGAAATGCATAATCACCAATCTCTGTTATTGATGAAGTTATTTTAATTTCATTGAGAGATTTACAATCAGTGAAAAGACTCTCGTTTATGACCTCCAAATATGTTGACAATGTAATATTTAATAGATCTAGCTGATGACAATTTCACACTCTCGAGTGTTTCGCAATTGTAAAAAGCATATTGGCCAATATCCGTTACAAGTTCAAATGGAATTTCAACAAGTGAAGAACAGCCATTGAATGCATCAATTGTCCTGACTGAAGAAGGAAGGTCAATTCTTTTCAGGGCTGAACATGAATCGAATGCTTTGTCACCAATTGAAACAATGGATGAAGGAATTGTAACTTGCTCAAGCGTTTCCTTGATAAATGAATTGAAATGTTCGATTGGCGTTTGCGATTCAATTATTAGACTGATTAATGGCGTATTTTCGAAAGCTTTCTCACAATTTTTGTATCATAATTCATTGTAACTTGAGCGAGATTGGCGCATTCATTACATGTATTAATTTCAGGCACAAGTAATGGTATAACTATTTCTTTTATTTCAGAACAATGGTCAAATGAAATGGATCCTAAATATGTTAATGACGATGGCAATTCTATTTCAGTAATCGATGAGCATTTATAGAATGCATAATCACCAATTGACTTGATTGAAGAAGAGAGATTTACGTTATGTTCTCTCAATGAAAAGGCATTTTAACATTTTTTAAAATCATATCCGATGTATATACGTAAAAAATGATTTTTTCATTCATTGATAGAACGATGCTACATTTATTTTATTGCAGAATAATTGACAAATAAGAAAAGTGAAGTGAATATTTGATCTATTGGTATATGTTATATAGACTTAATCAAGTAAACTTATACCGCTCTTAGCTCAGTGGTAGAGCATGTGACTGTAGAAACATTTATGGTAATCACAGGGTCGCCGGTTCGATTCCAGCAGCGCGGATTTTTTGCTTTTTTTTTTTAAAAAAAAAAAGACTGAACATTAAAAACTGTAACGAATTCTTTTAGATATTAAATTTTCCGATACTTGCCTCAATTAAATGTTTTTAAGCAACTTTCGATATCATATCAAAATGGCATATCTCACCCAATTTAGCATAACAATTTATAAAACAAAAAAAAAAAATGTAAACTCAATGTGCAAATATATTTATTTATTCACTCCTCTAAAAGCTTTTAATTGTTCAA
This sequence comes from Tritrichomonas musculus, assembly GCA_039105265.1. NCBI lineage: Eukaryota > Parabasalia > Tritrichomonadida > Tritrichomonadidae > Tritrichomonas > Tritrichomonas musculus. The sequence continues at coordinate 117,572 of JAPFFF010000025.1, read as the reverse complement.
TATTATCAGATTGATGTTCTGGGTCAAGCTTGTTCATATTTTCATCAAAGTAATAAGTCTGGATTTTTGGTTCTCCACGTCTATAATCTTTTTTGAAAGGGTTTGTTTTGTTTTTAATGTCTTCGTGGCTACAGTTGTAAGGCCAGCATGCTGTGTACGAATCAGTAATTGATGTTATTTCCTGATAATAGCCTCTCAAATGTTTTTGCATTTCACCGTATTCGCCTGAGAACACGCTTTTTGTCACTTTAATATATTTGACAACATCTTCGACTACATTGATATAAACTTTTCTTTTAACGGTTTTCTTCACCTTGTTGTCTCTGAATAATCTTGCTAATCCAAGTGAGCAATAGTCTCCTGCATCCCAATCTCTGTCTACCCATTCTTCAAATTCTCTTTCCACGACATGAACTCTGTTCTCTTTAACTGTGTAAGGAACGTCTTCTTCGACATTCATCATCACTGGCTCTCCTGGCAAGAGCTCATAAATCGGTAACTGTGGTCCATCTGTTGTTTTTGTTTCTTGTCTTTCTTCTTTATATTGCCATTCAACGTCGATGTTTTCCATGTTTCGCGTGTCAAATGGTGCTCGTTGCTTGAGCCATGAAATGAATTCAGGCAGTGATTCCTTGGATGGCGAGTTATTTGGATGCTTCGAATCAAAAAAGAAAAATGGGATTTCTGGGTCTTGATTCAAATTACAGACGTCTTTGATCGTTTGTAACATTATGGATTTCAAGGAAAATTCGCCTGTTGTCATTGATTCTTTTAACTCGGCAATATCTTCGGGATATGCTGGACTATGAGTAACAACAAAGCAAACATGGAACCAAAAGTTACCATTTCCGAAAAAGTTATACAGTCTTTTAATTGAATTCTGGAAATTAGTGTCTAATCGATAATCTGATGCTGATATAACAATTGCAACTGCATTTAAACCAGATTCAAGATTCTTCAAATAATCTGTGATTTTGTTAGAGTTGTTTTGTTCTCCTTCAATGTCATTAAAACCAGGCGGATCGATTCCTAATAAAATAAAATCATCAAAAGGAATTTGTTGGCTTGATACTTCTTTCGTGCATGATACACCAAAACCTGATGTCTTAAATATCTGATGCCCAGCTAGTAGGTTCCAAAAGGTTGATTTGCCGATCCCCATCTTTCCCAATGTCAGAAGAGTGTAAATAGAAGGCTCTTTATTCGCATCCATTGTAAGAAATGAAATGAAACTACTAAAATTGTATTATCAAATTTTTCAATGTCGCGTTTTATAAATTTTAAATCGATTCAAAATATACTTTTTTATTCTGTTAAAAAATGAGTAATTAAATGAGTTGCTTGAAGATTTTGAATCCCCATTCAAATCAATATATCTCAATAAATATGAATTATTTTATCTTTTATTCCTAAATAATAAAAATCTAATCTGTGTATTCAATTTTTTAAGGAGTATATCTTGACATTCAATTTTTTAAAGAATATATCTTGACATTCAATTTTATAAAAATTTTATATGGCATTAAAGTATTTGGTTTTTTCCAACGATTCATCACTTCATTATATATTATGTCTATTCAAGCAAATGATAATCTACATTATTGCAGTTTCGTGCAAATTGGAAAGAGCGGTGCCGGAAAGTCGACTTTTTTGAACTCTCTAATAGATTCAAATGAGTTTAAAACGTCATCTTCAGGAAATTCATGCACACAAGAAATTAAAGTGCGTCAAGTTCAAATAGATGATGTAATGCTTATATTAACAGATGCTCCTGGTCTCTTCGACAGCAATGGAATTGTCCAAGAACAAAAAAATCTGAAAGGTTTAGCGGATTTTTTCAGAGGATTTCAGTATGGACTAAATGGTATTGCAATTGTTATTACGAGTTCTGATTGCCGTTTAGATACAGTTACCAAAAAGATAATTAAATTATTGTATCAGTTCATTGGAAATGATAATTTATGGTCCCACCTTTGTGTTATTGTAACACATTGTCCACAATATCCAGAAGATGTCTTAATTCTTCAACAATCGATGACATCAGGTGAAGATTCTTTAAAAAAGTCAATACAAAAACTAATTAAAGGTATAAGTAATTTAGAAGAAGAGCCACAAATTCCATTTTTCTTTGTTGATTCAAAACATCCGACAAATTCACCATCTCGTGAAACATTACCAATTTTTAAGAAATGGCTTTTTGAGCTTTCATCAATCAAAACTAACAATGTGAAAGATCCAGATGTAAATTATCAGTTCAAAGAAAAAAGAAGTCGAACAGAAACATTTCCTGGTAATATGTGTCCGATATACAAAATGGTCCGAGGAGAAACAAAAAAGATCACTGTCAAAGAAACTGTGCCGGTTATAGCCAAAAAAACTGGAGTTCGTAAAGAAAAAAGAGAAGTTGAATATTGGGAAACCCGAGAATGGGATGCTGTCGATATTTGGTTACTCGGAATAGCAAGAGCTTTCAGGAAAAATAAAGTTAGACATACAAAATGGGAAGATTACGATGTCACTTATCAATATGATGAAGTCGAATATCGTGATAATTATAAAGTAATCGAAAGTCCGGGCGATTTGCAAAAGGTACTCAGAGGATATTATCAGGAGATAAAAAATGTTACAACTTCATGGACTGCATATTGGGATTATGAAGTTGATATTATTGATAAATCTAATCCTACTTATGAATCAGATCATGAAGTCATAAGTGAAACTACAATTGATTATTTTGATGATAAGCAGTCCAAGCTTTCAATGGACAATTATTCACAGCTAATTAATGAACTAAAGGAATTAATCTAAAATGAATCATAAATATATTTGTTTAGCCTTTAAAATGATCTTATAAATTTCAATTATATTATTAATTCTAACTCAATGTATTCTTGAATTTTTTTATAATTAATAATGATTCCTTCAGATGTAATTTATGCTTCAAAAATGAGTAAAAATTTGAAAATTTTAAAATTTCTGAAGTTTACAAAATAAATAAAAAAAAATATCCAATTATAATACCTGTTTATTATTAAAAATTAAATGCCATGTGATGAAAATTTTGTGGGATTATTATCAGATAAGAGCTAAAACTTGGGAAATCTGATTTTGCTTGTACAAAATGAAGGAATATTCTCGTGATATAAAAATTTACCAAAGCTTGTTCAAAGACAAACTTTAAGGACATACAATCATATATATTAATGCATCTAATTCATTACTATTAAATGAACTGTTCATTAATATAAAAAAGTTAATCTTCAATATAAGTCAACTCTAATGATTCCACATCAAGTACCGAGTGAATAATTTGTTGGACTCTGAACAAAGAATCGAATTGATAAATTTGATAATTTTTGAATTTATGGAAATTAAATTCATAAATTACCAATTCTCGATTAAATTCATTATTAGGAAGATTTATGAAATCATGAAGACATCTAATTTGTTTATTCACTAGAGATTTTAGTTGATTAAAATGGAGATCTAAATGTTCTTTGAAATACCTCTTGTGAAGACTTAGCATTTGTTTGAGTGGATCAATTTGGAATTCTTTGATGTGAATAAACTCTTCTATATGACTGTCAAGAACAATTTGGATTTGGCAAATCTGTAAATCAGTTAATTCCATGCATTGTTCATGATTTTGGTCAAACATTGTTTGAATATGTTCATATATATGGGATAATGGGTGATTGCTAAGAATTTTTGATTGTTGAAATTGTAAATTGGGGATGTTGGGCAAAATTGAACAATAAAAGTTCTGATAAAGTAATGATTGTCTTTTACATAGATTTAAAAAATATTGAACATGATCATCTATCAATTGTTCAAAATTATCCCCAATATTCAAATATTGTTTATAAGTATTGATCGAACCTTCAAGCTTCTTAAAGAAAGAGGTCTGGATTTTAGAAGCGTTCCGAATAAAATAATTTAACAAATGATACTCTCTTGATTTCAAGCTTGTATCCATCATGATAAAAGATAAAATTTTATAAAAATTTTTAATTCAAAAATTTTTCTTCCGAAAAAAATAGTCAGATAATAAACGTTCAAATCAAGAAAAATGTAGAATAAGATATAAAAATCTAATTAGGTTTTACTTAAATATTTATAATACTTCAGATGTTTGAAGAGCCTTGATATTTTAAAACTTTTTTGGTTTTGTTGATTAAATACAATCATTATTTCTTAAAAGATTAATAAAAAAGTTAAAACATCTTCTGATTTTAAATTATCACATGATTTTTTGCTTGACTGATTCTATTTGTTCATGTATTATATAGTGATTACATAAATATTATTAATATTTTCAATTTGTTTGATTTATAATATTGTTGAATTGCCTTTAATTAGTGGCAATAATTCTTATCTTTGAATGTTCCCACATTGATTTTTTTGTTTTTGAGTATTTTTTGAGCATATTGATTATTAGATTCTTGTTCTTCAATACATGTAACAATATCATCTTATATATATATATTATTTTCTTGTAAGTTAAAAAAGATTCATATATTCCTCTAATGATTATAATTTTTTTTTTAATAATTGAAGATTCTAAATAAATATAATAAATAATGATTAAATTATAGTTTAAAGTATTCTTTAATTATAGATTTCAAGGATATTGATGATCGTAGTTTCTTCTGTTACATTTCTTAACACAAACGGCCACAATTATTATTATGACAACTACAGCAATGCAAGCAATAACGATGCCAGCAATCGCGCCTTTCGATAAGCCTTTCTTCTTCTTCGGAGTTTCTTCATTCTTATTTGTAGCGACGAGGCATGTTCCGTTCTGTCCTTCAGTGGTGCATTTTGCATATGGATAAGCAGAAGAATCTTTAGAGTATTTTTCTTTCCATGCTCGGCAATCAAAATTAGAGCCACACATAATTGTAGCACTTTTTTCATCATCTAGTAACTTTCCGTTTTGTTTAACGACGATTTCTTTACAAATTCCTTCAATCAAAGACTTTCCAAAATTAATAAATGAAGTGTCGGTGAGAGTAATGACTGTTTTATCATTGAATTTTGCTTTTCTTTCGATCTTCATTTGTGATCCTGCATCGCATGTAATTGAATTGCTAAAGATAGCGCTTGTTACTTCAATATTTGAGCCTTGGTTCATTTTCAATGATCCAATTGACGTGTCTGACAATGCATTATTATGATATGTTTCAATTTTGCTTTTCATGAAAGTTTCAACTTCTTTGAACTCGACTCCAGTTGATCCTTCAGGCACATCAATGTGAATGGTGCCGTCACTAATTGTCAGTTTTTGCAATGAAATTGGAACTGAATTAGTTATTTGGTCAGATACAAAAGAAATTTTACTATTTTCATTGTTGAACAGATTTAAAGGCGCACTTGATTGTGGCAAGTTGACGGTTGGATTTTTAGAGTTCGCGTGAAGTCCAATGGCACCATGAAAATCGGTTTGGCCTTCCTGCTTCTTGATCGTTATAACTGAATTCTCATTCTGTGGTGAGATGAATAGGTTGCCCTTATTTGAGTTGCCACTGATTACTGTTAACTCGTTTTGATCGGACTTGATTAATAAAATGTCGTCTTCTTCATTTGTGACTGCGTTTTCGTTCCCTTCTTTGTCTTTGAATCCGTTCTCTGTGAATATGATTTCTGAACTACTTGACTGATATGAGTCGTCTATCGAAGGCGCTGGTAGTGGAATTTCAACTGGCACGTCTGTGTGATCATCTGGCGAAGATGGTGCATGATCCGGTTCTGTTGACTTTGATGATAATTCGGATTCAGAGGAAATCGTTCCTTGATCTTCATCAGAGGAAATTGATGAATGTTCTTCATTTGAAGAAATATTTGATTGATCTGCACCAGAAGAAACGTTAGATTGGTCTTCATTGGAAGAAGCTTGTGTTTGATCTTCATCAGAGGAAATTGATGAATGTTCTTCATTTGAAGAAATATTAGATTGGTTTTCATTGGAAGAAACGTTAGATTGGTCTTCATTAGAAGAAGCTTGTGTTTGATCTTCATCGGAGGAAATGGATGAATAACTTTCATCATCAGAAGCATTTGTTTGATCGATATCAGAGGAAGCTGTTTCTTGGTTTTCTTCAGAGGAAATTGCTGATGATTCGGCATCAATAGATGACTCAACGTATTCAGATGAAGATGGAACTTGGACTTCTTCAATAAAAGGGTCGCCAGTCAAGTATTGTTGTTCTTCCATCATTCTCACTGTACGAATGAATTGTTCAATTGGAGGGCATTTGATTCCGTTTTCATAAATATAATCGCCCATTTCATAAACCATTTTGTTAACGTTACTTTCATTGCATTCATATTCAACATCGTCAATTGTAATAGTGAATGATTTTTCATCGTCAGCGATTTTATATGGAGCGCAATTATAAATTCCAGGAATGCAAGCGCTTCCAGCAGCGCATATTTCATCAGGAAAATGGATCATTTGGAAATCATAAGACCATTCGCCACCAATTTCATCATTGCCATTAGGATTGTAAAACTTCTCGGCATTGCAATAAGCCTCAGTATCTGCGTAATCCTTCCATTCAGACAGTGAGCAATTATAATAAGGATTCAAAGTAATGTTCACTTTGTTTAGTCCTCCAAGCATTTTAAATGTAAATCCGCATTGATCATTGATTGGATCAGTTGAAGGACGATAGATGTATTGTTGAGGGAAAACATTTTGTGGAGGACCAATTACGAAATCTTTTATATAATTTCCATCAATTGAATCTTTATTTCCCCAAACTAAAGGTTGTATCTTGGTCCACACAATGTCGTAGTTTCCGGTATCAAGAAGAATTGCTGCTGTCAAAGGAGTGAATCTGCTGTAAGGTCCATTTTCTCCTTGAATGCTGACGCCAACCATCAAGTCTTGATTTCCAATTCTACAATCAGGATGACTTCCTGCTGTTCCTTCTCCTCCGCCATCTTCGATTTCAATGCCAGATGGAACAGTCACACCGTTGATTGTGAAATTTTCAACTCCCCATTGCATGACTGCAAATTTATGTGAAAATGGAGTAACTAGGAATGTATGTTTCTTGCCAGTTGCTTCATCATTTAATTCAACTAGTGGTGATTCATATGGAGTGGTTGAGTCTTTGGGATGATAATAAGGAAATGAATCTGAAGAGACTCCTAATGCATGCATGATTTCATGAACTACTGTATAGAAAAAGTCAGTGTTGGTTGAGTTCTCGTTTTGTGCTTCAGTTGGAAGATATCGGGAGTTTACATAGATTGCTCCTTGAATTGGTCGATATGTTTCACTATCAGTGGTTACATAATGTGCAGATGCTAATGTTTGAGAATCACCATAAGTTCGGATAAATACGGAAAGATAAATGTCTGTGTCACTAATTGGATTTGGGGAATCTGCGAGATTAAAATAACCTTCAAGACTTGTGGTAATATCAATTGGAGTATTAAGTCGATCAACTAAAAGAATGCTTTGCAAATAGTCTCTTACATTCTCCATTGTTTTTTTGAGGGCCACTTTTTGGGTTTCATTAGGTATATCTATGGCTTCGCAAGTAAAAATTGTATCTTGCCAAGTAATTGGTTGGCCATCATTAACGCATTGAAATTCATCTTTGTCAATTAGAAAATCTAAGTAAATTCGGATTGGTTCTCTTTCATTTGTTAATGTTCGCTTATTTCTAGATTTTGAGTTTTCAAAGGAAATGGTACGAACTTTGGTTTGCCTTTGTATTTTATCGTGATCACAATAATGGTAAAAATGTGTTTGGTGAGATAAAGAAATGAATACGAGAGTAAAAAAAACGCCGATCATAAATTTATATTTTCACACAAAAAGCCGCTAAAAAAATAAAAATTTAAAATAATTAATATCTTCCTTATCTATAAATAAATAATTGATTATATATATTTTTAATTTAAATAATAAAATATTAATTTTATATTAATTATTTTTTATGAAATAATTGATTATTAATCGCTATAAATTGTCATGAAGTAAACTATATATTCGAGAATTATTTAATTTAGTTACGAATTATCTCAAAAAAATTGAGAATTTTTTATTAGTTAATGATTTTAATTTATCAATAATTTAATAAAAAATGTAAAATAATAAAAATAAAATTCATTTTATTATTTTATATATATATATTTTAAAAAATTGATAGAATATCAAATTCAAAGAAATTCAAAAGGAGAACTTTACATATTCAATGTTAATATAGAACTTTTTATATCTCCATACCAAGGATCTAATAAAACGATAAATTTAAAAAAAGCATTTTAAGGCATGACCTTTCGATGATGGATTATATTTTTTATTTTACAATTTGTAATTAAGATTATATGAAAATTCATAGGGAGAACTTAAAATATTAGATATTTTTTCGCTCTTATCATTTTTTCTGAGGGAAATTTAGGATTTCAGCTCCTGAATTATATTACAAATAATTATGGAATTTTCTCCTCAGTATATAGGTTGTCAAGATAATAAAAAAAATTTTGAATAGTTTATTCTCACAATTTTTAATTTTTCGAAATTCATGAGTGAACAAAGCAAGATTCAGCTTAATCCAACCTGTATTTTGCAGGTCCCTCTTCAAACATATTGCGACGATTTTATATTTCTTGTGAATGGAAATGAATTTAAAACAAGTAAGTTAATCTCAGATTTAATCTCCCCAAAAATCAGTAAACTTCATCTAAGTGATCCAACCATCAACCAATTTACCATCAATACTACCCAAAACGGCAATTTTTCCAATATTCTTAAGCTTGTCAATTTCAATGAAATTAATATTATCGAATCTGAGATTCCATTTTTTTCGGAAGTTATTGAAATTCTTGGTAACGATTCAATTAATTTTTCTTATCAAAAATCAGTCGAAATTTCCGTAAACAACGTCATCAGCTTACTCCATCAACATGAGCAATTTGGAATTTTTTACAAAAAGCAGCTACAAAGTGAAATCGAGTTTGCATCATCACATTTTTATGAAATATGTCAAAAGGAGCGAGAAAACGAGCTTCTAACCCTGTCATTTGATACACTTTTCAAAATATTCAATAATTCAAAGCTAAAGGTCAATTCAGAAGATCAATTATTACGGTTTATAAATCGTCTCTACGCCAATGATACAAAATTTTGTGAGATGTATCAATTTGTCTGTTTTATGAATGTGACATGTGAAATGATAAATGAATTTCTTAATGTATTTAACGTATTTGACATCACCGGTGAAATCTGGTCCAAACTGTCAAACCGTTTGAGACAAAAAGTGACGCCAAATGAGAATAATAATCGATATAAAGAAAAATTAATTCAATCTTCTGCAAAAACAATTCAATTCTCTGGTGATCAATTCAATGGAATAATCAACCACATAACGAAGACGCTTCGAGAAGAAATTAGTGTCACTTCGTCATCATGTTACAGTATTGGTCATATGGCAAAAAATGTAATATTGTACGACGATCAATATAAGTCGTTTGAGTCAAATAATCAGAAAGATGACTGGATATGTTTCGACTTCGTTAAGAGGAAAGTGTGGCCTGCTGCGTACTCGATCAGGTCTGAGGATAGACGTCCAAACTATTATAATTTGAAGAGCTGGGTGATTGAGGTGTCAAATGACCAAAGCAGGTGGGAGATTGTTGACAGGCAAGATGGTAGCAATTATTTGAATGGGCAAAGATACTCGCATCTCTTTACTGTGAGTAACCAAATGCAGGAAGGATTCAGGTATGTCCGATTGAGGATGACAGCACCAAACTGGTCCAACAACAATTATCTTATTATTGAAGCCTTTGAATTATTTGGGAAGATGGAATAACCATCATTAATTTTTATTAACCAATTTTCTAAAAAATATGAAGTTATATTTTTACTTATTATATCAATATTCATTTAAATGCTTCGTGTTTTCTGTATTTAAAATAATTGACAAGTTTTTCTGAATTTTTAATAATTGACAAGTTTATCTCCATGAAATTCTATTTTGAATATATTTTTGATCAAGGTCTTCACATTCGATGCAAAAAAGAAATTGAATTTAACAGTACAGAAATGATAATATCATAAGTGTACCTATTTATAAAATAAATGAAGAAACAGGAAAGGCAACAGAGATAGAAACAATTCATTATAACATTTCTCGAGATTAAGATTTGATTAATAAAATTCATTTCCATAAACATCGGCCTATATTTAAATTTATGCTTATTTAGAACCAAGATGGTCTTCAATATTCTATTAAATTTTCCAATAATATAAATTATTCAAGCTTTACTCTAATTCAATATAACTAATAAAGCTTATATTAGTAATATCCAAAAACAAATCTAATTTCTTTTATTGTTTTTTCCCAAATTATACGGTTGTTTTTGACTACTGTTTATTTTATTGCTTTATTAAAAAAAAAACTTATATTGTAGATAAAATTTTATCATTCTATATTTATATTTTCATATATAAACTAAAATCAAAAACGATAAGACCCTCAAAGGTGAAATTTAATTCAATTTTGACCAAAGGTGCCTTATCGTTTTTGACTCAAGTGTATATTTAGCAAGTCTATAATAGGCCAAAAATATCAATGTCCATTAGTGTAAAAATGATGGCATATTAATCATTGATAATAAACTAAAAGTGTAAAAAATATTCTGTTTAAAAAAAATGGTAAATTTAAATGAAATATGAATTTTTAATGAATAAGCCTTTGAATAATATCATTCAATGTTAATAAATCGTAGGAGAAATCCCCCGATAGAATTTTATCGACAAACATCTCGTAATTATTTTCATTGAGAAAGAGAGGAATGTTACGATTATAATTCACTTCGGTGAACCCAAATTTGTCAACGTAAAATGGATTCAAAAATCCAGCATATTTAGAATCAATCATAAGACACAATGGGTTTCGTATCCCAGTGTACATTATCGTTGAAGGATAAACGCGCTTTGAGTAAATAGATAGTAAAATAACTAATGTATTTTCATCACAACTAACCACAAGTTTCTTATATCTTTCTATTTCTGCATTTTCATTATCATTGTTATTGTTGTTTTCATTGCTGGAATGAACTTCTTCAAAGTTATTAAAATGGTTGATTAGATAGTTATAGTCCAAGAGGTTGATGAATGAGATTTTCTTTGTGAATTCAAGGGGGACGTTGTAAGGACTTTCTGCAAGCTTGATGAATTCTTTTGGTAATTTCATGAATGTGAATGGCATTAATTCAAAGGATTCTCCATTATCAATGTCAATTGAAGTGAACTTTACATTGTACCTTTTTGAAAGATTGCTGATTTCAAGAATGTCATCCCAATCAATGATGTCATCATCTTCTTTCGTAACATCTTCGTCCAGAATGAAATGTTCAGTAAGACAAATCCTCCTCATAAGCAAGTAGGTTTCCTTTTCTAAGTCATCGCTTCGTTCTGAAGTAACAGAATCAATTACAGCAGATATGATATTATTAACTTTGTTTTTATCAGTAAAAATATCATCGCATTCGACAAGTTTCTTTATGAATCTTTGGAAGGATGTCAATCTTGATTCAACATCAATTTCTGTGTTATCCTTTTGGTTAATGATTTTCATTTCTGGCTTCTTATAAATACGATATGCATACCAAACCAGAAGGAAAAGATTAGTAGCAAGTATCTGGTTCTTTGGGCAATCAAGTGAATCAGGACGATTTCTTAGTCTTATTTCAAATGTCTCAATCATTCCACTTAATGATTTTACCAATTCAATAAACATATCGATTGATCCATAGTCAATACAATTAAAGAATAATGAAAACCTTTCAACAAATGCTTTAATTGCTGAAATTGCATTGTATTTGTCTTCACATAATGTAAATTCCTTCGTATCTGAGAAGATCTCATTGATTGAAATATCTTCTAAACATGGAAGGAAATAATTTCTATTGGAATTATCCATCGGGCATTTATAAGTGTCACCATCCATGTTTGTGACGCATTTTTCATGAATTGGATGTTGGCAAATTCCAAATTGAATAACAAAGTTTGCACCTGCCGTCAATCGTTTCTTTGTTGTATCACCATATGCTTTAATTTCCATCAATTTTTTCATTATATCTTCAAAAAGTTGTGCTCTTTTCAACAAATCAGAATCACTTTCATTTTGATTAAACTGCAAAGTATTTGTTAACAAATTAATCAAATCTTTTTGACTTCCGAAATCGTATTGATTATCATCAACAGAAACTCCTTCAACAGTGCTTTCAAATAATGGAGGCTTGTCAAAAATGAATGGCAGTTTGGTACGATACATATAAATTGGATAAGAAAGAATCTCTTTCGTCGATTCTGAGCAAATGCAGCATTTTTCTTTAATAAATGGAATTGGTGAACTATTGCTTATTGATAGTGAGTCCGATAGGCAATATTTGTTCCTCTTATTTTGAAATTGCTTCAATATATCTTCTTTCATTTTGTTAACTTTTTCTTTTGCTTCTTTCTTCTTTTTTTCTTCTTGGTTTCCATCATCTCCAGCAAATCCATCAAGCTGTATATTTTGTGAAATCTTTTGTAATGTTTCATTGCCAAGGGGACCTTTTGCTTTCAATAGTTCTATTATTGACTTAGGTTCTTTCTCGTTCAGAGCAATTTTCATGTTCAAAAATGCGACGAAATTCGCTGAATTCATCCTGTCTTCAATAAATCCATCCTTAATGTCATCTTTTCCTTCGATCCTAAAGTTGTAAATAATCCTTTTCAGCTGAGAAACTAAATCAAGAACTGATGTACAATGAATACTTGTTTGTTCATCAAAAGTAGCCGATTCAGTTTGATTAGTTTCTTCTTTAATTGTTTCAGAAATGAATATAAGAGTGTTCATTGCAAGATTCTGTACAATTTGGATCATATTATCTTTATTTTCAAAATCAATCAAAGAAAAGTAAATAACAGCCAAAACACTAGGTGTCAGTAATAATTTTCTCAATCTGATATTCAGTCCTTCTGAGCTGCTTAATGAATTATTATTATTATTATCATTACCATTAGGCTTGAAGAAATATGTTTCTTCTGATTCTCCTTTTGGAATTTCTAACAATTTATTTGGATTCTTTGATAATTCTTTGTTTATGTATTTTTTCTGATTGGAAATGCTATCTGAAAACACAATAGGATTCCATTTCACTTCTCTTTTTAGGTAAAACTTAGTTGCATTTGCTGCGAAGTTTTTATCTCTTTCATTATTTCTATTATTTTCATTATCATCGTTAATTTGGTTCTCTTCATTATTGCGAACTTGATTTTGATTTCCATCATTGTCATTAATTTGATTTTCATTTTCGTCTTCATCATCGTCGTCATTGTCATCATCATCACTACTATGTATGCTATGATTAATTAGGTTATCATTGTCCATATGATCTTCATTATCATTATCTGTTACGTTTTCAGTGCCGTTGATTTCATTTTTAGTTGTTGCGACCTTCATTAAAACTCTGTGGAATCTCTCAGAGAATTCGTAATCATTCGGCATGCATGAATCAGTTAAGATAAACAAATTATAGAGTGTCTTATTTGGATCACACTTCAAACTATTTATTATAAATTCTTCGATGTATTTCTCATTGTTTTCATCATTGAAGCTTACACGATCATTAACTATGAGGAGACAAACATACAAGAAAACATACATTTTGGTTCCAATGACTGTTTCGTATTTCGGATCAAAAAGTCCAACTTTTCTAGCGATTTCATATGCAAAGAACTCTTTTATCATGAATTCATCATTCGAATTATCGTTGTCGCATTGAAGTCCAATTGTAAGTTGTAGAGCAGGCAGAGGAATTAAATTACATAAAATTTTCATATATCCAGAGAGTTGATCATACATTTCCAGTAATAAAGCGTTTTTTTGATTCGTTATGCCAATTTCATAACAGTATTTTGAAAGAAGCTTCTCTAAGGCAACTATTCCAAGCTTAATTCGAAGTGGTTGGTAACTTTCTTTGCATAAAAAGCGTGCAAATTTAATCTTAAAAAAGTGGTCAAGTTGGAACAGAGAACAAAAGGCATCAAATATAGGATAAGAAAAATAAAAAGCAGCACCGTTGTAGAATGATCTATAATATTTTGATGGATACGAAGTAAAAAGATTTTTAAAAGCAGATTTGAACTTTTTGAAGAATGATGGATTTGATTCTCTGTTTGGATAAAGATACTTTGAAACCAGGACATCATTTTCAGAACCATTTTCATTCTTATTTATGAGGAAAATCGGATTTATGTCAATTTTTTCCAGCTCTTCTATTAGTTTGTTCACTCTCAGGCTTGGCTTGTTTTTGAAGGATTCACAAAGTGATCTAAATAATGCATAATACTCATACAAAGGAAATCTGTGCTGATAAAAGATCATTTTTTTGAAGGATGTGACAACAATTGAATTGTCTTTCTCTCCTTGCTTTGCACATGTAAAAATTGAAGTGAAGACGCGATCAAAAAAGAACTGAACTTTTTCCTCGGGCTGATTCAGAGTGATATCTTTTAAAAAAATGATTGGAATAAAATACTCATGATAAAATGTATAAGATGGATCAATAATATTGGTAAAAATATTTTTGTAACCAGCCAGTACTTTAACAGCTGATGTAATCCAATCCCATCCGTTGTTTTGGTAGTTGTAGCGGCAGATTGGCTCTGAAAATAATACCCGAATCATGTCAAGAAACATCATGTAATTTTGGGCTATGCCTATTTTGCTATCAATGTAATATTGTAGGATTATTTTATCAAAAAATAGATGGTAAAATGATTTGGAAAATTCTCTTATGAATTCTTGATCGGTAATCAAAGAAAAAGTTAACTTGTGAAAAAGAAAATTAAATGTTTTCGAATATGAAGGGATGTTGAAGATAAAATCGTCAAAATCAATTTTTTTTGTTAATGATTGTGCAACTAAACGTCGGAACCCATCGCCAAGAAAAGTAAAAGAAAGAATAAAATCAAATATTTTTTTGATATTGGAATCCGAAGCTGTTGAATAAGCTTTAAAGGAAGAAAAAGCAGCACTAAATATTGTATTTGTTAGAGTTTCTCTTAAAGTTTCATCCAAATTATTTTCTGGATTAGTTTCATCCGAATTAATCCCTTTGTGTTCTGAGCAAAAAATTGTATTTATAAAATAATCATGATCTCCACAATTGCAAATGTCATATTTTGTTGGAAAAATATAATAATTATGACCTTCATGATTTCCTTTTAGGAAACATTGAAGGCAAATTGAAGAGAAATCGCCGGTTTTCTTTGAGCAATCGGCACAATATACAAATAATTTTGTTAAAGTTGATGTATAATTTGGGCAAATGGCATAATGAGCTTCTTTTTTATGATGAGAAAAAAACTCATCATAGGTTTCGAATTTGGAAAGAGAACAGATCATTTTTTTGCATTCATCAATGGCGCTTAAAGGATCTGAAGAAAAAAGTAAGGAAAGTTGATCAAAATCCATAAAATAATAATAATTTTGACAATTTAATGCCTTTTCTGAGGAGATAACGATAATTTTCAAAAAGTTAATGAAAAATTTCGCTTTCTTAGCGAAAAATTTTTCTTTAATAGCGAAAAAATAAAAATCAGGATAAATTGCATAAACTTATTTCAAATAGTAACACATCAATGCCTTCATTAAAAACAAATTTTAATTTTTTTGGGTTGTTTAATATTGATCAATGTTTTTTTCAGCAAAAAAATAATATTTTGAAAAATCCGAAAAATTGGTTTTTATTTATATTGTAATAGATAGTTTAAAACTATTAGCAATGGTTCAACCATTCAAAAAAAAAACAGGAGAAGCTTTTTACATTACCCGTCATTATCGATGCTTTTTCCATCAAGTTTACTAAATATTATTATATTAATTTCTATAACGAATGTATTATTTATTATTAATAATAAAATCAAAAAAATTGCAATATTTTATGCAATAAATGCATTTTGATAACCACTTTTTCAGAATAACCTACAAAAAATTTTGTTTCTGAAACTCTATATAAAAAGCAAATTATTATATTAATAAGAAATTGAGATATAGTATATTAAATTATAGGTTGGCATAGATATAATAATGTGACTTTTTCATCACACCAATTTTAGACTTTGAGAAAATAAAAATGACTTTTTGAGATATTCTTTTTAGACTTTCGGATATTTTAACGTTTTTTTCTTCACAACTTTTTAGACTTATCAAAATTTTGATGACTTTTTCATCACGACTTTTTAGACTTATGTACATTTCAGTGATTTTTTAATCATACACTTTTAGACTTAGAATAATTAACTTGACTTTTTCATCAATCAAATTCGAGTCTAAACTCAATTAAATCTTTTTCATCTCCTATTCAAAATTGAAAGATTTTGCTTTTTTCTTTCAATTTTTTTTTTATTCGGTTTTGCCATTTTTATTTTTAGTTTCAAGAAAAAGCAGCCAGAGACAAAACTTTATATTTGTCATTAGAGTAGGCAACAAAAAGATCAAATGCATTCATCTGTAGTAGCTAAGCTAGCCATGGAGGTTTAAGGCTTCCATTTTAAACTATTCGCATGATTTAATAAAAATTTTCATTTTTATTCAATTTTTTTTTACTAATATAAATTGAATACTTTTGATTTTTAAAAAAAATAATTTTCATCCCCCGATAGCTACTTTTTAATAAAAACCACAAATAATCATTCAAAATATTGAATAAAAATATTCAATTTTTTTTCGAAAAATTGAATAAGAGATGAAAACAATTTAATAGGGTTTACCTATATTTTCAATTTGAATATTATAAAGTGTAAACCATACAATTATGTAATATGCAAATATCTTTATAATTAATAAGTAATATCATTGATATTTTTGTATATTTTATAATATTAATATATATAATCATTAAATACTTAATAAATAAGAGATCTGTCGAAAAAACAGGAGAGTAAATATCTTTGAATAATCATTAATTAAGATCAAAAGAAATCGAGTTCAATAAATCTTACTTTATTAAATTAATCCTTTTCATAACTTTGTTGCTATTGATTTTTTGTTTTAGATTATATGTCTTCATTTGTTTGATCAGGTGAATTTTCTCCTACTGAATCTTTTTCTGCATTTTTCATCATCTTTTTCTTTCTAACGCATACAATGACTACTATCACAACCACAATAGCAATGACACAAGCAACTACTATAGCTGCAATACAAATATTTTTGATTAATTTTTCATCATCTTCTTCGTCATCTTTATCATCTAATTTTTTCCCTGACATTTCTACAGTTATTGTTTTTTTATCATAAACAACAGAAATTTCTGGTTTTTTAGATGATCCCCAAGCAGATTCAGTAATAACAAATTTTTTCTTTTCATCACTTAAATAAGGTCTATTTTTTTTAATCTCTTCCATTATTGTAACATTTAATGGTTTGGGATCACTTAATTCAGAAGAATCTTTGAAAACATTAAGAGATATTCCATATGTAATTAAACAAAACTTGTCTGCCATATTATATGTCACTTGAGTAACATCCGTGTATGAACCAGATAAATAGGCCCGGCCTAATACCCATTGTGAATCTTTGTAAGAAACACGAAATGAATACTCTTCATCGGTATCTAAGATGCAATATTGTGATACAACATTTATTCCATCCTCATAAGTAATGCTTTTTGATGTTGTAGGGTCAGCAATGAGATATTTTGTTTTAATTCCATATTTTGTATAGCCAAATGAACAAGAACTGAAGTATACATTTTCACAATTAAGATCATGGCCAACAATATTAACCATAAATCCCATAACGATAAGAAATGATACTTTTGAATCAATTTTTCCATAAAGATCTACCTCGTTTTCATATTTTGCTTTGGTTTTTCGTTCATGAGATGAAAATGCATTAGCTAATGCTATTTGACTTTGCATGCTTCCATTATATGATACTTGTACCATAGTTTTGACAAATGCGTCAAAGAAATTGGATGGATAATCTTCTAAAAGTGAAGTTGTACCAATTGAACTTATAGTTAATGTAACAACCATCTTACTGGGCAGTCCATTGAAGTTAACGGCTCCTGATAATCTATTTGCTGATATATAAACAGTATCAATATCGGATGGAATACTCTGAAGGGCTGTACTGACACTTCTTGTTACTATTATTTTTTCAAAGTACTTTGTGGGCTCGCATGTAGGATATGATGGATAGTTTTCACACCATTCTTTCAATTCTTTCAACTTTTCATCAAAGCTTTGTTGTATAGTATTGATGAAATCTGGGTTTACATTAACTCGTAAAACAATTAAGGCCATCTTCGGGTTGTCCATTTTGGCAAGTATCATTAGGAAGGAGAGAAGAATATGCATTTAGGAAAATGATATTATTTTACTCAAAAACAATTATATTGAATTATTTCAGAAGTAATTCAAAATTCATTGTAAAACGTTGTCACTTTTAAATAAGAATTCAAAATTCAAAGAAATAGAAAGACGTATTTATATAATTTCCATGATTACTTGAATTGATAAACAATTCAGACTATAAGATTATATAAATAAAGATTAGAAATGCATTTTTTTTATCTGCAAGTCCGATTTAAGTTAAAATTAAAAGTTAGGTAAAACAATCATCAATATAAATAATAAATGATTTTTAAAAGATTTTGATTGCTAAATTTTGTAATTTATCAAAATTAAATATTATTATGATATCATGTTTTTTTGATTTATTTATGAAAATTATGATCTTGTTGTATTGTATGAATTATATAAATATTAAATATACTTTGTTTTTTTATTTGATCTTTTTGTATAAAAATATTTTTATGATATAATCAAATTCTTGCTATTTTGTGAGATTGTTTGTCTTATATTTGCTTTTATGATTTGACGCGCGTTAATTTATTATAATATAATTCTGTTGTTTAAATGAAGATTAATATGTTACATATAAAACATTCAATATTTTTAAATATGAATTCAAAATTCAAAGAAATATAAAGTTGTTTTAATAATGATTAATTTTCAGTTTTTAGAACCAGATTTCCATGATTACTTGGATTGATAAACAATTCAGTTTATAAGATTATATAAATAATGATTATTAAACCTTTTATTTGAAAATCTTAAATTAAGGTACAAATCCAGTACGTTTAAAATTGATAAGAAAATCGTTAAAAAAGTGAGATAATGCCCCTCTCAGAAAAAGTTTAGTATTTCTTAGTAAATTTCGATGATTCTGAGGTTTACATATGACACTTTATCGTAAAAATAATTGAAAAAAAAAATATTTTATGTTTTTTTATATCACATTTAATTTGCTGTTATTTAACGTACTGGATATGTACCTTAATCAATATTTCATTCTATACTTCATAAAAACTCATATAAGGTTCATTAAATCTACGAGATATATTCAATTAGAATGTGAATAGAATTCCAATTGATCAGAAAACACCAGAATAAAAGAGTGATAGCGTCACAAAAACAGTTGGGACTTAACAACACAGTATTTTCGAACGCTACAAAATTTTTGTATTGTCTTTTTCATGGTTTACCTCTTTGTATTTAAGAAAGCCAGCGCCTTTTGTTCCTATTGCTTTTATATTGCCACCAGTGATATTGATAACTGAACAATTAGCACTGTTTGAGGCACCAATGCCTGCCCCACAAAATCCAATTGCTATGATATTATTTGTACGTTAGTTCAGGTCTCATTTTGGCGGGACCCGATTCCTGCTGAGTAAGAAAAACCGACGCCTTCAACGCTTGCAAAAATCGAACCAATCCAATCGATTTTTGATGTTTTTAACGATCGAATGGACACCCCACTTATGTCATCACCAAAATATGCCGAAGAGTTGATTGTTCAGTTATTGATGACAAAATATGTCTTGATGATGCCCTGAACCAATACCTGACGCTCCGTAACTATATGAAGTGATATAACCACCACCAATTCCTGATCGGTAATTACCTCTTGCTGTCAAATTTCCATCGTACTAGCACCAACACCAAGACCACTTCCATAATTGTATGTAGCTTGTAGCCCACGAGCTAATATATTTCCATCATTTATGATAATTGTGCTGATTTTCGCTTCTAATGTTTTGTGATTATTTCCAGTTCCTGCTGCTTCTCCGAAAGTTAAACCAGTTTTGTTTCCGTTATTGAAAATGAGACTTTTGCAATGTCCGCTATATTCGCCTGTCCCAATTCCCGCTCCTTCTTTGTTTCCTTCGATGTAAAGATAGTCATCTTTAAGTGATTTTGAGTAGGTAAAAGTAAAAGATGACTCATTAGCGCATTCGATTCCAGCGTCGTGAGATGATGATTGTAAGATATTATTTTTTCATTCATATTTTAAAGCAATATCACTGTAATGAGTGAGTTAGTTCAATATAGACATTACGTAGCGTGACTTCAATCCTCGAGCTATTTATGATAATTAGATGCTTTTCTTAATAATATTTCGTTTGTTTTCCTTCAATTATTAGATGATCAACGTTTTCGTACGTAATATTTCCATTACACTCGCACACATTATAATTGCAGTCACTAAAACCGTCATCCATTGAAAATTCGCACACTTCGTGCTTTAAAATGACAAAAGCATAAACATCTGGAGATTATTGAGAGGCAAAAATTTAACAATTATTATGAGCAAGAAATCGTTCATATTATCATCAGCAGGATTAAAAAATCTAGTCCAAAATCAAAGTTATGGTGACGACTTTACAGTAGTGTTTTTAATATGGTAACGGTATTTAAAGTGGTAACGCTTTTTTTTTTAGAAAAAAAAATTTAAAAATACAAAATTTAATTTTTTTCAACATAAAACAGAGTTTATTTAAATTAAATTATATAATAATATTTACCATTATTTATATGATATTAATCACAAGGTTGTGTATCTATCTGTCTCAAATCCTTAAAGTTTTTCGTCAACCAATTAAAAAAGTTAAAATCAAATTACTTCATTACCTTTTTAAAATTTTTGATATTTTCTTATATAATTAGTTTAGCATCTATTCATCATTCATAATTTATTCATCATTTAATTATAAATGATAAATACTTTCTTTTGAAAAATAAGAATTATTTAAAAAATGTAACCATTTTCATAAGGGGGAACTTTTTTTAGCCCCCAAAAATTGAAAGGAAAATTGGGGGAAAAAATGTTAAAATGTGTTTTTTAGCCCCCACTTTTTTGAAAACTTTTTCAATTGAAAATAATCGTAAATGTATAAAAAAAAAAGAGCAAAAAAAGCATATTAAAATAAAATAAATGCAAAAAAAAGGAAATTATTTATTAAAAACATATAAAGATAAAAATAAAACGAAAAATTCTAAAAAACATCAATAATTCTTGATGATTACTTTATTACGATAAACAATTTAATGATGGATAGAATAAAAAGGTAAAGAATCATTAACTCATACTGGAAATTATAAATTATCACCAAAAAAGCCATAAAGATGGGGTTTATATTAACATGAATAAATAATTATATTTCATATTCATTATAAAAATATGAAAGTATAATGTTTGGTTTAAGTTTAAGATCATTTTGGGCAAAAAGAAAATGTTGCTGCGTTAAATAATTTAATTAAATTGATCCTAAATAAGAATTCGTGTGTTTCTCTTATTACCAAAATTTTTGTGAGAATATATGGTTCTTATAGAAACTTTTTGAAAATACTTTGACCATATAAACTATCAAAATAATATAAAAAAAAATCGTTTAGTAAAAACAATATAAAGTCGTTTAGTTTTTTTTCATGGACAACAAAAATGATTAAAAATAGAGAAATTCTTTGGTGAATAAAATAATAAACGATATTCGAAAATAATTACACACATATAACCAAAAACGCAAAAAAAATTTTTAGAATATATATCTTTAATTAAACAAAACATTATATAAAGAAAAAATAATATGAATAAAACCTTTAATCATTTTATTTCTATCAAATTCAAGAGATTAAATGCCCTTTTTTACCTATAAACAAAGAAAAATAATAATATCTTTTTATATTTTCAACCAATTCTATTTATTTATTTAGTAATATGCATATATGAGCAACAAAGAAAAAATATTTTGGGAAATACTTGCGAAATGATAAGTCTATGGAATGAAAAATACTTATGAATAAAAAAATTTGGGGGCTAAAATACAACTTTCAATAAAAAAATAAACAAAAAATCATTTAGCCCCCAAAATAGAAATGTGATATGAAAAATGGGGGCTAGAGTGCATTTTCCCTTTCATAAGTGTTTATACAAAATAAAAAAGTCTTATGAATGCTTTTGATTATTTCCTTAAATCCTTTTTATATTTGATTGTATATTAGAAGATTAATATTATTATACTATGCTATTTACTTTTAACTCAAGCATAATGCTTTTTATGGGTCAAATGAATATGCTTTGAATGGCTCAAAATAAATTGAATTATAACCTAAATTAGAAGATTGATCAATTTATCTTTATTATATAAATATATAGTTTATTGCGCTGTATTATTAAAATAATAACATAAAAGTAATAATCTATACTAGAAGTTTTCTATTCTTATAATGATCTCAAA
Source organism: Tritrichomonas musculus (assembly GCA_039105265.1). NCBI lineage: Eukaryota > Parabasalia > Tritrichomonadida > Tritrichomonadidae > Tritrichomonas > Tritrichomonas musculus. The sequence goes on along the minus strand of JAPFFF010000025.1, from coordinate 94,967 downwards.
AACTGAAAAATACATAGTTGTAAGCAAAAAAATTTCATAATTTTTCTCTTTCTCACCAAAAAGAATCAAAAGGATGTAATATCGAATTTTAGTTCGATATTATATCAATTCAATGATTTTGATAATAAAAAACGATGAATTATCTAATGATTAAAATATGATTATTTTTTCTTTAAAAATCGAATTTGAAAAAGTATCAATGAAATTTATTAATGAAATAAATATGTATATAAAATGCTGAAACATAAGAGATAAAAATTGTCTAAAAAAAACAAAATTTGAATATTTGTTTTGCTGTTCGTTTATAATTTTTGGACGTTTATCAATTAATGAAGATAAACCATTATCTTGTGCAAAACATATTATCTTATTGCATTATATCAATATATAAATATGTTTTAATAGTTTTTAACTAATTTTTAATTTGTAATTTCAGTAATCTGTTATGTTGTCGGGATAAAGATAGCACAAAATTGAAAGATGATGAAAAAGTTCTCTCAATAAGTCTCAGAATGAAAATCAACTCTGACTTCTAATAAGTTAAATACATCTTTAAATGCAAATATGTTTTTATAAATATTATTTATAAATAACAGCATTTTATAGATAAATGAATCAATTCTTTATCATGAAAAGTAAACGGTCACCAAAAAATCAAAGATATACTCGTTTTTATAGTCAATAATTTTATTTTTACAAATTTAACTAATAATTATTAATATTCTCATAATATGTAATATGTTTATATTCTTAAATAAAATATTACTTTGATGTACATGTTTATAGTCATGCCTTAATTTTTTTCATTGATTGACGAAAAACTTTAAGGATTTGAGACAGATAGATACACAACCTTGTGATTAATATCATATAAATAATGGTAAATATTATTATATAATTTAATTTAAATAAACTCTGTTTTATGTTGAAAAAAATTAAATTTTGTATTTTTAAATTTTTTTTTCTAAAAAAAAAGCGTTACCACTTTAAATACCGTTACCATATTAAAAACACTACTGTAAATTTATTTTTGGAGAGCACGAGATCCAAATGAAAAATCTCTTTGCAGAATTTATTTCACCAAAAGTTTCACAAATTCATCAATCAGATCCAACAATTACTTCCATTCATTTTTCTAACACGAATTTAACAGTCGAAAACGAACAATTTAACTAAAATGAGTGAAGAAGTCTTTTCTCTTTTTGAATCAATCAGTAAAGGTAACTCGATTGATATCGACAAAGAAGAATGTTTTCAGCTACAAATCATCTCGATTCTTTTAAAAAACAAAGAAATGTTCGTGAAACTTGACGAACTTTTTGCTGATGATGATGACGAAGAAGAAAATTTTGGGAAAATCAGCGAAAAACTCGATTTTGATTCATTTCTTGAAATGAATTCTGATCCATCCGAAATGTGGAATCAGAGTAAAATTATTGAAGACATTGCGTCAAATTTATATTCGATTGATACCGATCAAATAATTGACCTTCCGAGGACCGTTTTTTATTCAATTTTAAAGAACGCAAAACTGAAAATTGAAAGCGAAGACTGGCTCCTTGACCTGATTGACAAATTCGCGAGCAAAAAAGAAGAAGAAGAAAAAGAAAGGTGCAAATTTTCAATGGATGACGGTTTTAGTGACATTTATTTCTATGAAGAGGTCAATTTTGACTTTTTGAGTGAACCCAAATTGAAAGATTTCATTGACAGATTCAATCCGAATTAAATGACAGTCCCACTCTGGAACAAAATCAGGAAGTGCTTCTACTTCAGCACGAAAGAGCCGCGGCAAAAATCACCCAAGTCAAACGAAAGAGAAGGAAACGGTTTCTATCGTCACATTCAACGATACGCTGAAAATATCGTCGTTGGCGGATATGATGAATACCGCCAGATTGGCGAAAACCCGACCAGCAAAAACAAGCATAATGAAGCAGTCATCCGCCCTCCTCAGAATTTGCAGCTGGATCCGTCTTCGCTCCTGTCTTACTCGACTTACTGCGAACACTCGGTTTCTGTCACTCGTTCCGGCTCTCTGATCGGAGTTGGCCGCAACGGCGACGGCCGAATCAGCGGCTCGCTCGAGAAGACAGGCATCAGCCGATTTAAAGAATTTTCGATGAATGACAGCAGCGGGCGGCCGCTGGCGCCTGTTTCTGCTGTCTGCACTGACAACGGCACTCTCTACATGCTCTCAAAAAGTTGTGGCAGCGGGAGGCAGCTCGCTTACTGCGATTATGGAATAAACGGCGGCACCCCAGTTTTTCTTGACATCGGCAGCCACGAGCCAGTGTCACTTTTCGGCGGTTATACACATGCAGCTGCGATCTGCGCCGACGGTGAAGTCATCTTCATCAACCGTGACTCAGTCAGAAATTCGCCATCGTCACGCATCGATGCTGTTTCTCTTCCTGGCGGCGAGAAGGCGACGATGGTTGCCTGCCTCTACGGATCAGTTTTTGCGCTGAGCTGGAGCGGGCGGGTCTTCGCGTCAGCCGTCGAATCAGGAAGCTGCGTCCTCAAATTTTCAGAGGTTTCAGAACTGCCAGGCCAAAAAGTCGTCTGGCTGTCTGGCTCGTTGGAGCACTGCCTGGCCGTCAGCAGTGGAGGCCGAGTCTTTGAGCGCGGATCAAACAGTCATGGCCGACTCGGCTTTGAGCAAGGAAGAAGTGAAGTTCCCTCGTTCACTGAGATTTCGTCACTTTCTGGCCACGAAATCAGGGCAGCCTACGCCGGACATTGTCATTCACTTTTCGAGACGCGTGAAGGCAGAGTCCTCGCCTGCGGATCCAACCGTTATGGCCAACTCCTCCTCAGCAGTGGCCTAAGCGACGGAAACGTTTATTCGCCAACAGAGACGACGATCACAGGCGGTGCCACATTCTGTGTTGCAGGTGACGGTGTGAGTGCCGTTTTCATCGGTGGAGATCCGCCGCCAAACACGCCAAACACGCCAGTCGTTTACCAACACTAAGCAACTAAAATTGAAATAAAATTTTATTCAAAAGTTGAATGATTATCTTATTAAGGGCTAAGTTGGCTCCTGAACTTTTTCAATGAATAAACTATTCAAAAATTCGATGGGCCAACTATGCCATTAAAATATGAAATACTAAATTTATTTTTTTTATTTAATGACGCATTTTTTAATTTTTTATACATTTCATTTATGCCTGCATTTTTTAAAAATGCTGTGATACTGAATTTGTTTTTAAGCTTCTCCCAAAAACTCCCAAATTGAAAGACTACATATAATTTGAAATATTCCCATAATCATCGGGAAAACGCAAATTTCAAAATATATTCAGTCTTTTCAATTTAGAAGTTTTTTCAACAAAAAATGAAAAATAAATAATTTGTGGTACAGAATAAAATAAAGTTCTTTTTTTGTAAGTTTTAAAGTTGTATAGCAAGGCTTTATTATGCTTAGCCATTATATATATATAAAAAGAATAAAGATAAATAAAATTTACGGTTTGTTCATGAAGAATTATCAAAGTAAATATTTTCTACATATAAATCAATGTGCAAAAAATTTGTTTTGTTAATTAATTTGATTAAATTCTTCGATGTTGTATAACTTAATATAACTATTATTATAAAAAAACATTACTTATCCAAAACAAATAAAATAGTATTTATTTATATTTATGCGAAACCTTTTTATTTATTCATGTATTAAGTAAATAATCTGCTATAATAAAAAAAAAAAATTATGAGAAGTCAAGATCATCAAGAACAATTGGCGGTGCATGAGCCGAATTTCTTGAGCTTGGTCTGCTTGATCTATTGCTTCCTACTTGTGGTTTAACAATAGTGAAGTTCTTTGCTGCTTCCTGGACCTGAGCCAGCAAACCTTCTGGCTTTTTGTCGGTACTTTGTTCTCCCTCATTTTCATTCGTTTCTGCTTTGGAATTCTTTCCTCTTCTCCTTCTTCTTGGAGACTTTGTGCCATCGATGTTGTCATCTGGACTTCTGACTGCTCTTCCACTTCTTCTCTTTGAAGAAGTTTGTGGAGGAGGCTTGTTTCGTTCTTTCTCTTCTTCTTCGAGCTTCTTGATTCGCTGTGTCATGTCTGGAATCGGCGAGTCCAGACCTTCAAGTCCGATGTCCTTCAGCGTGACTGTCAGTGGAGGTGGATCTTTGTAAACTGGTGTGAATTTCAATTTCTGTTCATCAACCATCTCATTGAATGGAGTGTAGAATATCGCGGGATCATAGGTGCTGACAAACGGCTCCTTCTTCTTGAAATAAGGACGAGGCTTCCTCGCGGGCTGCTGGACCGTCCTCTTGGGACTCGTCGGCTCGGTGATCGTACGCTGCGTCGACTTGTTTACATGGTTGCTGGCCTTCTGGGAGTCTTCAATGACCCACTCTGGATTCGTCACGTGAAGCTTGAAGTCTTCGTCTGTGTAGTCGTCTTTGATCCATGGCGGATCAATTTCCAGCTGATCTTTGCTGACTTCTTCTGTGTCTGCTGGAGCCAGAACCTCTTCTTGTTCTTGTTGTTCTTGTTGTCCGCCAATAAGCATTTTCAGTGGATCAGTTGTCAGTGGCTGCCTGTCTGTTGTATCCTCTTGTTTGGGCTCCGTGAAGTCTTTGTCTTCAATGTCTTCTTCTTCTTCTTCAATTTGCACCTGTGGAAGATCTGGCTGCTGCTCAATCTGCACTGGTGCCAACTTCTCGATGCTTTCTTCTTGCTTTGGCTCCTCTGGCTGCTGCTCAATCTGAACTGGTGCCAACTTCTCGATGCTTCCTTCTTGCTTTGGCTCCTCTGGCTGCTGCTCAATCTGCACTGGTGCCAACTTCTCGATGCTTTCTTCTTGCTTTGGCTCTTCTGGCTGCTGCTCAATCTGAACTGGTGCCAACTTCTCGATGCTTCCTTCTTGCTCTGGCTGATCTTTAGGAACTTCTGCAGGAGTCTGTTCTTGCTGCTTGTTTTCTCCAGCCTGCGCGAAGAGGCTGTTCAATGGATCTGTTGTCAATGGTTGTCTTTCTTTAGCTTCTGGCTGCTCTTCTTGCTTTGGCTCTTCTTGCTTTGGCTCTTCTTGCTTTGGCTCTTCAACTTGCTTTGGCTCTTCAACTTGCTTTGGCTCCTCTGGCTGCTGCTCAATCTGAACTGGTGCCAACTTCTCGATGCTTCCTTCTTGCTCTGGCTGATCTTTAGGAACTTCTGCAGGAGTCTGTTCTTGCTGCTTGTTTTCTCCAGCCTGCGCGAAGAGGCTGTTCAATGGATCTGTTGTCAATGGTTGTCTTTCTTTAGCTTCTGGCTGCTCTTCTTGCTTTGGCTCTTCAACTTGCTTTGGCTCTTCTGGCTGCTGCTCAATCTGAACTGGTGCCAACTTCTCGATGCTTCCTTCTTGCTCTGGCTGATCTTTAGGAACTTCTGCAGGAGTCTGTTCTTGCTGCTTGTTTTCTCCAGCCTGCGCGAAGAGGCTGTTCAATGGATCTGTTGTCAATGGTTGTCTTTCTTTAGCTTCTGGCTGCTCTTCTTGCTTAGGCTCTTCTTGCTTTGGCTCTTCTTGCTTTGGCTCTTCAACTTGCTTTGGCTCTTCAACTTGCTTTGGCTCCTCTGGCTGCTGCTCAATCTGAACTGGTGCCAACTTCTCGATGCTTCCTTCTTGCTCTGGCTGATCTTTAGGAACTTCTGCAGGAGTCTGTTCTTGCTGCTTGTTTTCTCCAGCCTGCGCGAAGAGGCTGTTCAATGGATCTGTTGTCAATGGTTGTCTTTCTTTAGCTTCTGGCTGCTCTTCTTGCTTTGGCTCTTCAACTTGCTTTGGCTCTTCAACTTGCTTTGGCTCTTCAACTTGCTTTGGCTCTTCAACTTGCTTTGGCTCTTCTTGCTTTGGCTCTTCAACTTGCTTTGGCTCTTCTTGCTTTGGCTCTTCAACTTGCTTTGGCTCTTCTGGCTGCTGCTCAATCTGAACTGGTGCCAACTTCTCGATGCTTCCTTCTTGCTCTGGCTGATCTTTAGGAACTTCTGCAGGAGTCTGTTCTTGCTGCTTGTTTTCTCCAGCCTGCGCGAAGAGGCTGTTCAATGGATCTGTTGTCAATGGTTGTCTTTCTTTAGCTTCTGGCTGCTCTTCTTGCTTTGGCTCTTCTTGCTTTGGCTCTTCTTGCTTTGGCTCTTCTTGCTTTGGCTCTTCTTGCTTTGGCTCTTCTTGCTTTGGATCAATCTCTAGCTGATCTTTGTCAACTTCTTCTGTTGGATTCTGTTCACCTTCAACTTGTCCGAGAAGACCATTCAGTGGATCTGTTGTTAGTTCTTTCCTTTCTGCATCTTCTGGCTGTTCTTCAACCTCTTTATCTACTGGTTTCGGTTCCTCTTTAACAATTAATTCAAGTTTGCTTTTCAGTTCGTTGAGGTTCTGGCTCACGGTTGGGTCATTCAGGTAGTCAAATTGTTCGATGTCTGAGATCCTTTTGAGCTGGGAGCATTCCTCATCAAGCATATCGACAAATCTGCTATCAAAAGAGTACTGTATAACTGGTTCCGGGGAACCTGTAGTTTGCTCTTCATTTGTTTCTTCATCTTTTTCGAGCATCATATTCTTGGATGTAACCATTAAAAATATCTGATTATATATCGGCATACATCGTTCAAATTGATTCATTGCTTCTTCGCTTTCTGGAGATATGGATTGATCTGAATCTAAAGCAAGTGATTGTTTGATTTCGTTTCCTTTGGAAATTTTTGAATTAAGTTCATCTGTAAGAGAAGCATCAAAATATTCGGAATCCGATTGGCTCATTAAAGAAATACAATTGTTGGCTTCATTTGTAAATAAATTATTTATTTCTTGTAATTTTGAAAAAAGCGATGTTATTGTTTTTTGTTCTGTAACTTTTTGTTCGGTTTCAGGATACTTTTTTACAACTTCATTAACATTTGTTTGAATTTCGTTTAGTTCTTGTTCCAATTTGGTCATTTCTTGATTATAGTAAGATTTATCTTTTACGATTTCTTGAGTTTTCATAACTCTATCTTTGTATTTATGATATACTTCTGACATTTCATTTTTTTGATCAGCTTCAGCTTCGAATTTTTTATTTTCTTTTTGAAAAATACTATCTATTTTCTCGAATTGCGTTTTTCGATCTTCAATTTTTTTTTGTATTTCTAGATTTTCTTTTTTGAGCGATTCGGTGTTTTCTATCATTGTCTGGTTAGATTTCTCGTATTCATTATTTTGGTTTTGTAAATCTTCAATCATTTTTTTTAATTTGTCAATTTCGTTTTCTTTATTTTCTTGATTTTCTTGATTTTCTTGATTTTCGGCAACTGGCTCAACTGCTTCGTTTGTACCATCCAATAATGCAGCTCCAACTTCCATGTATCTTGAGATTTAATTTGAATTATTTCCTAGATTTTATTTAAGAAAACATGTCAAAAAGTGGTAAATAAAATATAATTATCTTGTTTGTTTTTATATATAATTATATTTAATAATGATAAATCAGTTTATATTAATAAGTTAAAAAGAATTTATTGAAATTTTTGGTTAAATCATGGTTTACATGAAAATAATTGTCTAAATCATGTTTTTTAACGGAAAAGCACTTCACTTTATGAATTTTTCATAATCCGTATATATCTTATTAATTAAAGAGGTTATTTCTATATTTATTTTATATTTTGAAATAATTTATAAATGTAAACTCTAAATTGATTGTAATTAATGTGTTTATTTTGAAAATGAATAGGTATTAATTAAGCAGTCTTTTTTGATTAATAATTTCTATAATTGTATATATTTTGGAAAGTAATTAAAATTATAATTATTAAATTCAGTTCTTATTTTTAAAAGTATATGTTAATTGTATATGACTGATAATTATTTGTTTTTCATGGTTTAATTAGGAAATATAGTTTTATTATTTTTTCTTTTAGAAATGATCGTACTTAACGGACGTTAATATTTTGAATGATCTCGTCAATGAAAAAAATAATGTAAAATAGATTAATTTTTTTGATTTAGCACTAGTAATTATTCTTCGGATGATTCCTTAAATAATTTTGTTATTCAATATTTTAAGATATACTTTATATTGACTTAAAATATTCAAGCTTCTTTTCCAGATCTGGAAAAAGGTTAATTATTATTCTCCTATATTATCCCTTCGGCGGTTTTGTAAACTACGGCTACATCACCTATTTTTAAATAGTTTATGCTGAATTTTGGAATTACGGCGCATGGAGTTGAAATTACGTCATATAAAAAACGGTAACTTTTTCAAGTAATAAATGGTCATGTTAAAACTTTTTGAATCGTTGTTTTGAATACTTTATAATTTTTATAAAAAAAACTCATTTAAATAAACTATACCAATTTATTACAGAAACTAATAAACTTACAAAAAGTCTCTTTTGGTTAATCAGTACCCATATATATTTGGAAAAAGCACAAATCTGAAGAATGTTGAGATTTCATCAAATTTCTAATTTGCAAACTAATGAGGATTACAATAAACTTTTTTGAACGTTTCTGGTTAACAATTTTTTTATATTTTTTGTTAACAATTAATAATTTGCTAAAACTAATACTTTAAAGGTTTTCTTTTAGCTTAAATTCAAAATCTTCTCTATTTAATATGATTTAAAAATAAAATAAAATCAAAAAATAAACAATATTGAAAAACTGTTTAAATATCATTTTATTCCAAATATTTTAAAATCGTTTCTCTTTTGTCTTTTCATCGAGTCCAAGATGGCTGGCAAGAAAAAGTTTCCTGAATGACAAGCATTGACGAGCATCCCATGAAAGCATTCTTGTTGATAGTTTTTATAGAAGAAGGATTTTAAAATATTTGGAATAAAATGTAATTTAAACAGTTTTTCAATAGAGAAACGATTTTAAAATATTTGGAATAAAATGTAATTTAGAAGAGATAACGTTATCTCTTCTAACGAACAACAGCCGGCAAATGCGCCGTTTTCTATCTTCTTGACAGACGAAGGAATCGTGATTTTCGTCAAAGACGAACACTTCAGAAAAGTGAACCGTTTAATAACGGTTATCGGTGATTTGATATCAACCCTCTCAAGCGAAATACAGCCTCTAAACAAAAGCGGTCCAATCTCAGTAACAGAGGAAGGAATCTCAATCTCAGTCAAAGAATTGCAGCCGTCAAAAACGCTTTCTTAATGCTTCGTAACAGTCGATGGAAGACTCAAATGCGCAATCGAGGCGCAGCCCGCGAAGGCCTTCGATTTGATGACGTTAATTGAAGGCTCAATTGTAACTGAAACTTGGTTGTTTGCAACTTTCAGGTACTCCTTGATGTTGGCCAGATCAGACACAATCAAGTTGAAGTGCGATTTGCTCAGATTTTCTTGAATGATCTTCATCAATACGTAGAAAATGTGGAAGAAAAATTGGCTTGGGTAACGGATTTCAATTGAAACAGAACTGAAAAAATTGAGAACTCTCAAAAAGTCAAGTGAATTGAATAGATTGTTGTCAAAAAAAGTGACAACTTTATCATTTGGTATTATGATGCTTTTATTGTTATTTTGCTTCTGACTTTTCAAAGCGTCCACAAAAAAGTCTTGTACTTCTTTTGAGAGCTTTACAAAACCCTCATTTTTCATCAAGTCATTCAAAAGCACCGATAAACGGTCGTTTGGATCGATTCTCAATGATATGATAAAACAACTTTTTCAAAGGAACCGCTCACGTCATTTTCACATTCATCAGGGTTGTCAAGAAAGTTGACGTAATTCTGGAACTTTTTGAGATCAACGTCGTCATAAATAAATTCTTTGTTTTCTTTCAATTTTTCAATGATATCTGAAAAAGTGGGCCTTTTTGAAGGATCTTGTTCCCATCATTGAGTGATCAGTTCTTTGTAGCACTTCTTTATCGGCTTGTCAAATGGTGGTCGGTCCCCTTTGGTCACTTTGTGCCCAATTTGAACAGACGTCATATTTTTAAACGGTTCACTTTGTATCATTATCATGTAAACGAGCATCCCAAATGCGTAAACGTCAGTAGCTTCTGTATATATATTCTCTTCCCATATTTCAGGGGCCATGTATAAAGGTGACCCTTTCGCTCCTGTCGAGGATTCAAGTGAAAAACTTTCTTCATTTAAATGTATCGTTTTTGACAGGCCAAAGTCAGCAACTTTCGGAAATAAATAGTCATCTTCAAGTATATTAGCTGGCTTTATGTCTCGGTGGATTATTTTCTTCGAATGAAGATAGGATATGGCTGATGCAATCCCATATATATTGATTAGTTTTTTCGTACTGTCCCACGATTTTGGCCCTTTTAGCATCATGTCGAGTTTGATTAAATTGGATAACGTGCCATTTGATACGTATTCAGTGATGATAACAGGCTTATGACGATTTTTAAAATTGGTTGGACTGTATCCGATAAATTTAATAATTGCTGGGTGATAAAGATTTGTTAAATTGGTTACTTCGCGTCTTATATTTCGTTTTAAAGTCTTTTCTCTGTCATTTACTGTTTGTTTTGATATTTTAATTGGAAAAACTTCTCCTGTATCTTGCTTAATGCCTTTAAAAACATCTTCATAAGTTCCGTGTGCTATTTTCTTCTGTTTGAATTAATATTGAATATAATTTTTTTCGTTTCATTATCTTAATTGTTTTAGATGATTTATCAATATTTTTTGTTTATTTATTTTATAATTATTTTTTAGTAAATAAATATTAATAAAAAATAAAATAATATTATGTGTTTGTATGTATTTATTAAAGAAAATATTTGAGATCGAAATTTTTTTTTCATAACTTTTATAAGTCTATTGTTTTCAAAAAGCCAAACCAAAAAATATTTCAGAGGAAATTTCGTCTCTTATTCTTTAAAAAATGCAAATTGATTAAAATTCAATTAAATCTTCCAGATTTTCTAGAAAATCTAGGAGATTTGGATGAAAGCAATCTATCAATTACAAAATTACTTAATAATGGTAAATTATATTTTGATAGATAAAAATATAAGATGGTCATTTCACCTAATTTAATAGATATAAAAGCATTATCCTTTAATAGATGCTTTTCACCTTCTAATATAGCAATCCCAACGTCATTTGCTTCTTTTTTGAGTAGATTCTTTAAATCTCATGATAATCAATTTACCTGAAGTTCAATTAAAAGAAAGACGGGGAAAATAATAAGTCTTTTATTAAATTATTTTATATTTTGAAGTTTTTGACACTGCATTTAAATAGGCATTTTACGAAATCTGAAGTTGGATTGCATCCGCATTCTTCTATCTTATTATAAAGAACTTTCAGCTTTTCCATTTTTCCAGCGACTTTTTCCATTTCAATTATATGGTTTTGGTTATTTTTTGTAACTTCTTCGAATTTTGTTTTCAGATCATTTATCTCGTTTTGTTTGCTTGCATTCTGACTTTCGAGTTCATCAATTCTTTGCTGCCTACTGTCTATCTCTTTCTGCAAGTTGTCGATGACACTTTTCTTTGCATTATTTTCTTTTGTCAAGCTCTCAATTTCGTTCTCCAGCTGAGCAATCTGTGTTTGTAACTCGTTTATTTTTTGCTTATTAATTCTTTCTTCATCAGTCAATTTTTGGATCTTTTTCAGTGATTCGTCATCCTCTCCTTTTTTGTTATATGTGAATCCGAATTGAAATATAAGTGCAGCGATAATGATTGCCAATGAGAATCCTGCCAAGAAAGGCCAAAAATTTGGCTTGCTAGATTTTTGACTAGCTCTGTTTACAGGAGCTGTAGTTGGATGATCGTTGTGGTCTGTTTCTTCAAGATAGTCAATGTAATCTCGAATTTCATTCTCATCAATTGTCTCGTCGAAGTATGAGAAGTCTGTTGAAAGCTTTTTATAGATTTCGTCGAAAGAAGGACGATTATTTGGGTTTTCACTCCAACATTGCTTCAGAAGATTTGCCATTTTATCTGTAGCATTGCCTGGCATGAACTCTGGACGACGTCCTGCCCTGACCATATCTGCGAAAGTGAAAGGAGAAACTCTTCTGATCAAATCTGCATAAGGCTCATTTCCTGTGACAATTTCGTATGCAAGAATTCCGAATGCGTAAACGTCAACTGCATTATCATAATCTGTTGTATTGTAAAGTAATTCAGGTGCCATGTAGAGCGGTGTTCCAACTTGGCCTGTTAAAGCTAGTCTGTCAGATCTTGATAAATTGTCAGGAAGACAACGTGCTAATCCGAAATCACATATTCGTGGAAAGTATTGTAGGTCAATGAGGATATTTTCTGGCTTCAGGTCACGATGAATGATGCCATTATTATGAAGGTATCGCATTGCATTCGAAATGCCAAGTAGTATTATGTATTTTTTGGTAGCATTCCAGCCATCACCTGAAAGAGATCTCCTTTCATTGTTGAGGTTCTCTTTTAGTGAGCCGTTTGGCATGTATTCTGTAATAATTGTCGGCTGGAATATCCTGCTATTTGTAAAAGATTGAAAATTAATTCCAATGAATTTGATAATAGCGGGGTGGTCTAATTTATGAAGAATTGATGATTCGCGAAGAAGTAAATTTTGTTGCTCGCCATTGAAGTTGTCTTGAATATCAATTATTTTGGCAGCATATGTTTCGCCATCTAAATCTCTAGCAATATACACACTGCCAAAGGTTCCTGTGCCAAGTAGTTCGTCAGTAAGTTGATAATTATTTGTATTAAAAAAGCATCCTTCTAAATCCATATTAAAATTTTATTAATTTTATATAACATGTCTTTGGGCAATGAAATCATCAGAGAAAAAAAATTGACAATTTTTTTGGTCACTTGTTAAATTTTTTTTTTTTTTTTTTATAGTTTTATTGCATTTCACTTAGCAATCAAATTTTATTTATGTAAACAAAATTCTCTTAATATCAAAAGCCATCGCATATATTAATTTTTGAAATCAATGATGAATATAACAAAGAGTGAGATATAAAAAAATTCAGCTTATTTTTTGAAAGTTTTCAATTCTAATACGAAAAGCTTCAAAGAAAGACAATTCATGCATTCTGTGACATGTACAATTGTAAACATTCTTTTTGTGTTTAAAAAATCAAGAACAATTAAAGAAGTTAATTCCATTTATTTTTACTAAAAAAATTTTCTCTTGGGAGGAGTCGAACCTCCATCCCGGGATTCAAAGTCCCATATGATAACCGCTACACTACAAGAGATTTCAGGTTTCCAAAAAATCATAAATATTAAATGATTAATTAATTTACAAAAACTCTTTTTGTCAATATTTTTTTTTTGAGTTTTATCATCTATTTCTCAAAAATATATGAATTAAACTTATTAAAATATTATTCAATTCCCAGGTGATGAAATTTAGAGATACCATAAATTTAAAGAAAAGGAAGATTATTGATAAGAAATCAAAATATTTTAAGCAAAATAAAAATGTTTATATGGATCTTAGCCACATTTATGATATAAAAAATAGATTTTTTAGATGATTTCATTCAAATAAATGATTCACTTTTGAAAATTTCAATTGTGTTGAATTTTCAAATGATTATTTACTTTTTTTTCAAAGCACATTTAATTTTGAATAAATAGATAACTTTTTGATTGGCATTTGGTGATGATTTTAATGTCACATTTGCCAAAAATTGAATGATTCAAAAAAAATGATTTTCATTCAAATTTTTCACATCATTTTATTATCTTTTTCACAAATGAGCTTAAATTCTCAAGATAATTCATTTCAAATTCCAGAGATTCCTCGCTCTATTATCATAAATTCATATATCAAAGGTGTGAAAAGCAGAAGAAATTTTGCAAAAGAAGAAGATATCCGTCTTTCATATTTAGTTCAAAAATACGGTGCAAACAATTGGAAATTAATAGCAAGTATGATGCCCCTTCGTAATGCAAGACAATGTCGTGATAGATTTCGAAATTATCTTTCACCTAAAATAAATTTGAAAAAGTGGACTAAAGAGGAAGATTTGTTATTAATTAGTAAATATAATGAATTAGGCCCTAAATGGGTTCAGATATCGCAATATTTTAATGGACGAAGTGATAATAATTTGAAAAATCGATGGTACACTCATCTTCGTAAAGAATGTCCAGAAAAAGTAAATGAATGTGAAACAATTAATGATGGTGATTCAATTTATATTTATGATGATATTGATCCGTTATATATGTATTCTGATAATAATTCCGATTTATCTGATGTCCCTATAGATATATCAATCTTTCCATGATATTTTATTTGAATGTTAGGTTGTTCTTTTTTTCTTTCTATGTATTTAATTTATTATTAAAAATGTTTGATTAAATATTATTTTTTTGATTTTTAATGGATTAATAATTGATTTATCTAGAATAAAATTTGATCAGTTAAGAGATTAATTATAACATATACATGAATTATCATAATTTCAAAAAGAAAGAGATTATATAATCACTTCGACTCCAAGATTTACTCTTATTGATCTTTCAACTTTATTTAGACAACTTTATATTATTAATTCTTTTGTACAAAACAAAGTTGCTCATTCTTTATCAGTTTTTGTACCTAAAATATTAAAAAGTCCAAACTCTGGACTCCAGAGAAAAGAAGTTGAATCAACTTTCAAATTATCGTTGGCGTTATTGAATCTATCTCAAGAATTTATATACTTATATGATTTAAGGCTTTCAAAAACGGTGTTATTCATAGATATTTTGTATCAATATAATTATATTAAAATGATTATAACTAAAATAAAGCTTCTCATGTAATAATAGATTATTCATATTTAAAAGAAAAAAATGGTGCTTTTTGAGCAAGATCTTTAGAAATGCTAAACATATCAAATAATAATCTGATGAAATTAAATGATGTTTAATATCAACATCTATTTAATGATATTGTCATTAGTATTAATAGACAATGCACGGTATTAATATAAAATAATAAATATCAATTTAAGGGACCACTATCAAATTCTATGTTAAAAATTCTATGAGTTATCACAAAATTAATTGACTTAAAAAAAATTATTTCTTGAGTATTTTTGCTATATTTTGGTATATATAAATTATATAAATTACATATCATTTATTTCTATTCTTCTTTTAAGCCTATTCCCTTTTTTCAATAAAAATTTAAAAGTTGAAAGGAGTAAAAATTTTACAAAAATGATCGGAATGGTGAAATTTTAAAGTTTTAAACTTTTTCCGAGATAACAACTATTGAATTTTCTTTTCTATGAGTTTTCTCAATATTGAAATGTTTACAAAAAAATATGATAGTGGTCCCTTAAAAAAAATAATAGAAGAAAAAATATCTATAAATTATCCTTTTTAAAAAACTACTATATCAAATTAAATTAAACTATAGAGTAATTTAATTCTTGTCAATTTCCATGAGACCGAGTTCTTCTTTAACTTGATTTTCTTTCATTTCTAATTCATCTATTTTCATTTGAATCTGAAATTGCTCATGCCTAATAGCTTCAATACGTTCATTATTTTCATGTTCAATTTGAAGTCCTCTTTCTACATCTTGGTCAAGATTATATCTTTGTAAATCGACAACTTTTTGGCTTAAGTTTTTAACTTGGTCGCGTAATTTTCTTATTTCTTCTCTTTGTAATTCTTCTTGAACAGACATGCTTAATAAATAATGAACTAAAAACAATAACTTATCAAAATCATTCGATTAGAAAAATTTTCTCTGAATTATTTTATCGTTTGGTTGAAAAAAAAAAATACATTTTTTGTACTTTAATCAATGTTTTTATTAATAAAAAATATAAATATTAATTTTCAAAAAAGTAAGGTAAAACGATAAAATAAAAATTTCAAATAAAAAAATTTTTTGAGTGATAATCGATACAAATTTTTGGTGAATATCGTTGAAATTGAGAGAAAAATTTGGTATATAGAAAAATTGAGTTAAATTAGATTTCTATTTACATATGTTTCTTAAAACTAAAAATACTTTGTTATTGTATATATAAAACGATTTCCAAAATTTAGTTATTATAGCTTTTTCAGAATTTCATTCAAAAAATTCAAAAGTAATGAATCATTTTTCAAAAAAATTAAAAACTAAAAATATATCAAGATTCCTGGCTTCTGATGAAAATTTTAGTAGATAAAATAACTAAAAAACTTTAATTTTATATATATCTAAATGATAAATATGGGGAAAAAAAACTACTGATATGAAGTTATATTAGTTTTTTTTTTTTTTTTTAATTTTTCGTTCAGATTCCAACAATTGAAGAATGTAACGTTTCTTTCTTTGTTAGTAGAGTTTTGAATTCTAGATATTGTTTCATATGGTGTAGTTTGAGTTCAAAGATATTTGCATTCACAAAACCTTAAAGTTATTTTGGTAGAAAAAAGTAGACTTTCAAAGAAAAATAAGTGAATTATTAATAGAAAACTCCAATTTATGAAAAGAAAATCTAAATATAATAAAGCAAATTACATTTTTAAAAAAAAGTTTAATAACAAATAGCATATAAAATTATTAACAAATTAATATTAAAACGCGCCATAGTTATCATACAGGTTTTGAATGAATCAATAATTTTTTAAATCCAAATAAAATAATATACTAAATCATAAACTATTCTTTAAATAAATGTAACTTTATTAAGTAAACTTTATTTTATATTTTAATTATAATTAAATCGATAAAAACATAAGATATTTTTCAGAAAAAAAAGCATAAAGTTTTTGATTAAATTACTAAAAATAAACTTATCAATTTGTTTTTATAAATAAAAATGAGATTATTTTTATTTTGTACTCTGAATTTGAAGAATTATTCAAAAAATATAATTATGTGATACAAACAATTCAAAAGAGCTAAATATATTGCACAACTCGTCACAGAGAAGACAACAATGCCACTGAGGTATAAAAGCATGTTATTTCAACTAGAACCATATGTTCCAAGTGAATCTTGGTTAACAAATTTTCCAAAATTGAATGGAATTACAATTAAGAGTCCTGAAACACTTGAATAAGCGCGCTTACACAACATTCATCTTTACTAAAAAAAGGAACACCACTTTTTGAACTGCGTTCAAAAAGTGGTTTGAGCACAGTTTTTTTCTTTTATAGAAAAAAGAAAATATCTAAATAAAAAGCATTTAAATAAATTATAATTTAGTTATAATTTTATTCTGAAATTAACAGAGTATAAAAAACTTTATTAATGCTTTCAGTAAAAAACTAACAAAAGTTTGTTATTAGCAAAAATGTGAATCAGTTATTAGAAGCAACTTTTGTCAGCAGTTAAAAGCAAGTTTTGCCTGTTATTAGTATCAACGTTTGTTTGTTATTACTATCAACATTTGTCTGTTATTAGCATCGATGTTTGTCTGTTGTTATCAACAACGTTAGTCTGTTATTGCCATCAATTCTTGTCTGTTGTTAGCATTAACGTTTGTCAATATTTAAGATAATATTACCTGGCTGTGGGATTGATCTGGCGATAGGATAATTTAGCTGTGGGATTTATCTGGCTGTGAGGTTTATCTGGTAATAGGATGAAAAAAAATTCTATGAGCCTTATGACAAAAATAACTGAAAATAATGTTTTATTAAAGAGAAATGATAAATAGCACACTGTTAAGGTGAAGTGACTATCACAGTATTCAAAAAATAAAACTTTTTGATAAATGTAATAAGAACTTTTTAATAAATGTAATAAGAACTTTTTGATAAAAGATATTTAGTTTTGGCGCCTTTTATATCTAAAATTGGAAAGGATTTCCTAAATACTCATTAACGATTATCTTAGATCTTTAAAGACGATTTACGAAATACTCAATGGCGATTATCCTAGGTAATTAAATTCGAATTCCGAAATACTCAGTGGTGATCATCTTAGAACTGCAAAAGCGATTTCATAGATACTCAATAACTATTGTTTTAAATCTTTAAGAAAGATTTCCGAATTACTCAATCGTGATTATCCTATATCTTTGAAGACTATTTAGGAAATACTCAATATTAATTATCTCAGATCATTAAAAGCGATTTCTGAATTACTCAATAGCGATTATCCTAGATTTTTGAAGACGATTTCCAAAATACTCAATTACAATTATCTTAGAACTGTAAAAACGATTTTCGAAATACTCAATATCGATTATCTTAGATCATTAAAAGCGAGATGATTTCCGAAATACACTGTAGCAATCATCTTCTAACTGCAAAAGCGATTTCTAAAATACTCAATAGCAATCATCTTAGATCTTTAAAAGCAATTTCTGAAATACTCAAAGGCGTTTTTCTTTAAATGGTAAATTTTTACTATATCAATGAGATTAAAAGACCAAACATAATTTAAATTAATACATTATTTTTTAGATATTATTTTTATAAACATATGATGTTTTAATAGATTATAAATAAAAATATTCAATTTTTTTATATTTTACTAAAATTGTGAGAGATCTAACAATTTTTGATAATGTTATCAAAATAGGGCTCTATAAAGATTATAAGATATCTTACAATATTGCAAGATATTTTAAAAAATATTTGTCAAATCTTAAAATTTAAATAAATGCGAATAATTTATTATATTTTTTAATATACAGTAACTTATTTTCAGAATTATTTAAATGAAATATTTTAAAACATCAATTAATTATTCCATTTATCTTGTTTTGCACAAAATTAAATCCTTTTACTAAAATTTATTGGACTATATCTTAATAATTTAATATATTAAAAAAATAATTCATTTTAAAAGTAGACTTGTTATTTTGAGAATCGATATCAAAAACGTCACTTTTTTATATCTGATACTCGATTATCAGTTTACAAATCTGATATCGAGATTATCGATTATCAAGATATCAGATATGAAATGTGATATAAAAATGATTGTAAACTTGATATCAATTACCGAGATCTCGAGATCTCAAACAGATTTATCTTTTTTTATAATTGGTATTTGTGATTTTATAATATTTAAAAATAAATAATAGAATGTATTGATGTTTATTTTAAGATTAAAATCAAAAAAATACATTCTTTTTTATGAAATATTTGAGAATGAATTACGATCATACATTTATCAAAAAGTTTAATTGAAAATTCTGATATCAAAAGCAGTGAAAAAAAAAATCTCGATCTCTGAAATCGATCTCGAGAATCTGTGTATATTTATGTATCGATATCAAAAAGTCAATCAATTATCGATCTCGATAATCGGAGAATAAGAAGTCTATTTAAAAGGACATGGGAACCGCTTAAAAAAAATTAATATTTTGCTTTAAAGAGCTTAATTTTTAGTAGAAGTAACTTTTATCCTGCTTTTTTGGAAATACATTACATATTAAAATTTAATCTAGTTTTAATCTGATCATTATGGTGCTTGTTGAAGATAATTTTTATTTTTTGCAGAATTAATTTGTAAATAATAAATCTTTTTGCTGAATTCTATATCAATTATTTCCAAATTTGGAAATGGAAATCAACAAAGATAAATCGTACTAATTGGAAATCGTACTAATAACTTCAAAGATACCATAATAATCTTGCCGCTGTGTTCAATAATAGTTTCATTATGATTTGATAAAATTTTCGAATAATTTTAGATCTAAAATTTACATTTTTCAAAATGTTCTATTACATTTATTAAAAAGTTCTTATTACATTTATCAAAAACTTTTATTTTTTGAATACTGTGATGGTCACTTCACCTTAACGAGTTATATCTATTCTACCCCTTTATTAAAATATCTTAATCAAAAAAAAATAAAAGCTTTTACAATTATAATTATAATTGCAAATAATAATATACATAAATTAAATATTATCCAAAATATTATAAAACAATATGATGGCTGGATAAGTTCAGGTCTTATTTTTGTTTGGCGATAGGATTATGTGACTGTTGGATTATTTGGCGTTAGGATTATCTAGCGATTGGATTATGTGGATGTGGGATTACCTGGTGATAGGAATATATGGCAATTGGATTATCTGGCGTTAGGATTATGTGACTGTTGGATTATTTGGTGATAGGATTATCTAGCAATAGGATCATATGGCGATAGGATTATGTAGCTGTTGGATTATCTGGTGATAGGATTATGTGGCAGTTGGATTATCTAAACTTTTTGTGGCATTTTGCATTTACTTCTCTGCAAAAATAAGCCATTAACGTTTACAGTTACCAGAAAACATTGCTTCTGATCCTACAATTCTCATCGTTGATAACCATCCGAGCCGAATTAATTCTTCAGCAATTGAAATTTTAAAACAAAATAATATACACTTGCTTACAATTCCACCACATACTTCTCATATTTTGTAACCATTCGATGTAACGGTTGCTAAAAGTTTAAAGAGTCCAATGAACAAATGTAGAATTGAAAAAGAACAAGAACGTCCACTTTTTGAGCGAAGCTCAAAAAGTGGCCTATGTGAAATAATTTTAAAAAATAATATTTTAAACGATTAAATTAATATAAACTAAAAGAAAAATAATAATTAATAAAAAAATATTTTTTATTCATTATCTGCTAGTTGTTCTTCTGATACCTGATTATAAGAAAATTGCAAATGCTGCTGCAGTCCGTTCGAGTGGAGCTGCAACAGCATCTGTAATTGTTGGAAACTCTAGATGCTGCTGATTACTTTCATGGTCAGATGCAAGATAATATGATTTATCATTTCGTTGATGTATGATTTCATCTATTTTGTTGAAATTATTTTGATTTGAGATATGAGAATTATTTTTTTTTTTTTTTAAAAAAAAAAAAGAATAGATGAAAAAAGAATTGGCAGATGAATTTTGCCTGATTTTCTGTAAACATGAAATTTATTATGAGGAGTATAATATATCATATTTTTATCAAAATTTAATCCTTCAATTTTGAGAAATTGATACTCCAATTAATTATCTGATTTTGTTATTTATTCAGATATTCAGGATATAAATATATTTTTAAATAAATATGCTAAATTGATGATAAAATGAATTTAGTAAATATTAATTTTTTTTATATACAGGTTTAGATATTTTAAAATTTTAAAATTTTTTCTAATATTGGTAAATAAAAAATAAATATCTAACTTTTTTATTTGTATAACATAATTTCTAAAATATTTAAAAAAATATTTATTGATCATAATAAGAAATATTCACATAAAAAACATGGAAAAAATAAGAGATGTTTTTATTTTGACGATTAAAAAAACTTCAATTTTTTTTTCTTATATAGAAAAAATTGATTAGTATTGAAATTAAAAATTTTTTAAAAATTTTGTTTTTTTCATTTTCGAACTTTTTTCAAAAGAATTTCTTAAAAATATTTAACTTAATTAGAGAAATTCATTCATGTTTATTAATTGCAGAAATAAAAAATGCTACATCTGATATAATTACAAACATCTAAAATGATATCAACCTTTGACAATTTGAAAAATTTGATTCTATCTATTATTTTCAATTATCATGTATGAACATAAAAAATTCTGAATTTTCGAAACAATATCTTGAAGTATAAATTTATATATAATTTAATTCTTTATTTCCTTTTTTATAAAAGACCAATCTACTTTGAAGAAATATATTACATTATTTTTCATATGTCTTCTTCATTTCTTCTTTTTTATTCATCAATCAAAAAACTTATGATTTTTTCATAATTTATTAACAGAAATAAGAGAAATAATTTCACAAAAAGTGATAATAATAATATAAAAAGAATTCAAAATTTTTAATGTATGCAATGGGTGGTGCAACGATAAAAAAATTCTTTTGTTTTATATTTATAATTTAAATATAATGATATATATTATAAGAGTTAAATGAGGTCCGGAACTACAAAATTAATGCTGCGCAACTATATATGTATAGTGGTTAAAAAAAGTTCTGACCCCCCCTTTGTTTTTTGACAAATAATTAAGATAATTAAAATTAATTTTTATTGTTTAATATAATACTCTCCATTGTTGCTTATTACCCAGTTTAATCTTTCAATCCATTCTTGAAAGACTGATTGGAGCTCTTCGAAAGTCACTTCATTAAAAAGTGACTGTATTTCTGAGATGAGTTCTTCTGGGCTCTCTAACTTTTTTTCCTCAAGCAGTTGCTTAATTCGTCCAAAGAGCCAGAAATCACACGGGCTTAAATCTGGAGAATAAGCCGGGTGATCAACTCTTTTGAGTCTATGGTCACTCAAAAATTCACTTGTTTTCGAACCGTTGTGAATTCTGCTGTTATCCATATGCAGAATGAACTGTTTAATTCGGATATTATGATCTCCATGATGAATGAATTGGCAAATTTCATCAAGAATATTGGTAATGAAATATTCTTGATTGAATTTGATCCCTTTTGGAAGTGCATCAATACATATTAAACGGTCTCCACTGAAAGCAATTGTGATCATGCATTTTTTTGAACCAATTTTTTTCAGAACTCTTGGTGGAACTTTTTCAATTGATGGTGCATACATAGCATTTGTTTCATAATCAAAATAGAACCATGATTCATCTAAGGTTATTAGTGAGATGAAATTATTTTCTTGACAAGAGTACAATGTTTTCAAAAGTGCTCTTGATTTTTCAACTCGTTCGATCTTATTTTCCGGGGTGAGTTGATGAGGGACCCATCTTCTGATAAACCTTTTCAAATGAAGGACATCGGTTAAATTGAAAATAACCGTTGGAACAGAGCAACATAATCGTGATGCAATACTTTTTGCAGTTGAATAAGGTTCATCTTGCAAAATGGCTGAAATAGTATCAGATATATCCAAATTTGGCCTTCCTTCGCGTTCTAAATCATTGCATGATAAATCTCCACTTTTGAACCTGTTGACCCATCGTTGGATTGTTGACATACTAAGAGCGTCATCTTCTAATGTATCTGTTAACTCTGTTGTAATTTTTTTGTATCCCCATCCTTTCAGGAAGAAATACTTGATAACAATTCTTTGCTCGCGATTATCCATTTTATTTTAAACGTAAAAAATGAAAATTTTAAACGCATGATCTTTCAAAAAAGCTGTTTTTTGAGATGATGAATAATTAATTTTTAGAAGTTTTTATTTAAGAATGATCATTATCATCTATACTATCTAAATATAGAATAAAACCAAATTTTGGGCAAGCAGGTGTCAAAAAACAGAGGGGGGTCAGAACTTTTTTTAACCCCTATATATTAAAATTGAATGAGAAAAAAAATAATCTTATTCAGAATTTTTTCAATTTAAAATTCAATAAAATCTTATCAATTTTTGTTTCTCAGAAAATATGAGTAACTAAATTCTTATGTTTTTATATTAACATTAGAATCTACTAATATTGAATATGATATTTATTAATAATTATATACATATATATATTATAATATTTTTAATAACATTTACAAGTTATTTTTAATAAGATATAATAATATAGAATTGAATGAAATAAAATAATTATATTTATACAATATCATTCAATAAATTAAGAATGGTGCTTGAAATAATTTTTCTAAACTATTATCAAAAACTGTTAAGTACAAAAAAATTTTTTAATTTATGCTTATTTTATTTATTATAAACATATTTAAAATGAAAATCAAATATATATTAAATATAACTTAAATATGATATGAAAACCGAATAATACAAAATAATATTGGATATATATTGAATGGTATTTGATGCAAATTTCATTTTGAAATAAAGTTGCGCACGATTAAATGTGATTATTTTATAGTATACAATCATATATATCACATAAATAAAAATATGTATTGATACTTTATATTATCTAGAATTTGTTTGATATTTCAGAAAAGTTAAATCTATATGGCATACAACCAAAAAATGCAATTTTTTTAATCACATTGAAGATAAAATTATTTTTAACTAAATTATTAGAAAATGGAAATATATCTGAATATAAAATAATACATTATACTACTGAAAATCAATATCATTTCATGATATTTCACATTAAATGATTTCCAAAAAAGTTTGAATAGCTCAATGAATTATCATTTAAAATTATTTAATTAAAAATACAAAGAGTTCTATATGGAATTTATTTAATTATATTAAATAGAAAAAGAGATATTCATAAATTTTCACAAAACGTGTAACGTATTTTTATCGTTGCACCACCCATTGTATGCATAATTTATGAAATCAAAATAAAATAATATTTTCTCAAAATTCAAGGATAAAAAATTATTATTTTTCTGATTATAAGATATTTAATTTAATCGTTATTATCATATTTTCCTAAAAAAGAAATTTGATCTGCCAAAATTTTTTTATTTGGGTTTAAAGTTTTTAACGTATGGTTATTCTCAAATTAACGTACTTTTAAACATTTTTATTTTTTATCTCGAACAAAAAAAAAAACATTAAATAAAGATTAAAAAGTGTTTATAGATATTACATACAATATTATATATAATTAATCAATAAATATAAGTAATTATTTGATTATATCTCAGAATCAGGAATAATTAGTTTTTTAATCTTAAACCATCGATTTCTTTTGTAAACTTTCAATCCGTTTATTTATTGATATAAAATTGTATCTGATAAATAATATTTATTCATATTTTGATTAAAGTTTCAATTATTCGTATCGTTTCAGTTCATTTTGGAAACTTTTGGCGGCAAAAATGAAAATTTCAATGAAATCAAAAAATTTTTTTTTTGATTTTATGATTAAAATAATTTATCATAATTAAAAAATTAAAACAAGATTTTAAAGTGCCACGTATTCTAAAAATATCCCAAGACCGGGTGGGATGTATAATTTTTTTTCTCTTATCTCATTCTCTAAAAATTTCAATGTTTTTCAATTTTGATATATATTGCTTATTTAAATATCAATATTATTATTTGCCCAAATATATAACATGAATTTAATTATAAAAAATAAAATAATAGTTATGCAAATAGCTTATATCATGAAATCTAGATAATAATTTTTGAATATTGTCACCTCATTTTTTCGATAAATATTAGAGATACACACATTCTATTTGCATATAATAATTCTCCTCATTTATATCTATATAGATATATAAAAATTATTAAATAAAAATTAATATTTATTGTTTTCATCTATTCTAAAAAAAATAAAAATAAAAAAGCAAAAACAATTTTCTTTTGCCCCGGGGCATGTTTTTTTAAATAAAATACTAACAATTATTTGTTAACTTAAGATGTAGAATATTGGATAGATCGTTCCTTCCGTAAATCTTGCTATGTACGTTAAGCTTTTCCGTAATTTCTGCTATGATACTTTTTTTAATTTATTTTTTAATTTTAGAACAAACAAACAAATAATAAATAATAATTTAATCAATTTTATATTAAAAAAAATTAATTTTAATATTTAAAAATTAAAAAAAAAAAAAAAAAAAATTATTTTTTCTTCTCCTTATAAAAAAATGCTATTCCTTTATCAGTATGGTTAACATATTATCTGAGAAACTGGTTAACAGATTCGTTTGATTAGACAAGATATCATTAATTTGGATAAAAATGTTATGAGTGGCCTTTTAAATTAGCATAAATCAATTGTTTAGCAGCATAGTTAACATGTTGTTTAAGAAAACAACAATTCCATTTTGATTGAGTATCTCAAATAAAGAAGATTATATAAAATATTGGGCCATAACCGTCATAACAAATTTTACGGAAAATCGGTTTTATCCAATATTGCCTTAACCGAAGGGGTAGGTTAAGGCCCCGAGAATTAGGACCCCCTTAGTCTAATCTGGGAAATCGTTGGTTAACAAAAATTGAGAGTTTTTATGAATATGAAACCTATGGATTTTTTTTAGAAGTACCATATATTGGGCAATCCATAGAAATGCACAATATATTAATGAAGTAAAAAAAAAAAAACCCCAGAAAATATCACCAATTTTATCATCATCATTGAAATATTTCTGAAGAACTTGATACATATTTGAGTGATTTTCATTCATACGAGGTTGAGAAATATATTGATTAAATAATTCAATTTGTTTGTAAGCATTATCAAGATTACCAAATTTGATAAAACAATCTATAATTGAAATATTATTAGAATTGATATTCATCATATTAAAACTTTTCATATTGAATCTCAATCTATCACAATATTCACGGAACTTTGAAATTTTAGAAACTTCATAACCATCCAAATCTGATTCATCTTTTATTTGAATATTTCCCCATTTTTTGAAAGTTGAATAAATATTTTGAATAACATTATATTTTTCTTGAAGAGAACCTTGATTTGGATTCAAGTATATATCAATTTGAGTAGGTTGTTCATCTTTATTATCTAACCACCATGTTTCAATATATGATTTCATTTGCTGTAGTAATAAATTTGTTATGACTTTTTTGAAGATTACGGAGTTAGTCACTGTGCTTGTTTAAGGCACTTATTGACTAGTTTGAAATTTAATAAATTCTCGTTTGCAATAACAACGATTTTAAAATGTTGCTCACTTTTTGAGTTAAATAATGCCTTTATTTTTTATTCAGAAATTTTCCAAAAAGTGACAGATCCAAATGAAATCCAGCACAGGGATCATTTACTTTCAAAAGTAGGACTAAATTAAAGATGATGAAAAAAGATGGAAAGAAGTCTCAATGCTTGAGAGGGCAGGAATTAAATTGCCGTCAACTACAAATTCGTTGGAAGCTTTCCACGGCCAATTAAACAGTCAAATTCCTCGTCCTAACTCATTTTAGAATTCATTATACCGTATTTGTAAAAACTTTTTGAGGAAAAATAATTCAATTAATGATTTGATAAAACATAATTACTCATATGAAAAAAAGCAAACAGTAGGAAATGCAATTAGAAATGAAGAAAGAATGGAAAAAGAAGTGCAGTTTTATCAAACTAAAGCTAATTATTGCCTTTGTGAACAAAATAAGCTGTTATCTTCATTTTTGAATATAGATTTCCCATACGTTCACAGAATACGTATCGGCGAAGAATTTCCTGAATGCCCAACTCTTGATATCCAAATTAAACCAAATTGGGATGAACTATTAGTTGAAACAGGTGACATTGAAGATGACATAACTCCAGAAAAAGTTTTAAATGACGAACTTTTTGATAAGATTCAATATTATTTTTAAAATTACGATCATTTTATTAAAAGTACTCCAAAATATGAGATGAAATTATTTTTATTAGGTAAATTTTGAATGATTAAATAGACACTACTTTGAATAAGATAATTCTATCACTTTTTAAGGGATACATGACCACATTGCTATTTAAAATGAAAACTTTGAACATATTACAAATTTTAATTTGAGCTTAATATAATATATAGAATCAATGAATGTTCGAAACGATTCAACTCAAATGCTGCTCAAAGTAGATATATTATTGTTTCCAGTATTATTAATTCTTGGAATTCCATTAAAGTAGAAACACATACTGATAGCTTTAAATTTACAGGCATTTTCTCAATAGATCTTAATATTGTTTTGTCCAACAAACTAGTCAGACAATCAGAAGAAGATCTTCAAGCAAAATCTCAAAATGTTATGAAGTTTTCAAACCAACTTCTTACATCAGACAAATTTATGAATCTTTTATTTAATTTCTTGGCCTCAGCTTTTCACAATTGGTGATTTTTCCAAGTAAATATTTAAGAATAATACTAGAAATTCATGATTAATGATCTGAAGGCCAATAAAAATAAGAAATCATTATTTTTGACATATTTCATCCATTTGGTGAATAAAGAATAAGATCATTTCCAATCTTTATATTTTAAATTACTTTATCTCTAACATTGAATTTATTTTATTATAGTTTTTCAATCTTTATAATATATAGGTGTTTTAAAAAGTATTTAGACTGACCTATTTAAAAAATGAATTAAAACAAAATTTTAAAATATTAAATTAGTTTACTTAATATACTCTCCATCAGAGTTAATGACTTCATCGCATCTTGTGATCCAACTGTTAAAAACGTTATTCATAGTTTCGGTTGGAATATCATATATTGTTTTAATGATTTCATCTAATAATTCAACAGGATCATCAAATGATAATCCAGTTAGTTTCTCTTTGATATAACCAAAGAGAAAGTAATCGCATGGTGCCAGATCGGGGCTATATGGCGGGTGTGGGACCCTTATAACCCCATTTTCTTCTAACCAATTTTTGGTCTTTTTCGAATTATGTACACGACAGTTATCAACATGAAGCTTCATGTGTACTCTCTTGTAATTTTTCCTAAATTCTATAAGTGCTGGAGTGAGAACGTTCTGTATGAAATAATCTGAATTAAAAGATTGCCCTTGCGGCAACAAATCAACGAGCAACAAATTGTTTTTTGTGAACATAATAGTTATCATCACTTTTTGAGTGTGTATCGCTTTTGACACTCTAACCGGCACTTCTTCTTTTGTTAAACTCCATTTCCTTTTTGGCTCATATGAAAGGAAGAACCAAGATTGGTCTCCGGTAATTAAATGATTATAATCTTTCTTTGTTTCATTTAATAATGCATTTTTTAGTTGCTGGGCCCCATTTTTCCTTCGATTTTCCAAATCACTTGTCAAAAAATATGGGACCCAACGCAAAGTGTAGTTTTTATATCCTAAAATGTCTGTTAAATGATTGTAAACAGTCGCTATTGAACAATCACAGATCTCACTAATCATTGATAATGTGGCAAATGGATAATCTGTTAGAGTCTTCAGAATAATAGCGTCAATATCGTCTAAAGGAGGTCTTCCAGATTTTGGATTGTCGTTTACATTAGAACGTCCACATTTAAATTCATGGAACCAATATTGTATTGCTTTTAATTTCATTGCTTTGCTTTGATACGTGGCAATAAGTTTATCTTGAATTTTCACTGGATTTTTCTCTTTTAGATAGTAATAATGTATTACACTTCTCTGTTCGATTTCAGACATTTTAACTTACGTTTATATTTTTTATTTTAAACGTCTTTTTTGCTCATTAATTCTGTAACATCTTATATGAGAATAAATTAAATATCATAAATTGCATCAACATGATGCATAGTAATTCATATAAAAATATTGAAATAAAATTATATATCTAAGATAGAGAATCTAAATACTTTTTAAAACACCTATATGATTAACCAAAATTTCTATATATTTCAACGAATGATTGAAGATAAAGATCATCTTTTTTCTGTTTCATACAATTTCTTATTCCATAATGAAGCTTTCTTAGTGATATATTATACATTTGCTCAAATCTATTTTAATCAATCATAATTAGCAATGGAATTCTTAATTTGATACATTTTTATTATTTCTTGTAATTCTTTTTTTTGCAATTGAGATCAATTATTACACTTCAAATATTTCAAAGAATACTTAGTCTTTCCAATCTGTTTAATCTTTGAGGTAAATGCTCACAAAATGTTGTTCTTGCTTTGCTTATAAGTATGCAAATTTGAAATTTATAGTTTTCTTTAAATAATAATTTATTGTAAAATAGAGGAGCTAATATTTGATTAATTTAAAGTATCATTGAAAAGCTCTTTACGCCGGTGAAAAGTCCTTTACCAAAAAAAAGATCTAATATAAATACCTTTTTTAATCGTTAATATTTATTATATTTTCTCAATTTTATTGTAATTTGAATGAATGATTTTACCGTAAAGGATTTTTTTCTGCCGTAAAGAACTTTTTCACGATACTTTATTACTCTTTTATTTAAACCGCCTTTTTTATCTAATTTATATTATACCATTTTAAACCAATAATTTTTAAAAGTTTTTTTTTTACATAGCTATTTAAAAATTTAAGGTATAAAGTGGAACAATTATATTAGATATAAATAATAACAGATTACTTTACTTCATTTTATTTTAATGGCACGCACAAAGCAAACAGCACGTAAATCAACAGGTGGAAAAACACCACGTAAATCTCTTGGCGCGAAGGCGGCTCGTAAATCAACTCCAGTTGTCGATTCACAAGGAGCTAAAAAGCAACATCGTTTCAGACCCGGTACTGTTGCTCTTAGAGAAATTCGTAAATACCAAAAAAGTACTGATCTTTTAATTCGTAAGCTTCCTTTCCAACGTCTTGTCCGTGAAATTGCTTCAGGATTCAGAGGTGATCTTCGTTTCCAATCATCAGCTATCGCTGCTCTTCAAGAAGCGTCAGAAGCATATCTTGTGGGCCTATTTGAAGATACTAATCTTTGTGCAATTCATGCTAATCGTGTTACAATTATGGAACGTGATGTACAGCTCGCACAAAGAATCCGTGGTGAAAGGAACTAGTTTTATTTATTTATATATAAATTGTATTTTATTTTCAAAATTTATATTATTGCTTTTCAGGATTTATATTTTAATATTATTTCGATGTATAGACTCATAAATATTTCTGATTTTAAATAATGTTTTAATTTAAGCTCTATTACAACAGATTTTAAAGTAATACTTTCAGATTTTCAGATCATTTTTATATAGAAAATAATGTCACTGAAAAGTATACTTTTGATTTTATAATTAAAGTTTATAACATTTTTTTTCTTTTGAAGATACAATATCGTTAAAAAGCAGGCGATAACAGGTTTTAATGGAAGAAACGCATCCATCAAGATTTGTTTTATTATAAAAATTCATATATATAAATAAGTATTAATTCATATATATATAAACTGATATATACATTTAATATGAAGTATTGAATAGAAAAAATAAATTATTAATATATTTGAACAAATCCTTTTTTATCTTCATTTTAAATAAATAGTATTGAGGAAATGAAGTTAAATAAATTATAGAAACTTCGGAACATAATCACAAAAATAGCTTGAAATCGTTCAATTTATAAAAATTAGCAACAAAAAGAAACAGCAGGCGATAAAAATACGATTAACTTTAAAATACTTTTTCTCAAAAATTGGTAGATAGTTTTCTAAATTAATTAAATATTTATTTATTATAAATACAATATAATATTTTATGCATGATAGAATATAATTTTAAACTCAAGATTTTAAGATATAAATAAAATAATGAGAGCATTTTTTTAAATAGATGAAGATACACTCAATAAATGCCCAATACAACATCTTAAGATGGGAATACATAATATATTTCTAAACGAATATATAGAAGCTAATTTGAAAAATTAAGAATACAATTAAAAAAAAAAAAAAAAAAAAAAAAAAAATCAAAATTTGTTGTAAATGACACAAATTCTAATGATTGTAAACATATAGATTCATTTTGTTAGATGAAACATCATTAAATTTCTAAAATCAGTTGAAAATTTTAATTAAAAAATCAACCTTATTATTTCATAGGAAATTTAAAATATCAGTTTATGATTTATAGTTGATTTTCTATTTAGAGATTATGTTCAATATTTTTCCTTTACAATTTTGGTAGATTTAAAAAAAATATTTCTCACAAAAAAAGATCACTTTTACACAAAAGTGAATTCTATTCATTTAAAATTGAGTTTTTCCTCCAAAAATCAAAATTGGCCTTTTTTTGGGCTTAAACGATTAAAATAAAACGATAAAATATACAATAATAAAGAATAAAGTACAAATATTTTCTTTCATATTGCCATTAAAATAACTCATTTACAAATTTAATTACTAATGTTTTATTTTATACACTTATAAATGAGTTATCTCTATACCATTTGTCTTACCTCTCAATTATACAGTTTTTTTCAATTTTTTTTTCAATTTTTATTTCAATTTTTATTCACTTTCAATGAATTGAGAATATTTAAATAGTGTTTCAAACTTCTCTATGAAAAAATAAAATATTTCAATAGAATGAATTAAAATTGAGAATCATCCATTTTTTTCATAATAAACAATAAAAAAATTTGAAATAAATTTTTCAATATATGAATATTGAAATTTGGTATTTTATTAATGGATTTAATTGATGAGCCTAGTGGGAATAGTCAACTTGATATCAATATTATACGAGCAACATTAGCTCAAAATGATTACGTTTTCCTTCGCCCAATAGGAAAAGGCGGGTTTTCGTCAGTTTTTTTAATTTATTCAAACCAATATAATCTCGAATTCGTTCTCAAAGTAAGCAATAATTATCAGAAATCACGTAAATTTGACATCAACGAAATCAATAATTTAATTAATTTAGATCATCCTAATATAATTAGAATGTACAAGTATTTTACAGATGATCGTTACCTATATATTGTACTAGAATATTGTGAAGGTGGAAGTATCAAAGATTTAATTAAGCAAAAAGGACGAATTCGTTCACCAGCCTTATTTAATTATTGTCAACAAGTATTAACAGCCTTAAAACATTGCCATGATTTACAAATATCTCATAATGACTTAAAACCTGCTAATATTCTAATAGATAAGAACAAACGATTGAAACTTGCAGATTTTGGTCTTTCAAAGGGATTTTCATCTAATTTAATTCAAAAAGTTTCAGACAATTCAATAGAAGATGAGGAAGTATTTTTTGGAAAGAATGGAGAAATCTTAACGAAACATTTCGGAGGATCAAAAGCTTATATGGCTCCAGAATTATTTAAACCAGACGCTTACGATCCATTCAAAGCTGATATTTGGGCGCTTGGCGTCACATTTTATGAAATGGCGACAGGCCATTTACCATGGAAGACGGGCGACATGAAAGAATTACGGCTATCAATCTCAATAGGAGTTATATCATTTCAAAACGTCAAACTACCTTCGGCATTTTGCAATCTTGTTCATCGTATGATCGAAGTTAATCCGTCAAAAAGAGCTTCACTTGACTGGCTTCTTGACCAAGAAATTTTTAGCCAACAATATTTGATGAATCATTCTCGTCCGATGATAAACAAATCTCCCTCTGTTGGCTCAAAATTAGGTTCTCTGACATCGGCCATTTATAAATTCAAAAACAGGCCAATTAAACTCAGTTCAAATTTTCAAAATAAAAGTTCTTATTTTTTGAATATAAATGATTCTATAGTTAATCAAAATACTTTCTCTTGTGGTACTGGTGCTGAATCCCTGTCTTCTGATTCAGAGAATGCTGGCTTGAATAATAATTCTGATAATAATAATATTGGTAATTTAAATCCAATTCCAAGGCCACGAAATGATGCCAATATTAATGGTATACGTGATAATAATCTTAGTTACTTGGATAATTCACAGCAATCTATTACTCTGAATTCAATTGCAAATCAAAGAAGGAATAACCGCAGAATCAACTCTTCTGCATCTTCATTTGTGCTACCAAAAACATTTATGTGAATAAAAGTTATAGTTTTGTATTGCATTTTTATTTATTTTTGTAATATACCAGTTTATTTTTTGTATAGATTTTGATTGCATTGAATTTTCTTATCCACCTTTCAATTTATTCAATTTTTTAAAATGCAGATTTCATATTTACAAAATCATTTTAATTAATAAATAAGCTCATGGAAATCAGGAGGGAAAATCAAATTATGCATTGGTATTGATCTTGGAGGCAGTTGACTCCGAGGTAGAATTTCAAATCCCAACAACAAAGACCAATTTTTAGAATCCCACATATTTCAGCCAAATCCACCAAACAACTTGTTGATTCTCTTACCAATATACAAACATCAATAAACAAAACCATACCGACGTATGAAAGCTGCGGTGCAGCCATTGCAGTTGCCGGACCAATCAAGAATGGCAAAGTTATTCTAACAAACCGTTTGTTTTGCCATGCGAACTCGGCCATGTCCAAATTCCAACCGTTTATCAGAAAGACCCAAGATCAAAGGAAGAATACGAGCTACTTCAACACGTCTCTAACTTCTATTACAGAGGGAAGCAGATGCCTGAATTCAACTCCGTTTATTCTATCAAATTTTCATTGAAAAAGTTGAAAAAGTTCACAAAAAGTTCGAGGAAATTGATGCCGGCGAGGTTGCAAGATTGGCGCATAAAGGCGATAAAACCGCTAAAACCGCTCTGCTGTGGGGATATAAGCTGTACTTAAGATTGGTAAAATTGATCGGAACTTCATTGCAAATAAAAAGTTTGAATTATAATATTCTTGGATGTGACTATAAGGCACATCAAATGATGTTAAATAAACCATGATTTTATAATATTTAATTCATTATTTTAAATCATATTTTGAAAAATACTTTTATTTTTCCAGTTTCTTCTTTATAAAGTTAGGCAATCGCCTATTATATTTATAATTCCAAATAAAAGATATTCAATTCCAAAAATTCTCGAATTATAGATATATTATTTGTAATTGAACTCTGGGGCATATTTTGAAAAAATGGACGAAACATACACTTTTCAAAACTATGACCTTTGTTAGATTTATTAATTAATACAGGAATAATTCATAATTATTGCTTATTATATATATTCTGCAAATGGTTAATTTGATATTGTACTCTATTGGACAAATTAAAATTTAAAAGAAAAAGGCATAAATAATTTTTTCATATTATAATTAAAATAAATCAAGTAAAAATAAAGATATTAAGAAAATAAAATAGTCTTAATCAATTCAATTAAAAAAATATAAATATCTTTTGTAATATAATGATAAAAATTTAAATTAGAGATGAAGTAATTATTATTTTATTAATTTATAAAAATTAAATTATAAATATTTAATTTTATTTGTTAGTAAATGATATTTATCTGAATATTTGAGCGGACCATCCTCTGAAAAATGAGTAAAAACTGAATATTTTTGAAAAATTAAAATATTTTTATCTCAATAAATATTAAAGTTTATTTTAGAATGATTCAAATACTAAAATAAAATATAATATTATATCTATATATAAATTATAATCAAATTGTTATTTTTTTTAAAAAAGATATTTTATATAATAATATTTTCAATGTTTATTTAATATAAAAAAACAATTCAATTCATATTTGATTCCAATCATTCAAAATACGTTTAAAGGTTTTTTTTATTTTTAATAAATCCTTTAATGACAGACGAAGATTTTTTTTTGGATTTGAAAAAATTCCAATTAATAACAAAATTAGGCAGCGGAGGCCAGGGAAATGTTCACAAAATACAAGAGATTGAAACAGGCAAAATATATGCAGCCAAAATCATTAATAATATAGATGAAAGTGAATTAAGATCAACATTAATTAATTTATCACGAGAAGTAAATAATTTAGCACGAATGAATCATCCATCAATTCTCCAATTTAAAGGATTTAGTCCGTTTGGTTTTCAAAACGAAGCGACTCCCGTTATTGTTACAGAATTTTCATCAGGTGGTTCCTTAAAAAATATTTTAGTATTAGAAAAGAAAAATAAAGCACCCGAAAAATGGGATGATACTCAAAAATTAATTACTTTGTATGGTATTGCTTCAGGTATGGCCTATTTACACAAAAATAAAATTATCCACCGTGACCTAAAACCAGCCAATATTTTAGAAGATGAAAATTTATTTCCATGTATATGCGATTTTGGATTATCAAAGAATCTACATTCAAATGACGAATCAGTTACAGCCCAATCACAATCGGCGGCAAAAGGCACCTATTTTTATATGGCACCAGAAGTTTGGAGAATGTATGATTATTCAGAATCATGCGATGTTTTTTCATTTGGAATGATGGCTTATGAAATCATTTCAAAAGAAAGGCTTGAGAACCACTACACGCCTCAATCTTACATATTTGAAGTTATTACAAATCGCATGAGACCACCTTTAAGAGATACAATCCCGGATTCCTATCGTAGTCTCATTGAAAAATGTTGGGACGAAGACCCAAAAGATCGACCGACATTTGAAGAGATTGTCAATTTATTGAAGACTGATTGTGGCTTTTTAACTGAAACAATTGACAAGGATAGATATTTTCAATATGTGAAAAATATTGATAGTTACCATTCAACTTTTGATTGCGATAAAACATTGATTTCTATTGAACTACTTATTAAACAGATTGAATTAAGAATGCTTCAGAATGCATCACTTGCACAAATTTTATCATCATCATTAAGCAGCAGTAACAATAGCTCATCACATAGCAGTGATCTCTTTAGTGGCTCTTTTCTTAACTTATCTTTGAGTGACAATCTTATTTCGGTGACAATTGTTGATGCACTTAAAACAACTGCAATAGTCAACCTTCCTGAAGAGACTCAAAAATTTATTGTTCACACAATGGACAAGCAAAGAATGGAGCTAAAATTAGTTGATATTGATCAATCAGTTCTTAATATGTTGTATTTCAATGAATCTCTTCAATCAGCAGACTTGGCTGAAGTTTTGAGAAAGTTTGAAAAAGTTGTCATGCACATTGATTATCCGAACGATGACTTTTGTTATATTATTGATGATATTGAAACATTAAAGAATCAACAATTGTCTAATCTGAAAGTTATCTGTACTATCTCACAAAAGAAAACCGATGAGGAACTTGTTGGAAATACAATCATTACATCTATTGTATTTGATCAATCAGTTGAAATCATTGATGACGAATCTTTTAAAGGCTGCACTTTTCTTGAAGAAATTACAATTCCTTCTTCGGTAGTACAAATTGGCAGATTTGCATTTGCTGAATGTTCTTTGTTGACGAAATTAGAAATTCCGTCTTCTGTCAAGAAAATTGATGAGTCTTCTTTTCAATCTTGCTCATCTTTGAAAAAAATAAAAATCCCATCTTCAATCACTTCTATTCCTTTGTCAGCTTTTGCTGATTGCTCTTCATTAAGATCGGTTAAACTTCCTTCTACATTGACCTCTATTGGATCATCTTCATTTGAAAATTGTGTTTTACTTAACAAAATTAAAATTCCTTCTTCAGTGACAACTATCAAAAATTCAGCATTTAAGGGATGCACAAAATTGGCAAAAATAGAAATTCCTTCGAATGTAAATACTCTTGAAGATGAAGTTTTTAGTGGATGTTCTTCTTTAATCTCAGTTATTGTTCCTTCTTCTATTGTTTCGATTGGAGAATCAACATTTTCTAGCTGCATTTCATTGTCCAGTTTTGAAATCCCTTCTTCGACAACTTCGATTGGCAAATATGCATTTAGAGGCTGCTCAAAATTGAGTAAATTAACAATTCCTTCTTCAGTTGTTTCCATTGGAGTTTCTGCATTTAGAGGCTGTTCATCATTAACAGAAGTCACAATAAATTCACCTATTGATTCCCTTCAAACTATGACATTTGAAGGATGCTCATCATTGACTCAAATAGCAATTCCATCTTCAGTTACAACGATTTGTAATTCTGTTTTCCAATCTTGTTCATCTTTGCAAGAAATAACAATCCCAGAATCCGTAATTTCATTTGATACATCAACTTTTCGTGGTTGTTCTTTGTTACAAAAAGTTACAATTTGTTCTTCAATATCCTCAATTTCAAATTTATCATTCAGTGGATGCTGCTCATTAACAGAAATAAACATACCTTCGTCAGTCAAAACAATTGGTGACCTTTCATTTAATGGGTGTTCATCATTGGAAAAGATATCAATTCCTTCATCTGTAACATCAATTGGCAAATCATCATTTAATGGCTGTACCTCATTGAAAGAAGTATCAATTCCTTCATCAGTGACAATGATTGGCGAATCTGCCTTTTCCAATTGTTCATCATTAACGGAAATAACACTTGATCCTTACAAGACAAAAACCAATGAAACATCATTTGTAGGATGTGAAAAACTTGAACACATGATCATTAAAACAACAGAAAGCTCATTACACGAAATTGAAATCTCAACATTACCAATGATAACAACAATTTCTCTTTCAGACAACATCACTGAAATATCTGATTCAGCCTTCAGTGGATGCTCATTTATTAAGAATATTGTCATTCCTGATTCAGTTACAACCATTGGATACTTGTCATTTAATAAATGTTCATCACTTGAAAACATTAATATTCCAAAATCAGTTACATCAATTGGTGAATTTGCATTTAGTGAATGCTCAGCACTTCATAAAATAATAATTCCGACTTCTGTTAAATCCATTGGAAAGTCAGCATTCAGTGAATGTTCATCACTTGCAGAGATTAAAATTCCTTCTTCAGTTACATTGATTGCTGAATCTACTTTTTATTTTTGCTCTTCTCTTTCTAAAGTTGTCATACCAAAGTCTGTTGTTTCGATTGAAAATTCAGCATTCGCAATGTGCTCATGTCTTTCTAAGGTAGAAGTTCCTGAATCAGTTAAATTTTTGGGAACATCTGTCTTCAATAACTGTTCTTCTTTAATAAGTATGTCAATTCCTTCTCGAATTACTGAGATCAGTGGTTCTCTATTCTCAGGTTGTTCGTCATTGGAAAGAATAAGTATTTCATCAAATATCACTTCAATTGGAGAATCAGCTTTCAGTGAATGTTCGTCATTAAAGAGGATTATTATTCCTTCTTCAGTTGTTCATCTGGGAAGTTCTTCATTTAGAAGATGCACATCATTACGAAAAATATCAATTCCTCAATCGATAACTGAAATAAATGAGTCAACTTTCCAAGAATGCACATCATTGGACAACATTTCAATTCCTTCATCAGTGACAAAGATAGGAAAGTCAGCATTTGAAGGCTGTATTAAATTAAAGAAAATCAAAATCCCAAGTTCTGTTACTTCTCTTGGCGACTTTGCATTTAGAGGCTGTCGCTTTTTGGAAATGATAACAATTCCGTCTTCAGTGACATCAATTGGACAAGCAGCTTTCAAAGGATGCCTAAATATCAATAAATTCGAAATTCCTGAATTATTAACAACAATTAGTCCTTCTTTACTCTCCAATTGTGATATATTGGAACATATAACAATTCCACCTTTAGTAACTTCAATTGAAAGGTCAGCATTTTCTGGATGTTCAAATTTGGTAAGCATCAAAATTCCATCTTCAGTAACCGAAGTTAAAGAATCTGCATTTAAAGAATGCTCGTTCTTAGCAGAAGTTGAGTTCGAATCTCCAATTTCGACAATTAGCGAGTCTCTTTTCATGACATGCGTCTCACTTACTGAGATAACGATTCCTTCTTCAGTGACAATGATTGAAGATTCTGCATTTGAAAAATGTTTGAATTTAAGTAAAATAACGATCCCTTCTTCAGTTACATCGATTGGAAAATCATCATTTAGTGAATGCAAAAGTATAACAGAAATAACAATTCCAGATTCTGTTGTTACAATTGGTGATTATTGCTTTTTCCATTGTGCAGAATTGAAAAATATTTCAATTCCATCTTCAGTGACTTCATTTGGATCTTTCTGCTTCGATAGATGCACGAAATTAGAAGAGTTTTCTATTCCTTCATTGGTGACCAAAATTGAAGATTATGCTTTCAATGAATGCACAAAATTGAGAGAAATAATCATTCCTTTGTCATTGAAATACATCGGCGATTCATCATTTAGCAAATGCACATCGTTCACTGAAATATTGATTCCTCCTTCTTTATTATCAATTGGCGAATCTGCTTTTAGTGGCTGCACATCAATAAAGCAAATTTCAATTGATCCATATAAGACAAAAGTTGATCCAAAAGCCTTTTTAAATTGTACAAATCTTCAGCATTTTATTATTAATACAACACAAACATCAATTCAAAGATTTGACTTTCAACCGTTCTCTACAATCACCAATATCACGATACCCGAAAATATCACAGAAATAGCGGATTCTGCTTTCCAAGGATTGTCAAATATTCGACATATCTCCATTCCAGATTCAGTAGCAACAATTGGAAAGTCAGCATTTTATGAGTGCGCATCTCTTAATAAAATAATAATTCCCAAGTTTGTTAGGGAAATAAAGAGTTCTGCATTTGCAAAATGTTCATCATTGACCGAAATTGGAATTCCGTCTTCAATTACATCAATTGAAGTATCATTATTTGCTGAATGCACCAAATTGCAAAGTATAACTATTCCTCCGTCTATTGACACAATTAATGAGGAAGCATTTAAAAAATGCACATCATTATTATATATTTCAGTTCCTTCCAATGTGAAAATCATTGGATGTTCGGCCTTTGAAAATTGCACAAAATTGAAGGGAATGAACATTCCATCTAAACTACAAAAAATAGAAGAGAAAACTTTTTGTGGATGTTCTTCACTGGAGAAAATAATTATTCCTCCTTCTTTGGGTTCTATTGAAAAACTTGCATTTGCTAATTGCTCTTCATTGAATCATATTACTATTGATCCTTATAAGACAAGAGTTAATCCACGAGCATTTGAAAAATGTTCAAAACTTCAGGAAATGTTTATTAAAACAAAAGAAGAAAAACTGAATGAAATTAATATGTCAGCTTTTTCATCAATTACGCACATTACTCTCTCTCAAAATGTAAATGAGATTTCAAATTCAGCTTTTAAAGGCTGCTCATTTATTAAAAATATCGTTATTCCATACTCAGTAACAAAAATTGAAGAATTAGCATTTGCAGATTGTTCATCACTTAAAAACATTGAAATCCCTAAGTTAGTCAATTATATTGGCAAAGGAGCTTTCATGGAATGCTCAGCACTAAGGAAAATAAAAATTCCATCTTCAATCTCATCAATTGACAACTACACATTTAAAGGATGCACATCGTTAGTAGAAATAAATATCCCATCTACAGTTACATCAATTGGTGACTATTCATTTTGTAATTGTTCATCACTTAGAAAGTTTTCTATTCCACCTTCAGTGTCATATATAGGAGATTCTTCTTTCTGTGGTTGCACATTTTTGAAAGAGTTTGTAATTCC
Source organism: Tritrichomonas musculus (assembly GCA_039105265.1). Lineage (NCBI taxonomy): Eukaryota > Parabasalia > Tritrichomonadida > Tritrichomonadidae > Tritrichomonas > Tritrichomonas musculus. The sequence continues at coordinate 54,300 of JAPFFF010000025.1, read as the reverse complement.
ATCTTTCATTGATTCAATTAACTCACACATGTTTTGCAAATGCACATATTTAAAAGAACTTGAATTACAATCTTTGATCACATCGATTGAAGATTCTGCATTCGACGAATGCATTAATCTTTCTGAAATAGAAATTCCTTCTTCAGTTACATCCATTCAATCATTTGCATTCAGGAGATGCTCACAATTGACTGAGATAACTATTCCTCCTTCAGTTACTGAAATAGGAAGTTCAGCATTTTCTGGCTGTTCGAATTTAGTTTCGATTCGTATTCTTGCTCAAATTGACACTATCGAAGATAGCACATTTTATGAATGCAAAAAACTCGAGATAATACAAATTCCTGATTCAGTAACATCAATTGGAATGTTTGCTTTCTTTAAGTGCTCATCATTACATCAAATAGAAATTCCTAAATCAGTTACATATATTGCAGATTCTGCCTTTTCTGGATGCTCATCACTAAGTACAATTGTTATTTTGGGAAAAATTGAAATAATTGAAGATTCTACATTTAAAAACTGCTCATCATTGACAGAAATAATAATCCCAGAATCAGTTGGATCAATTGAAAAGTATGCATTTAGTGAATGCAAGTCATTAAAAGAAATATTAATTCCTTCAAGTGTAAATTCAGTTAAAGAATTTGCTTTCAGTAAATGTAATAAATTAACACAAGTTACATTTGATCCACTAACAACATCTATAAATTCAACTGCTTTTGACAAGTGCAATTCATTAAATAGTTTAAGTTTTAACGCAAAAGAATTATCAACTCAAATATATGACATGAATACTTTTCCAAAAATAATATACATTCAATTTCTACAAAACATTTCAGCAATCTCTTCATCAGCATTCAACGGATACTCATCTATTCAATCAATAACAATTCCTGAATCAGTCGAAAAGATTGAAGATTCAGCATTTTATGATTGCTCGTCACTTACAGATGTCACAATTCCAGAATCAGTTACATTTATTGGTGAATCAGCATTTGAAAAGTGTTCTTCATTGAGCGAGATTGAAGTCCCTTCTTCAATCTCAATCATCCAAAAGTCGACATTTAAAGATTGTTCATCATTGCTAAAAGTTAAAATACCATCATCAGTCAAATATATTGATGAAAGTGCCTTTTCAGGATGCACGTATCTTCCTCAAATAGCGATCCCTTCTTCTGTGACTGGAATAGCTTCAAGTGCATTTAAAGGATGTACTGCTTTATCACTTATTTCACTCAACGTTAATGTGACAAAAGTTTATCCAAATGCATTTTACAACTGTTTTTCACTCGATCGTTTGTCTATCCAAACAACATGCAATTCAATACATCATTTTGATATAGATCTATTACAAAGAATCACAAAAATAGCACTTTCTTCTAATGTCCAATTGATTGAAAAGTCAGCATTTGCAAAATGTACTTCATTAAAATCAATAAAATTACCAGATAAACTTGAAATAATAGGCGAATCAGCATTTAGTGAATGCTCATCACTATCTGACATTACAATACCTTCATCAGTCAAAATGATTGATAGTTTTGCTTTTATGAAATGCTCATCTTTGACAGAAATAAAAATACCTCCTTCAGTTACCCAAATTGGCAATGCTGCTTTTAATGGATGTTCATCTTTAACAACAATATCAATTCAATCTTCAGTTACATCAATTGGAATTTCACTCTTTGACAGTTGTTCAAAACTCACAAAGGCTTTGCTGCCACAAACACTGACAGAAATTCCCGAGTATTCATTTAAAGAGTGCTCTTCATTAACAGAAATAACAATTCCTCCATCAGTAACAGTGATCAAAAACTCTGCATTCCTTGGCTGCTCAGTGCTAACTAAAATAACAATTCCTGAATCAGTTAAGTCAATTGAGGTGTCTGCATTCAGCGGCTGCACATCATTGAAAGAGATTGCAATCCCTGATTCAATAACATCGATCGGAAATTCAGCATTCAACGAATGCAGATCGCTTTTACAAATTACAATTTCTTGTCCAATCACTTCTATTTCTAATTCATTGTTTACTAAATGCTCTTCATTAAGGGAAGTACAAATACTATCAAAAGTGAAAGAAATTGGAAAATCTGCTTTCCGAGGCTGCAAAATGTTGGCCAATATAACAATTCCTTCTTCAGTAACCATTCTTCATCAGGAAGCTTTTGAAGGATGCTCTTCATTGAAGCAAATAGCTATTCCATCATCTGTTGAAGAGATTAGCGAATGCTGCTTTGAAAGATGCACATTATTGGAAGAAATATCGGACCTGTCATCTTTGAAGTTAATTGGAAAAAGTGCATTTAGCCAGTGTTCTTCACTTAAGGAAATTTTGACTTTTCCTTCTTCTGCTTCGATTCAAGAGAATACTTTTAGTGACTGCACATCATTGACAAAAGTGATGATTCCTTCATCTGTAACATCGATTAATGCATCTGCTTTCAGTGGATGTACATCATTAAAAGAAATAACACTGCCACAATCTTTAACTAAAATTGACAGTAACGCTTTTAATGGATGCTCATCATTGAAAGAAATAACTATTCCTGCATTTGTTGAACAAATTGAGAAATCCGCATTTGAAAAATGTTCATCGTTAACAGAAATAAAATTTGAAAATCATTCTTCATTAACCAAAATAGGAGAGAGTTCATTTGCCAATTGTTCATCTTTGGCTAGTGTTCAAATACCATCATCTTTAACTTCAATAGAATCTCTTGCTTTTGATCAATGCACATCATTGAAACAAGTAACTTTTGAGCCAAACTCCTCTTTATTGATAATAGAAAATGGTGCTTTCAATAAATGCTCGTCACTTGAAAAATTGATACTTCCTTCTTCAATATCAAATGTTTATTTTGGATCATTTTTTGATTGCAAATCATTAAAGGAGATTACTCTTTCTCCTTCTATGCATACAATTAAATCCAGCTCATTTGAAGGATGCTCATCTCTTGCTCAAATTTCAATTCCTTTAAGTATAGATGAAATTGAAAATAGAGCTTTTGCAAATTGTACATTACTGAAAGAAATAGACATTCCATCTTATATAACAACCATTAATCCTGAATGCTTTTCTAATTGTTTGTCACTCACTAAAATAACTCTTCCATCATCAGTAAAAACAATTTCACGAAAAGCATTTTCAGGATGCCAGTCACTTACAACAATAGAAATTCCAAATTCTGTAATAGTCATCGAAGAATATGCATTCAATAATTGTTCTTCTTTGAATAAAGTTACAATATCTTCATCAATTACAGCCATTAAAGAAGGCACATTTAAAGGCTGTTCTAAATTGAATGATATAATCATTCCTTCTTCAGTAACGTCGATTGAAAGTCTTTCTTTCAGTAAATGCAAATCAATAAAATCACTACTAATTCCTTCCACAGTGACTTCCATTGGACCTTTTGCATTTGCAAAGTGCACTTCATTATCAGAAGTAACAATGGATCCAATTACAACAATTTCAAGTCCAAACGCTTTTCATCAATGCAACTCACTTGACACCCTTGTTATTTTCATATCAGGAGATGTAATAAAGCAATTTGATATGAGACCTTTCTCATCATTCAAAAACATTGTGATTGTGAATGATGTTCATTCTATTTTAAAGTCATCATTCAAAGGCTGGCCATGTATGACTAGCATATCTATTCCAGAGACAGTTAGGTGCATTGAAAACTTTGCTTTTTGTGGATGCACATCATTGAAAGAAATCGAAATACCTTCATCAACTGAAACAATCGGTGACACTGCATTTGGCGAGTGTTCATCATTGACAAAAATAACAATTCCTAATTCAGTTAAAGAAATTGGAGTGTCTGCATTTAGTGGCTGCATTTTCCTCAAAGAAATTGAAATTCCTTCATCGATAACATCGATTAGTGACTACATGTTCGGTGGTTGTTTATTGCTTTCTAAAGTTGTGATTCCGTCTTCTGTTGAATCAATTGGTAATTCGTCTTTTCGTGGCTGTTGTGAACTGGTCAGCATCACTGTTCCATCATCTGTTAAATCAATCGGAGCATCGTGTTTCCAAGGTTGTTCTTCTCTTCAAGAATTCATCATTCCTTCTTCTCTTGATATGATTCAGCCGTATCTTTTCAAGGACTGCAAATCACTGCAACAAATCACAATTCCTAGTTCTGTTGTCTCCATTTGCACTCATGCATTTACTAAATGTACAGCATTGAAAGAAATAATCATTCCTTCGTCAGTTAATTCAATTGGAATCTATGCTTTCAGTGAATGCACATCATTGGAGACAGTGTCAATTGATCCATCGGTTGAATTGATAGGAAAAAACATCTTTATTGGCTGCGGATCATTGAAAAATATATCAAAGCCAGAAGAATTTACAGATCAATTTCTTGGAATTTCTAGACGAAATACAGCATTTGAATAATAATTATAATTAAACTCTTTTTACGATATTTTTTTTTTTTTTTTTTTTTTTGGATTGAATGCTATATTTAACATAAATTAATGAATCATTACAAAAATTTTAATAGAATACTGTGTAATGAAATGCTTATCTTTTACTTTTGGAATGTCTCTGAAATATTACATAATTAAAAACATTCGGCATTATATTTCGTGAAACAGGAAAGTCATTTTTTTTTTTTTTTTGGAATATATAGATGAATAATTTCTCGAATAATCGATAATTCATATTAATGACTGACCAATTCTAAAATATTATATAAATCTAAAAGTCGAAATCGACTTCTTCATAGAAATAAATGTCACTTGAACCTTTGTTGCTTGAAAATTTTCATTTTGTTAAATGATCTCTACTGCAATTGTACAAAAACTTAAGCAATTCTTCTTGTTCAGATGTTGCTGAATTCAAAAAGCATTTTTCATAATAAAATGAATATTCATTAATGAATATATCATTATCATATTTATTTTGAATATCTAAAGAAAAAAACCCAGATATTATCCAATTATTTGCTTCAACTTGCCAATTAGATAATAACATATTTTGTTTCACCTACATCAATTGATGCTAAATTCCTTTATTATCATATGAATAATCATCGAATAAACATGAATTTTTCACAAACGATTTTATAAATCAAAAAGTTTAACCTTTTCAATACTTCCCATTCACTTGATTGGGAAGTATTGAAATTTGTATGAAAAAGTTGGTGAAATGGAGAAGTTTAGAAAAAGTTTTTTTTTTTCGCTTTATAAAATGGCATGGGAAATTAATAAGCTAAGAAAAAGTTGTGATAATTAAGTAAAAACTCATTCAATATTTTCAATTAAAGTACCGTGAAAAAGTGGGTTTCAAAAATAATAAGTGGGTTTCATATAACTTTTTGCATTCAAAATAAATAAAAAATTCTATATGATCTCTCAAAAATATATAGATTTTGGTTTAAAATGGTAAAAAGCATGTTGAGTTTATTGTTTCCCATTTAATATAAAACTATAATTTAATATGCAAATATTATGCTCAATACATTCGATGATTAATATGAAATCTGATATCTACATATAAATTATTAGACTAAATGTAGAAAAATAAGAGAAAGCAGGTAAAAAAACTAGCAATAAGATAATATTTAATAATGATATAACGATATTTCATCAAAATTCAGATAAAAAAAATAATTTTAGATTTCTTAGCATCATAGAAACCATTAAATGCATTGTTATTCCTTATTTCGATATTGCCATGCGCACCTTGAGGATTATAAGCTTAAATCATTCGAAAAAGCTGATTTGAATTGTAAAAAAGTATGTACCCAATTTTCTTGCTCTAAATGTCGTTGTTAGTTGTAACATATCGTTCATTAATAATTAGCCTCTTTGAGATGAGGGCTAATTGCCATCACTGATCCATAATCGTCTTTTTTCATCATAAAAGAAAAGAAATGATATCATATGAAACAATTCAAAATTTTCAGAGAATGATCGAATTTTAAAAAATAAACCTCACAAAAAACAGTGAAATGGTACAAAAATATCGAAAATTTGTTTGAAAAAGTTGATTGCATTTGAGAGAAATATTGAATTAATACTCAAAATATTGTATATGTTTTATCAAATCTAAACTTTTTGAAGAAAAATCTTGAATCCGACTATAAATTTTTGAATGATTTTTCATTTAACGAGCAAAAAAGTTGAGAAAATTGAAAGAAAAAAGTTATATGAACCCCACTATTTCAAATTGAACCCCACTTTTTCACGATACTTTATTTAAGATTTTTTTTCAAAGATTAATTGGTCAAAAATTTTTAATTTTTTTTTACAGATTTTTGGGGAATCGTATTTTTCTACACCACTTTTTGAAAACTTTTAAACTTTTTGAATACTTTTTTATACATTTTTTTATTCAATTTTTGCTAAATAATCCATAAATATTTAGTTCAAATGGCTTCCCGATTCATCCAGCAATTCAAGGAACCTGATTCGGCTTCGCGCAGCCCCGTGGTGATCACTGGTGCGTATATTCCTGAAAAATTATGTAAAAATAAAAAAAAATTATATCAAAAAAAGCAAAATGTTAAAATTTTAAGGTAAAATTTAAATTTACGATTTTTTTGGTTAATTTTCTTAACAGAGTAAGTTAAATTTCACCTTAAGATGGTGTTTTTTTACTTTCCATGAGTAGCTACTCATGGTATTTTTCATAAAAGTGCAAAAAAGTTCTCGCTGATTTTTTCTGAAGTACGATACAGGGTCAATATTGACCTTAACAGTTGGAGGCAAAAGAGATTGGGGGCAAAAAATATCTCCCAAAAAAAAAAAAAAAAAAAAAAAAAAAGAATATAATCAAAAACAAAATTATTACGAATTTAATATGGTTAAAATCATGATCGTCATAGGTCATTATCCAGGCTAATCTCATTCAATTTTTTCACAATGGAAGTTGACTCGAAAAAAAGTTAGAAATTTTAGCCAAATATGAAATTGATATATTTTTCATATTATCATTGAAAATAGTGATTTTTTCATATTTGGAAATAGTGATTTTTTCTTATACCTAGACCTTGTAAGGGGTACCCGATTTACCTTTTTTCAATCGGGTCAAAAATTTTTGGTATATTTTGACCAGGGGTCGCAAATTACCGCCTACCCAAAGCGGTTTTTGACCCGAAATTTTTAAAATTCATTTATCTCAAAATGTGGAATAAATATTTATATAAAAAAAGGTTTATTAAAAAAATTACAAGCTTTTTAATACTTTTTAATAAAAATTTTTATTTCATTAGAATAATGCATCTGATAATTTTCTCAAAAATTGTTTTTTGAAATTATTTTCTCTATCATTCTATTTACTTACAATTTTTAATATCAGAAAACCTTTTTTCTTGAAAGTTAATTGATTTTTTTTTGTATCGTATTTTTTTCTGATTTTCATTGTCATTTAATTTATTGTTTAGATGACTTATGAAAAGAGAAATAATACCTAAATTTAAGTTATGTAATATTTTTTTTATATTAAACTTTAAAATCTACAAATTTTAAATAATATAAACTATTCATTTACTTGTTTTATATTTTTTATCTTTTTATCATAGTTTATACTATGCATTTTAGTTTATTTTGCTATTAATTAATGTTACTAATCACTTATATAATTAAAAAATATTGGCATTTGGTTCTTTTATTTCATGTTTGAATACAATATTAAGATATATTAATAATTATTTCAGATTTTAAAAGATTATCCTGTTTTGACAAACTTTTACTTGATTTTCAAATAAAAAAGTCTTTTCTAAATAAAATTTAAAATATTTCATATAACAAGTCATATCATAAAATTTTGTTTTCTAAAATCAAAATTCACTTTAAAAAAATGCATGAATCAATAAAAAATTAATTATAAAACATGGTTTTATAAAAAATAATCCAAAAAATACACTAGAAATAAAAGGGTCAAACGCGAACGCTTCATTTTTTTTTTGGGTAGTGACCCAAAAAAAAAATTTGTGGTCGGGTTAATATTTTAGGGTGACCTTTCGAAGGTTTACTTATACCCAAAATAATGGATCGATTGAAAAAGTGATTCAGAAAAAAACGATATTCCAAAAAAACAATGGTGAAAAATTTCAAATTGTGAAAAAATGAATCAGAGGCATCAATAAAAATAAAAAAAAAATCAAAGATAAATCTTATTGGAAATATAACTGCTGAATTCTGATACTCAAATAGAAATTCAAGAAATTAACGATCATATTGTCAAAATCAGAAGTTATATCAGAGAAGATCAAAGTCTGAATATATTCAAATAATACTTAAATATTGTATAAAATTGTGCAATTTTTTTCAATATTGCAAACAATTAGTTTTCAATATTGATAAAAAATGAAATCATACTGTAATTAAATCAAATAAAATAGTAATATGATATGTATAAATAATTAATTTTTTAAAATATAATCGTTTTCCTATTTTTGTATAATTATATTTATATTTTTTTAGGGTCAATAATTGTGAACTAAACGAACTTTTTTTTTTTTTTTCAAATAAATCATTGATTAGGTGATGTCAAAAACTCTAATCAAAATTGGATAAAACTCTAATTTAATAAATAAATAAATAAATTTTTTTTATTAATATAAAAATATGATATAAATTTATATAATATAAATATATTTTTATAAATGAAAATTCAAGATTTACCAAGATATTAAAAGTAATTTGAACTTTTAATACAGTTGATAACTTTTTAAATATCGAATTGCCAATTCAGAGGTATAAAAAACACGTTATTTATTTTTCCTCAAAATATAAAAATATAAAATTTTTTACAATTCCAATAGCCTAATGCACCGCCATCAATCCCTTAATGATGCAATTAGTCAACTACGCCAAATCAAGATCCAAAATAAAAGTCCCAGACTATCTAAACCAAGCGAAAAATATCAAACCAAACCAACTTCTTATGAACATGATAAGCTAACCAATAAAAACAATTCATCCCAATCAAGTTGCCTTCCAGCAATTGCTAACAACCAGCGTAGCAAAGTAACATATACCTCTAATAATGATACAAAATCAGATTTTAGCAAATCAGCTATTCATTTAAAGCCATCAATCAACTCATTTCATTCTTCAACGTCATCCACTGAACCAAAAGTTATTAAACCGGCTTCAAATGCCAATAGTAATTCAATTTCAAAACCAACAGTTCATATACGTCCACCAGAACCTCCTACAAACACCAGAGAATCTAATCCAAGATTTTCTAGAAGTTCCCGAAACATACCACTATTATCAATTGACACTGATGTTAGTGATAGCAAAAAGCCAATGCAGGATCAGGAAATTGGCAAAAAACCAACCGTCCAATTTTCTACAACAAGTCAAAATAGTAGTAACAGTTGCTCCTATCGTGTCCATTTTGAGAAACCAGCAAAACGAAAACAAATTGACATATATTACAAATTTGGCGTTCGTTTATCAGATGATCAAAAAAGATCAGCTTTCTACCTCAAAAAGGCTGCTGATGAAGGCCATTTGAAAGCTATAATGCGATATGCTACCATGCTATATGATGGTTATCAAGTTAAAAAAGTAGCTCCTCAGGACAATAAGAATGACAGGAAAAGAATTCGCAGAATCAGTGACGCAGGAATCAAAAGAGATAAGAAAGAAGCTGCTCGATACTATAAAATTGCTGCTGATTTAGGTGATTCAGATGCGATTCGAAAATATTGCTCTATGCTGTTTGATGGCGATGGCATTACCAAAGATCGAAAACAAGCTGCTTATTATTATAAAATACAAGCTGACAAAGGCGATGTAGATGCTATTTGCCAATATGCATCTATGTTATGTAATGGTGATGGTGTTAGCCAAGATTATACTGAAGCGGCTCGATATTTGCAATTAGGTATTGATAAAGGAGATCCTTGCGCTATGCGACAGTTCGCTTACTTGTATCAAACTGGTAGTGGTGTTAATTTCAATCTGAGCGAGGCAATTAAATACCTTAGAATGGCAGCCGATTTAGGCGATGAATCGGCAATTAGACAATTTATTCATATGATTGATAGCGGATGTGGGATTTATATTCATAAGAAAGATGCTGCAAAATATTATAAAATGGCTGCTGATAAAGGGAAACCTGAAGATGTTAAAAAATATAAAGATTTTCTTCAAAAGAATCGGATAAAAATTTAGTTTTTTCCTCGGTATCATTGAAATTTTTGTTATTAGAAATTTCGATGCTTTTGTTTATATAAAAAACACCATTGAATTAATTTTTTTTTTATTTTTTCCAACTGCTTCCTTCTTTTCTTTTTAATATTGATATCAAAGATTTGTTAATTGAAGAAGGAAAAAACTAACCAAATTTCTCCTAGTTATTTTTCCTTTTGACTGCTTATTTTAGGCTTTTTTGCTTGAAATAAAGTGTCATTTATGAAATATCATAAATAAGGCCTTAACGTAAGGATTTCATAAAAATGGTTTTATAATTTAACGTACATATTCAATTTTAAAAGATGTTAATTCTTAACGTATAATTTCAAAGGAGGAAATTCATATTTTTTCCTCAAGAATTCAACAAATAAAACGTAATAATTATATCATATGATTTTCTGTTTTCAGAAAAGCTTTGAAATTGATTTTAAAAAAATGATTGAATTTTCAATTGTTTCAGAAATATCTAATGAAACAAAATTTCAATTTTTTAATTCATTTTAATGATTGAAGATCTTTCTCTCACTTCAAAAAGACAGCCGCTTTCTCAAAAATCACAATCAAGTCTTAACAAACTAAAATACACAACTGAAAAGAATAAGTTAAACAAAAATCTGAAATACGCTGCAATTAAAAAAAAAGCTCCTAAGAAATTATCAGCAACCATAAAACCATTTCAAAATACCAAAGTTAAATTCGAAGATAAAGATAATAAACCAATAAATTCAAACAATTTAAATAATAACACAGTAAGTAAACATAACTCTGGAAAATATGAGACACAATCAATCAACAATGAAGATAATGCAAACCAACAAATTCAACTTAATTATCCTCCAGGCATTACAGTTGATCAAGATGGAAAAGCGCCTGTTAGCTATAAGCTAGTAAAAGAAAACTATCGTTCAATGCTTACAACATATGAAATGACTGAAATCGACAATTATTCTGATATTTTTTTCATTGGAAATTCAATCTCCAAGAAAAATGCTAAAGGAATCTTTGATCAAGATAAAACTTTTCAATACAAAGCTAAAGCAGGTGATCATATTGCATATCGTTATGAAATTCTCTCTCTTCTCGATATGGGAAAATATGGAATATTATTAAAATGCACCGACCATAAAACCAAAGAAAAAGTTGCAATTAAAATTTATGCAAATACACCTGAAAACAACCAACGAGGACAAGTTGAAATTAAAAATATGAAAGAATTAACTCCAAATGCTGCTTCAGCAATTAAAAACCAAAGAGAACCTTTGCAAGCAACCACCAATTCCGTTGAATTAATTTCATCTGAAGCAACAAGTACCAATCCAAATACTAAACATGTAGTCAAAATGATTGACAATTTTGTTTTCAGAAATCATATCTGCATAGTAATGGAGCTTCTTGGAGAATCATTGATTGATTACATGAAAAAGACACCACAACGACTAGAAAGACAAGAAGAGCACAAATTGGAACCACTACCACCACACATGGTGAAATTAATTGCTTATCAAATTATGGATGGTCTTGTCGCCATCCATCGCAAAAAAATCATCCATAACGGCCTGAATCCGCTTAACGTTCTCTTCACAAATCACCACCAAGAAGACCCAATGAGATCCAAAGTGAAGGGCAGCAAGATTGATGCCAAAAAACCCGAAAAAATCGATGATAAAACAAAAGAAATCAAAAATCAACAAACAATTACACATCACTTCACTTTTTCATTCACAGAGATTGACAATTACACTTTAATGAGCCAAGTGAAGATATTTGATTTTGGATCGAGTTGTAAACAAGCTGAACTTGTCAGAAGCCAGACACAAAAGCTTTCTTACATTGCTCCCGAAATTGTTCTTGGTTCTTCTTATGGACCATCAGTTGATGTTTGGTCAGCCGGCTGCATCATTGTTGAGCTGTTTACAGGAAAGCCACTTTTCCCTGCCACTGATGAAACAGACTTGTTAGTCAAATTCATCGAGACACTTGGAATGCCGCCAAAAAGTGTAGTTGAAATGATGTCTGACTTTCAATCGAAAACAACAAAGAAATCGGCACCTAAAAGAAATAGATTCTTCGGTGACGATGGAAGACTTTTAAATGTGGCTAGACAGCCCGTTCCATTCAAAAATCGTTTAACTTCGATTTTGAAGTCAAGCGATACGATGATGATTGACTTTCTAACAAAATGTTTTGAATGGGACAAAACAAAAAGATTGTCAGCTGCAAAGCTAATCAAGCATCCCTGGATTGCACGATTAGCAAAACAAAACATATAAATACAAATTATTATTTATTTGTTATATTTTATAAATAATATTGCAATTATCTATTACACAGACAAATTTTTCAGAAGAAAATAATCGTCCTTTTTTTTGAGCTTTATATTTCATCGAAATGATTAAAAATTCTTTGTATTTTTTTTATTGAATTCTTCATTTCTGTCATATAAAGAATATTTTAACCTTGAAATAATTGAAAATATGAAAAATAAAAAACATATCAACAACTTGAAAATATGAAAAATTTTGCAAGAAGCACATCATTTATTGAGTGATACATAACTTGATATAGAAAAATTACGTCAACAACTTGAAAATGCAAAAATGCCATCAACTCAGCTCGTTCATTTGAAAGCAACAAACATAAAAAAAAGGGGAATTGTATTTTTCTACACCACTTTTTGAAAACTTTTAAACTTTTTGAATACTTTTTTATACATTTTTTATTCAATTTTTGCTAAATAATCCATAAATATTTAGTTCAAATGGCTTCCCGATTCATCCAGCAATTCAAGGAGCCTGATTCGGCTTCGCGCAGCCCCGTGGTGATCACAGGTGCGTATATTCCTGAAAAATTATGTAAAAATAAATAAAAATTATATCAAAAAAAGCAAATAGTTATAATTTTAAGAGAAAATTTTAATTTACGATTTTTTTGGTTAATTTTCTTAACAGAGTAAGTTAAATTTCACCTTAAGATTCATGGATAGAAAAACCATTCAAAAAGTAGCGTAGAAAAAAACGATTGTCCTAAAAAAAATAATCGAAAACATGAAGAAGAAATTGGAGGAATTCGACCAAACAATCGAAGATGTTGATTTCGATGTTCTTGTGAAGAAAATCACTGATACACAAGCTGAACTTCATGAATAACGTGAAAAATTTATTAAAAAAACCCAATGAAAATTGTCGAAGTTATTAAATATAAAGATAGATATATTAGTTTTTTGAAAGATAATCCCATTGATAATATTCAATATGAAAATACATTGAGTTTAAATGGGGAGGTCATTCATTTTGATTCTAAATAACTATACTAAAAATTTTTAGAAAATTTTTCAATCATTTAAAATATTTAATAAACTGCATTATTTTATTTTATAAAATTAATAGCATTGTATTAACGATATTGCGAATCAGATTTGATAATTTTTTAAATATATTAAAACAGACTTGATATCAAGTGTTTTCACAAGACTAAGAACAAGGTAAAATTAAAAACAAATTAACCATAAGCTGATCGTCTTTTCACAAAAAAGAATTTCATGAAATTTGAGATTTATTAAAAAAAAAAAAACCTTTAGTTGAAATAGAAAATGAACCAATGCTCATGCAAATTAACGATTTCTGAAGAATGGATATAAACAGTTCCTCTATATTGTGCTGACCAATCAGTAAATTCGATGCTTTTAAAATTTCCATTAAAGTTCATTGTTCTATAAAATTACACCCTTATATTAAATAATAAATGTAATTAAATTAAATTATTTATTAGATTCAAATTTTTCAAGTTCTTCATCACGTTTTTTAATCAATGAAGGATCAACGTCTGTTGCAAGCATGAATGATTTTTCTCTCACTAATTGAAGGATCTTACTGAATGAAGGTCTTTTTGAAGGACTAGATTCCAAGCACTTCTTTATCAAATCTGCGCAGAAATCAGACACAGGCGGTGTTGGATTGTTAATCGCGATTTTGACACCATTTGTTTTGTCTTTCAAGCTCTGTTTAGGCAAAGAACCGTAAAAGATTCTGTACAAAATGACGCCGAATGAATAAACGTCTGTTTTGTTTCTGTAATCTTCACCTTCCTACTGTTTTGCCATAAAACCAGTATGAATCGTCAGAAATATGAAAAACAGTAGGAAGGTGAATCTTTAATAAATAATATTTTTATTTATTGGTTTTGTTTAGAACGATTTTCTCTGATATTTGACCGAAAGTATTTTTATCTAAAAAATCTGTGTTTGACATTTAACAATTTTTATGTATTGAATAGCTAATGCACTAAACTCTTTATCAAAAAAAAGTTTATTTTTTCAATTGAATTTTTTTGACCTTATTGTTTTTATTTTTGACCTTATTGTTGATTTATAAAAAGAAAATTGGAAAAATAATTAACATAAAAATAGAATTCTGTGGTACTCTTCTAACATTCAATGAAAATTTTCAATATAATTTCAAGTTAGAGTTAATTTTTAATATAATACTAAATAGTACTTTTAGTCCGTGCTCATCATTGATGCAAGTAACTATTCCTTCTTCAGTTAATAAGATAGAAAGTTATTCGTTCTTTAAATGCTGCTATCTTAGTTTAATAGAACTTCCTTCTTCTTTAACACTCATTGGCAAAAATGTTTTTTTATAAATGGAATTCATATTAAGCACCTGCAGATTCCTCCATTAGTAACATAAATGGGGAAGAAATGCTTTCACCAAATGGAATTCATTGACACAAGCATTAATTTCTCCATGCCTTACTTTCATTGATTTTAATGTTTTCAATGGATGCTCTTCCATTACAGATATATCAATTCCTTCCTCTTTAACTCTTAAAAAAACATTTGCATTCAGTAGATGCTCTTCATTAAAAAAAGTAATAATTCCATCTTCAGTAAAATCTATTGAACCTTATGCTTTTATGAAACGCTATTCATTGGAGGATGTTGCATTTGATGAGCCTTGCTTAATAGACATAATTGAAAAAGCTACTTTTAGTCTTCCTATTTCTGTAATCTCAATCAAAAGAGATGTCTTTTCTCATTGCTCATCGCTTTCTTCAATTTCAATCCCATCTTCCGTAACAAAAATTGATTTATTAATATTTTCTCATTGCACCTCGCTTGAAAGTGTTTCTTTACCATAATCTTTGGTTTCATCTTTTCATTTATGAAATTCAGTATTCATTGGAAGTATTTTTGAAATTGAACCTAATCTTAAGCTTGATTAAACCTTTCATCATTATTTCTAATATCGTTGATATGATATATTATTAAAAAGTTCTTTTACTTTTTGAATACTTTTTAATAAAAAAATAAATACAAATTATTGTATTTTTGTATACTTTTATTTTTAATTTGAATCATATAAAACATATTTGAGAGAATACAAAAAATAATCATTCAATTTTTTTTATAGAATAAAAAAGAAAATATATGATGAAAAAAGATATCATTTTTTTATAATGCTTGGATTATTACTTACATTATATAGCATGTCAATAGATCCAGATTTACTTCCAGGAGGTTGGAAATCAATACCTATTGATTCAGAGCAAGTAAGACTTATCAGACCATATCTTGATAGAAATCTTCCTCATCTCTTTCCTGAAATTGGACAAAAAGGATATGAAATTTCTTTTGCTAAATTACAAATTGTTAATGGAATGTTTATTCAGCTCACTATCAATATATCCACCACTCTTTGTTTCGATCTCACATTATTTGTTGATCAGCAGAACAAAATAACAATCAGTGAAATTCAATGCCTATCAAAAGCAAAACCAATAATGGGAGGATTCAAATGGGTAAGTTCTATGCTCTTTTCATCTAATGATTTGTATCGTTTAGCTAAGACAATCCAGAAAAAGATGAATTTACTTGTTTCTAAAAGCGGAACTGTTTTAGTATATAGAAAGCAGGTTGTTAATGGAATTAAAGAGCATGTTATTTTTATGGATTCAAACCATAACATTTTCTCAGCTATAATTATCAGAAAACCTTATTGCTTGACTGATGAATTAGTTTCAGCTTATCCAATTTATTGAAAAAATCTGTCATTTATTACTCAAAAATAGATATTAGAATAAAAATAGGTAATTTTGCATTTTTTTTTTTTTTTTAATTCATTTACCTATTTTACCTAAATTTTTGGAATATATTCAAGAGCAGACAAACATCAGATTCATTTAAAGTTCTAAATGATGATAAATTAAACACATTTTATAAGGTTAAAAAAACTAAGCTCAGAATTTTTGAAAGGAGATTTCAAAGAAAAATGAATTGCATTCAAAATGATTCAATTATTGAACGATAGTTTTTTTTAATGAAATAAATTTACAGTCAATTAATCAAACTTTAAGCATTTAGATTTATATTTATTGGTAACAATTCGCTGAAAGAAAAATTGATTTTTTATTTAAATATCTCTTTTTATATTAAAGTCATTTGAAAATGGATATTGTGAAGTGGCAATTCTTTTTTCAATCTGTGACTTCATCGAGCTCTCAAAGTCTTTATGAAATGTAGATGAAGTGAAATGGTTTGAATGAAACTTTCAAAAACTGAAAACTCACACATAAAGGGTAAAATATGGGTACTTTTAATTCATTCAATTTTTATGATATCAGACCTGTTGAAGTATAAATTTTTGAATAAAAAAGTAAATGAATTAAAAAAATACTCAATAGGAAATATTCAACAAATGCTTAATTTTGATATAATTAATAGTTCAAGTGCTACATTTGTGAATTAGCATACTTCTATTCATTTGAAAGTTATGAATTTGGCTAAAACAACACGTATGAATATTTATATTTTTAATGAAACCTTATGTAAGAGGAGATCCGAGTTTTTGCATGCGTGTCTAATTTTTGTATATAAATCATTTAACCATATTGCTCTTCATTATATTAATTCAAACTGCAAATTGATATTGATATTTTTCAAAATTTTCGTATTTGATTATTGCAATCGATAAATTAATAATAGTGTTTAAGGAATCAACAATTATAGCAGAATTTAAATATTCATGGAAGCTTTAAAAAAGGAAAATACCAAAAAATATTTTAGGACAATTCTTTTTATATGATCATTCAATTTTTTTTTTAGGGTAAAATTTTCCTAATTGAAAAATGAGATAAGAAATTTATAATTATTTCAAATTTTAAATATGAAAATTATTATTTATTTTGATTAATATGAAAATTTATATTAATTTTATCTTTCATATATTTAATAAAAAATGTTTATATTATATTTTATGATTAATTTTGGATAGTATATATTTATATCATAAATAATATTCAAATTAATTATTCAATGTTTCAACAGAAAATTAATTATAAAAAAATTTTTTTATCTTCAATAAAGAGAGGTATGATGAAATTTCTTTCTTGTAAACGTCATGGAATAGTTCAATAAAATATGCAAAAGTAAAAAAATATAAAAAATAATTATTAAAAATTCAAATGATATAGCATCTGAAAAATCTAAATATTTGGTTTGAATTATGGCAATGATGATGTTTTCCATTTATAAATTTTGAAATTTGATTAATAAAGTATAAAAAGTGAGTATTTTTTGAAAATTATCAAAATATGCTCAACAATAATATTCGAATTGTTTAATCCTTGTAAAATAAGATTTAATCAAAGCATATCAATTTTTCAACTCGGTTAGTAGTCCAAATTGATGATTCGCATCTTTGGTAACTTTTTTTATAATTGAAAAAATGAATGAATTCAATACTCTATCAATTATTTGTATGCGTTTTCACAATCAATATCCTAAGTCATCCTTAAAATTGAATTTTAATGTATGCAATAAATAATATTATAGTAAACTTACAAATATCCCAAAATTAAACTCTATTTAAGAAAAAAGTATAACAAATTTTTTTCAGAATATTGATGATCATTAAAATTTTTTTTCAAATTATGTAATTCTGGTCAATAGGAAAAGTGAGCAAGCATGTATATATTTAATAAAAACCGTTTATTTTTTGATTAATAAAGTCGTTCTGATGTTCTATTCATTTTAATGCCATTTTTAATTTGGATGCTTTTCTTTCATATACGTAGGAGATCTCACTTGGCATAGGAATCGGGGTCTATTAAAATCGGCACGAAATATTTTACAACAAGAAACTTTTTGAAAGATCCGACCAGGTAAAAATTTTACCACTTTTTGAGAGAAAAAGTTCTATCGTTGAGATGAACTTTTTGAGAGATTGAAATAAAACGGTTATAAAGGTGAATTATCTATTATATGAAAAAAGGCGCCCTTTTGTTTTGAAATTGGTATCGCATCAGAGCAAATGTATTATTGATTGATTCCGCTGCTGATTCCACCAGCAGATTGTTTGTGATCGACGCAAAATAAGGAACCATTTTTAATTATAAATTGCCAGATGCGATATTAAAATATCATTTACACGTAAACAGCAAGAAGGTAACCTCAATAAGGAAACTCAAAGCACGAACTAATAACAACACATTCCTCACTAAACGATCTCATAGTAATTGCTCAAAATCTCTGATTTTACACAAATGTTGTAAATATCATTTACACGTAAACAGCAAGAAGGTAACCTCAATAAGGAAACTCAAAGCACGAACTAATAACAACACATTCCTCACTAAACGATCTCATAGTAATTGCTCAAAATCTCTGATTTTACACAAATGTTGTAAATATCATTTACACGTAAACAGCAAGAAGGTAACCTCAATAAGGAAACTCAAAGCACGAACTAATAACAGCACATTCCTCACTAAACGATCTCATAGTAATTGCTCAAAATCTCTGATTTTACACAAATGTTGTAAATTTTTTTTTTTTTCAATAATATTATTTAAATATTATTTTTAATAATTATATAGTTAACATTGTTCATATTTAATCATTTCTAAATACACTTTTACAAAAAAATTAATAAACTATTTAAAAAGTTTCAATCAAAATTATCGTTTACTTTTCTTTTTTACAAACAATTATAATGTTTGATCAAAATGGACAAATATCACTGCAATTAGGAACAGCAACTAATGTATTATCTGAAAAAACATTTTCTCATCGCGATCATCCAATTTATTTGACAAATCCACCATATGATAATCGAAAACCTCTCATTGATAATTTTAGTGTTCTTTATTTTTTGAGCACATTTAAAAATAATAAATATACGTTTTCACAAACACATAAATTAAAAAACCCAAAAAGAATTGATAATCAAATATTTACAAATTTTATGCTAATTTCAAGGCATCAAACCAATTTATTTAAAATATATTACCAAGTTAGTGGTAACTATTTTGCAATACAAATTATTAATTTATTTAATACAATTAAATATAAAAAAATACATAATGTGAAATTCAAAAAGAACGAAAGAACAGTTTATGTTTATAGCAACATAATTATTAAAAATCCTAATCCGAATAGTCCTTTTCAGATAATAAAAAACAAAGGAATGCAAGAATTATCTGATTTTTACAATAATCAGTCTGTAGATAGATCTATTCAAAATCCGATTACTGCAACAATATTTTACACAATAGCTCCATTTAATTGCAAAACTATTAAAAGGCAAAAGCACAAGCAAATGAATCCAGATGATTCAATTGAAAGTATTCTGAAAAATTATGGAGGATTTCTTTTCAGATTTCATCCAACAGAAGAGGTTGATTTAAACCAATATCAATTTGGCATTTTTTCTTGGTTTTCACCTTATTTTTTAGATATTGTAAAATCTCATCAATTTGAACAAGCAACCACAATTGAACTTGACGCCACTTTTCGAGCTCTGGCACCATATGCTATTTGTGTTCCTCATCTTATTTTCCGAAATACTGGGATTCCACTAGCAATTTTAATTTCACCTTCTGAGAAAACGTCATTATATAGTATTTTTTTTGAATCTCTCAAAAAGTTAGATGAATTTTATGAAAATTCTGAAGAAAATTCACTTTTTCTTAAATTCAAAAATAAAAAATATTTAAGTGATGAACATAAAGCATTTCAAAAATTAGCGAAAAATTATGATTTAGATTTTTATTATTGTTTAGTTCATTTGATTCGGTCAATCGGTGCCAATTCATTACTCGGTCTTTTATTTTCAGATATATTATTCACTTTTTCAGGCTTTGAGTGGTCTAAACATTTTAATAGATATTACCAAACTTTTCAGTTATTATATAATTTACAAGAAAATAAAGATGATGCAAGATTTGAAAAAGTAAGCAAAGTCTTAGGTGTTGATGTGAACGGAAATTATGTCGAAGTAAAAAAAGAATATTCTCCATATTTCAAGCGAAGTGTCTATGGAATACCAACCACAACAAATCACGTAGAATCGTTTCATAAACAATTAAACGGTATTTTTAAAGCAACTCGACTTTCTTTACCGCTACGACTTGCGTACATTATAAAATATATTATGGATCGTACGTTAAGAACCAATTCTAGTGCACATTTGAATGTAAAAACTCACTTAAATAAGTTTAAAGATAAAGCATATAAAGAAATTTCAAAAAATCCTAATCTTAAATCAAATTATTCTCAAAAAGTTTGTTTATGCCGTCAATATTATTATTATTATTATTTATACTGTGTTAATATTCCATGCGTACATTGCATTTTAAATGATTATTGGAAAGATCAAAATTACATACATCAAATGGAAGAATTTGATATAAAGTTTGATTCTCATGATATAAAATATGACCAATTACTAGAATTCGATATTAAAACTGAATTAACTTTTAGAAAAAGAAAAAAGTCAACTGAAGGAAATAATGATAATAATGACAATAACAATAACAATTTCCAAATTGGCATTTGTTTGGATGGAAAAAATTATTCTGATAGTATGACAACTATAATTGATAATACAACATACCAACTTTCAGAAATTATTGCGAAAAATAATTTAAATATTACAGTCATTGCATTAGCAGTACAGCGAGAATTAATGCCTGTAGAAGAGACATATAATATTGATGAATATTTGGCTTTGTTTCAGGTTAAATTGTGGACAAAGATAATATCAGATGGAAATAAGAAAGTAAACATATAATCATTAAAAGTTAAATTATTTTTAAAAAAAATAAAGATTAAAATAAAGAATTATTTGTCGTATTTTATTATTGTTGTTTACGTGTAAATGATATTTACAACATTTGTGTAAAATCAGAGATTTTGAGCAATTACTATGAGATCGTTTAGTGAGGAATGTGTTGTTATTAGTTCGTGCTTTGAGTTTCCTTATTGAGGTTACCTTCTTGCTGTTTACGTGTAAATGATATTTACAACATTTGTGTAAAATCAGAGATTTTGAGCAATTACTATGAGATCGTTTAGTGAGGAATGTGTTGTTATTAGTTCGTGCTTTGAGTTTCCTTATTGAGGTTACCTTCTTGCTGTTTACGTGTAAATGATATTTACAACATTTGTGTAAAATCAGAGATTTTGAGCAATTACTATGAGATCGTTTAGTGAGGAATGTGTTGTTATTAGTTCGTGCTTTGAGTTTCCTTATTGAGGTTACCTTCTTGCTGTTTACGTGTAAATGATATTTACAACATTTGTGTAAAATCAGAGATTTTGAGCAATTACTATGAGATCGTTTAGTGAGGAATGTGTTGTTATTAGTTCGTGCTTTGAGTTTCCTTATTGAGGTTACCTTCTTGCTGTTTACGTGTAAATGATATTTACAACATTTGTGTAAAATCAGAGATTTTGAGCAATTACTATGAGATCGTTTAGTGAGGAATGTGTTGTTATTAGTTCGTGCTTTGAGTTTCCTTATTGAGGTTACCTTCTTGCTGTTTACGTGTAAATGATATTTACAACATTTGTGTAAAATCAGAGATTTTGAGCAATTACTATGAGATCGTTTAGTGGGGAATGTGTTGTTATTAGTTCGTGCTTTGAGTTTCCTTATTGAGGTTACCTTCTTGCTGTTTACGTGTAAATGATATTTACAACATTTGTGTAAAATCAGAGATTTTGAGCAATTACTATGAGATCGTTTAGTGAGGAATGTGTTGTTATTAGTTCGTGCTTTGAGTTTCCTTATTGAGGTTACCTTCTTGCTGTTTACGTGTAAATGATATTTACAACATTTGTGTAAAATCAGAGATTTTGAGCAATTACTATGAGATCGTTTAGTGAGGAATGTGCTGTTATTAGTTCGTGCTTTGAGTTTCCTTATTGAGGTTACCTTCTTGCTGTTTACGTGTAAATGATATTTACAACATTTGTGTAAAATCAGAGATTTTGAGCAATTACTATGAGATCGTTTAGTGAGGAATGTGTTGTTATTAGTTCGTGCTTTGAGTTTCCTTATTGAGGTTACCTTCTTGCTGTTTACGTGTAAATGATATTTACAACATTTGTGTAAAATCAGAGATTTTGAGCAATTACTATGAGATCGTTTAGTGAGGAATGTGTTGTTATTAGTTCGTGCTTTGAGTTTCCTTATTGAGGTTACCTTCTTGCTGTTTACGTGTAAATGATATTTACAACATTTGTGTAAAATCAGAGATTTTGAGCAATTACTATGAGATCGTTTAGTGAGGAATGTGTTGTTATTAGTTCGTGCTTTGAGTTTCCTTATTGAGGTTACCTTCTTGCTGTTTACGTGTAAATGATATTTACAACATTTGTGTAAAATCAGAGATTTTGAGCAATTACTATGAGATCGTTTAGTGAGGAATGTGTTGTTATTAGTTCGTGCTTTGAGTTTCCTTATTGAGGTTACCTTCTTGCTGTTTACGTGTAAATGATATTTACAACATTTGTGTAAAATCAGAGATTTTGAGCAATTACTATGAGATCGTTTAGTGAGGAATGTGTTGTTATTAGTTCGTGCTTTGAGTTTCCTTATTGAGGTTACCTTCTTGCTGTTTACGTGTAAATGATATTTACAACATTTGTGTAAAATCAGAGATTTTGAGCAATTACTATGAGATCGTTTAGTGAGGAATGTGCTGTTATTAGTTCGTGCTTTGAGTTTCCTTATTGAGGTTACCTTCTTGCTGTTTACGTGTAAATGATATTTACAACATTTGTGTAAAATCAGAGATTTTGAGCAATTACTATGAGATCGTTTAGTGAGGAATGTGTTGTTATTAGTTCGTGCTTTGAGTTTCCTTATTGAGGTTACCTTCTTGCTGTTTACGTGTAAATGATATTTACAACATTTGTGTAAAATCAGAGATTTTGAGCAATTACTATGAGATCGTTTAGTGAGGAATGTGTTGTTATTAGTTCGTGCTTTGAGTTTCCTTATTGAGGTTACCTTCTTGCTGTTTACGTGTAAATGATATTTACAACATTTGTGTAAAATCAGAGATTTTGAGCAATTACTATGAGATCGTTTAGTGAGGAATGTGTTGTTATTAGTTCGTGCTTTGAGTTTCCTTATTGAGGTTACCTTCTTGCTGTTTACGTGTAAATGATATTTACAACATTTGTGTAAAATCAGAGATTTTGAGCAATTACTATGAGATCGTTTAGTGAGGAATGTGCTGTTATTAGTTCGTGCTTTGAGTTTCCTTATTGAGGTTACCTTCTTGCTGTTTACGTGTAAATGATATTTACAACATTTGTGTAAAATCAGAGATTTTGAGCAATTACTATGAGATCGTTTAGTGAGGAATGTGCTGTTATTAGTTCGTGCTTTGAGTTTCCTTATTGAGGTTACCTTCTTGCTGTTTACGTGTAAATGATATTTACAACATTTGTGTAAAATCAGAGATTTTGAGCAATTACTATGAGATCGTTTAGTGAGGAATGTGTTGTTATTAGTTCGTGCTTTGAGTTTCCTTATTGAGGTTACCTTCTTGCTGTTTACGTGTAAATGATATTTACAACATTTGTGTAAAATCAGAGATTTTGAGCAATTACTATGAGATCGTTTAGTGAGGAATGTGTTGTTATTAGTTCGTGCTTTGAGTTTCCTTATTGAGGTTACCTTCTTGCTGTTTACGTGTAAATGATATTTACAACATTTGTGTAAAATCAGAGATTTTGAGCAATTACTATGAGATCGTTTAGTGAGGAATGTGTTGTTATTAGTTCGTGCTTTGAGTTTCCTTATTGAGGTTACCTTCTTGCTGTTTACGTGTAAATGATATTTACAACATTTGTGTAAAATCAGAGATTTTGAGCAATTACTATGAGATCGTTTAGTGAGGAATGTGTTGTTATTAGTTCGTGCTTTGAGTTTCCTTATTGAGGTTACCTTCTTGCTGTTTACGTGTAAATGATATTTTAATATCGCATCTGGCAATTTATAATTAAAAATGGTTCCTTATTTTGCGTCGATCACAAACAATCTGCTGGTGGAATCAGCAGCGGAATCAATCAATAATACATTTGCTCTGATGCGATACCAATTTCAAAACAAAAGGGCGCCTTTTTTCATATAATAGATAATTCACCTTTATAACCGTTTTATTTCAATCTCTCAAAAAGTTCATCTCAACGATAGAACTTTTTCTCTCAAAAAGTGGTAAAATTTTTACCTGGTCGGATCTTTCAAAAAGTTTCTTGTTGTAAAATATTTCGTGCCGATTTTAATAGACCCCGATTCCTATGCCGAAAATGGGCCAAATTTAATAAAAAAAAGTATTTTAAAATTATATTATTAATATATAATTGTTATATATTTTATTTATATCATATAATTATTATAATATAATAAAATAATAAATTACATATTAAGATATGAATTCAAATGTAACGACTCTCAATTATTATTTACTATATTCTCAATTTTATTCTCGAAGATTTTTTTATTCAAAATTTATGAAAAAAAAATTAATGAAAAAAAACTTTCTACATTTGATTTAAATTTTAATTAAACTTCAAAATATATAAAGAAAATTATTTATTCCATTTCTCTCAAATTAACATTTTATGAAAAGCGCTTTGAAATTATAATTGTTCAATATTTAGAATATACAGTTATATAAAGTTTATTAATTGTTTATATTTATTTTATACCTTTTTATAATATATATAATATTATTAAAAGTTATATAATCTATGATATACATATAAATATAAAAAGATATTTGCTTAATATTTTAATAAAAATTTTTTATTGAAAAAAAATCGTTATTAATGTTTATGATTTTAAAATTGATTTTTGCAGCTCAGCCCCCTGAATCAAATTAAACTAAATTTAGCATATCTTTATTAAATTAAATGTAAAATATTTAAATGTAATTATAATCTAAATAAATTCTTTATTTATTTAGATATTTCAAAAAAATATGTAAAAATTCATTAAAATGAACTTTTTAACAAAATAAGAAATATTTATAAAATAACAAAATGCATAATTAATCATTAATTTCCAATATATATAATAATTAATCATTATAAATTCAATCCATCCATCAGGTGGCTGGATTAGGTTATTGTCATAGGATACTTGTTTGTGCTATTATAACTTATATAATTGATATTTTAAAACATTTAAATAATAAATATATAAAATAAGTGCACTATAATATAATATCAAAATTTTATTTAGTAATTATTAATACATAAAAAGATATACATATTTTTATAAACGTTAAAAATGTAAAGTAGGTGTCCGCACCTCTATATAGAGGTAGACAAATAAATATTTAGCCTGAATTATTCCCCAATATTTTAATCACATATTCTTTGACTGGTAAAGAATAAATATTAATCATTTAATCAAGAGTTCACCCACCAGTTTTCGTAGAATAATCATTCAAAAATTGAATGAAAAATCGTTAAGGGTAAGATTAAATTTCTCTCAATTTTTTGAATAGAAGAAAAAATTCAAAAGTTAATATTTTTTTATAAAAATAGAATAAGAATAAAAAAATATCAGAAGAATTTTTTTTTATTAAAAACAAACTCCTATAGAAAATTTTTTGATTTTAATATCTCGTGAAATAAAGAAGAAAAATACAAATTCTCAGGCCAAAACTAATATTTTTTGTCGATAACTTTATTGGGATATATGGGATAAAACAATTATGATTGTATAATTATAGAAGAAGAAAATTTTTTTGTTTTTGAATATTCAATGTACACAAATTTTGAATTATTACAGTCGCTTCACTTTTGTAACGAAAAATGTAACCACCAAAATTTTTAAAAATTTTATCACATAACTTTTTTAGTTTAATTTTCACTTTCGTAACGAAAAATTTCACTTTCGTAACGAAATTAGTATAAATTCATTTTAACCAAAAAAGAGAGAAGGCACGAACAAAAAAGCATGTTAACAGTTGTTTACTAATACGAAATTTGAACTTTTTGGCTTTTCAATTGCGAAATAAAATCATGAGCCAAATATGCCAAATATACTCATTTAAAATAATCTGAAGCGCAAAAATCAATCATACTACTATTTCCTTTACTTAGTAAAGTATATTTCAGAGCAAATTGATTTCGAATTCAATTTTTTTTTAAAAGCATTGGCTAATTATCATTCAATTACCTTATTTACAACTCATATAAGATGATTTTTTTTGGAAATGTTTGTTGTTGTTATTGTTTTTAAATAAAAGAAGAAGTTTTGTTATAATTGCTTAAAAGATATTGATAATATAAAAAATGGAAAATGATTAAATAGTCAATAGTATTTTGGTAATCATAGAAACGTTTTTAATTTTTAATAATAATAATAATAAAGTATCTTTCCTATCATTTTTTCTATCATTTTTCCTATCATTTTTCCTATCATTTTGTCTTTTTTATATCACATGTCATTCTTTTTCTTAAATAATCAATTTAAATATAAAGGAATAAAAAAAATCCGGTTCATCGACTTGTTCAATATATGATAATGTCAGGATATCACATAGAATATGATTATTCCTCAATCCGTATAATTGTCTTATATTTGAATTGTTGTATCGAAATTACTATAATAGATTATTTTATATTATTTGATAAGGTATATGGTATAAACTTAAAAAATGCATAAGAATTCAATAATAACGTTTTTGGTGAAAAATTGCTAAAATTGGATGAAAATTTGGTTTATTATTTCAATGAATTTTGATATAACGTTCTCCTCCTTGGTTTTTATTTCAATGCATTTTGATCGGAAATGATCGTTTTCCTCACAATTAAAAACCAAAAAATCATAAAAAACGTTTTTTTGTTTTTATTTGAATGCTTTTTGATCGAAAGTAAATATTTCAAAAGAAGTATCTTTGTGGTATATCTTCTTGCGCTGTAGGAATGGGTGTTTGTATTTTTGTTGGGAAATCGAAGAGAGTTTTCGAATTATAATAAAGTAAGATTCAAAAGGCTTTGTACAAACTTTTTCAATACCCAAAGGTCAAAATTACTCAGGTTAATGGTCAATAAGTCCCAAGTAAAATTGTATCATTTATTTGAATTTTTTTTGGACTTCAAATCATTTCTATCAACATCTTCATTAGCTTCTTCAAAGTTGTTCTTGAAAACAATCATTTTAAATGATATTAATTCTATTATTTTCTCTGAACCAGTTTTTGCCATTTTAATTGATGAAATAAAATTTATGGCAGAGAAAAATGTAGGCTTGTTATTCTCCGATTCTCGAGATCGATAATTGATTGATTTTTTGATATCGATACATAAATATGGACAGATTCTCGAGAATTTTTTTTTCTCATCTTTTGATATCTGAATTTTCAATTAAACTTTTTGATAAATATATGATCGTAGTTTTCTCAAATATTTCTGAAAAAAGAATGAATTTTTTGATTTTAATATTAAAATAAACATCAATATATTATATTATTTATTTTTAAATATTTTAAAATCACAAATACCAATTATAAAGAAAGATAAATCTGTTTGAAATCTCGAGATCTCGGTAATTGATATCAAGTTTTCTATTATTTTTATATCACATTTCATATCTGATATCTTGATTATCGATAATCTTGACAACAGATTTTTAAACTGATAATCGAGTATCAGATGTAAAAAAGTGACGTTTTTGATATCGATTATCAAAATAACAAGCCTAACTGGCAGAAATTTTAGAAAAAGAAAAAAAATGACAAATAAAGATATCGATTATCTTTTAATGATATTTCAGTATTGATTCATTTGTTATTATAAAATTATAATTTATATTTCAAAGCCAAAACCTTCATAAAAGTATGAATTTATTTCTTTTTGATTTGGATATATGTTTTCTTTTTTGTCATCTTCAAATTTTAGATTAATAGTATCATAGAACGGTGTTGGAGGGCCCTCAATATTGTGCATGTAACTTTGTGTCTTATAAAATTCGTAATAAGTTTCATAATTTGATTTAGGAATTGATTTTTCCATCTTGTTTGTTTTGATGATGTAATAAAGATGATGAGACAATCTGTCATTTGTGCAGTTGAAATTATAGAAAATATCTTTGATTTTTTCTATTGAAATTTTTTCACAAAAAGTTACTAATACCAAGCATAAGAATTCCGCACCTTCTTCAAAATTTTGATTATATGAATTTAATAGCAATTCAATTGCTTTTTCGAAATAGTTCTCGTTTATTTTTTCATAAAAATAGATGATTGAAAGATTATACATTGAAACAGGATCATTTCTAAGCTTAATCGCTTCATTAAACAGTTCTATTGCATATTGAGTATTTTTTTTATTACCAAGTCCATTGTAAAAAATAACGCCAAGGTTATTCTTGCACCTTATGTCATTTAATGATGAACCGTCTTTGTAATAATGAATGGATTTTGTGAAATTTTGTTTATTTAATATTTTGGTTGAGTAAATAAATCCCAAGTAAAAAACAGATTCTTTATGATTAAAACTTCTTTGATCAGCTGAGAGTGTTAAATAGTAAATTGATTTATTTATATCTCGAGGAACATATTCTGCAAAATAATAAATTAAACCAAGAAGAAATTGTGCTTTTGAATTGTTTTGATTGGATGAGAGTGTTAAATAGTAAATTGATTTATTTATATCTCGAGGAACATATTCTGCTAAATAATAAAGTTCACCAAGAAAATATTGCGCAAATGAATTGTTTTGATTGAATGAAAGCGTTAAATAATGAATTGATTCATTCATATCTCGAGGAACATATTTAGCTAAATAATAAATTTTACCAAGAAAGCATTGTGCATATGAATTGTTTTGATCAGCTGAGAGTATTAAATAATGAATTGATTTATTTATATCTCGAGGAACATATTTAGCTAAATAATAAATTTTACCAAGAAGATATTGTGCATCTGAATTGTTTTGATCAGCTGAGAGTGTTAAATAATGAATTGATTTATTCATATCTCGAGGAACATATTCTGCTAAATAATAAAGTTCACCAAGAAGATATTGTGCATCTGAATTGTTTTGATTGGATGAGAGTGTTAAATAATGAATTGATTTATTTATATTTCGAGGAACATATTTAGCTGAATAATAAATTTTACCAAGAAGATATTGTGCATCTGAATTGTTTTGATCAGCTGAGAGTGTTAAATAATGAATTGATTTATTCATATCTCGAGGAACATATTCTGCAAAATAATAAATTTCACCAAGAAAATATTGTGCATCTGAATTGTTTTGATTGGATGAGAGTGTTGAATAATGAATTGATTTATTTATATCTCGAGGAACATATTTTGCAAAATAATAAATTTTACCAAGAAGATATTGTGCATCTGAATTGTTTTGATCAGCTGAGAGTGTTAAATAATGAATTGATTTATTTATATCTCGAGGAACATATTCTGCTAAATAATAAAGTTCACCAAGAAGATATTGTGCATCTGAATTGTTTTGATCAGCTGAGAGTGTTGAATAATGAATTGATTTATTCATATCTCGAGGAACATATTTTGCAAAATAATAAATTTTACCAAGAAGATATTGTGCATCTGAATCGTTTTGATCAGCTGAGAGTGTTAAATAGTAAATTGATTTATTTATATCTCGAGGAACATATTCTGCTAAATAATAAATTTTACCAAGAGCAAATTGTGCATCTGAATTGTTTTGATCAGCTGAGAGTGTTAAATAATGAATTGATTTATTTATATCTCGAGGAACATATTCTGCTAAATAATAAATCAAACCAAGAAAGCATTGTGCATCTGAATTGTTTTGATCAGCTGAGAGTGTTGAATAGTAAATTGATTTATTCATATTTCGAGGAACATATTCTGCTAAATAATAAAGTTCACCAAGAAGATATTGTGCATCTGAATTGTTTTGATTGGATGAGAGTGTTAAATAATGAATTGATTTATTTATATTTCGAGGAACATATTTAGCTGAATAATAAATTTTACCAAGAAGATATTGTGCATCTGAATTGTTTTGATCAGCTGAGAGTGTTAAATAATGAATTGATTTATTTATATCTCGAGGAACATATATTGCTGAATAATAAAATTTACCAAGAATAAATTGTGCATCTGAATTGTTTTGATTGGATGAGAGTGTTAAATAATGAATTGATTTATTCATATCTCGAGGAACTTTTTTAGCTGAATAATACAATATTCCTAAAGCGATATAAGCGTCATTTTTTGATGTCATTTTAATAATGCGACATTTGCTAATTATTTCATATATACAGCTGTTTCGGAAATAGATTAGAATTTTTTGGAAATAAAATAGTAACCGTTTTATTTTTTTGGAAATTAAATATTTTTTTTTGGAAATAAAATAGGAACGATCATTTTATATTCAATTTTATCATACTTAAAAACAGAATTAAAAGATAGATTAAAGAAATTTTATGGCGTTTTACACATTATTATGCTAATATATACACGAGTTTTGTTTTTAACAGTTCAATATGAAACATAGAGTATGTTATTGTGTTTTTAATATGATATTACTAAAATATTGTTTTCATCCAAAATTACTCAATAAAATCTTCAATTTATTGACAATTATGCATTTTTTTTTATTTTTTAATATGAAAATTGATGATAATGTATAATTTAAAAAAACTCTTTCATTAATGAAAAAATCACTTTATTTATGATTATTATTGATTATTATATCGAATATGAAAAGAAATTTTCTTTTTGTTTTATCCAGGATATAATTTAAAAAAGATATTATGCAATCGGTGAAATATCAAATATAAAGTATCTTTTTAATAACATCTGTCAAAATATATTAAATCGGCAAAAGATTGTTTAGATGTAATTAATATTTGCTTCTGATTTAAATGTTTTTCAACAACAAAAATATTGGAAATTGAATGCAAAATAATCGTTCACTATTTTATTTCCAAAAAAAAATATTTTATTTCCAAAAATATTTTAGCGGTTATATAAACCATTCAAATTATGCTATTTTATTTCCAAAAAATTCTAATCTATTTCCGAAACAGCTGTATCTTTAAGAGATGGTAATTTTGTATTTGTGTTAAAAAATTTACGAATCATGTAATAATTTTCATCTTTATCGATATTAAATAGAATTGGAAATGAAAAATCCAAAATAAAATTATGAATAAGTTTATCAATATCAGGGCGATTATCATGATCAATTTGAGTACAATCATCACATATTACCTTAATTTTTTGATATCCTTGTTGTAACTTGTCAAATATATGTTTATTGTCTTCCTGTTTTTTATCTGCATCTTCTTCTAAAAATATATAATACATCAAAAATCCAATTGAATAAATGTCAGCTTTATAAGAAAATGGTTTTCCATCAACAATTTCAGGAGCAATATATATTTGGCAGAAATCAACTGTGCCTACATAATTATTATTTTGTTTAATCATTCGATTAAAATCAATAAGAACAGCTGTTTTGTTGTGATCAATAATGACATTATCTGGATTTAAATCTCTGTAAACAAAATTATTTTCATGCAAAAATTTAATTGCAAACATAATTTCCAATATAATCATTATTTTCTCAAACAGATTAAGTTTCAGTTTTTTGATTTTATTCAATGACAATCCCTCAATGTAATCAATAACCAGAATATTTTCTGGTTGAATTCTTCCATAAAATCTTGGTAAAAATTGATGATAACAAATTTCTTTATAATTATAATATTCTCGTTCAAGAGTTTTAATATTTTTTTCTTCCTGAAAACTGCTTTTCAATGCAAATATTCTTTCTGTTTCAATATGAAATGCCATTTCAACCAAACCGCTTCCACCTCTTCCCAAATTTGATAATATAATGAATTCATTCAATTTATAACTTTTTATTTGTGGCTTTTTATCGAGGAATTCATTTGCATTTTCTATTCTGTTTATTCGGGTTTTCATTAAACTTTCCTGTAATTTATGTGCTACTATTAATTGAAGCATTGTGCCCGATAATTGAATTGATTCTTCTTTATTTTTAAAAGATGGAATTTTTGTATTCGAAAATCTATTTATAAATCTTTGTACATCATTGGTTGTGAATTTAGTAGCTTCTGGATTAATCGATGATTCAGTAGCTTCAGTAAGAATGGTTTTGATATCAACTTTAAAATCATAAATATAATAATATGTTTTCTTAGGGTAAATCTTAATGAATTGCTGAAATTTAGGTTTATCGATTATTATTATTGACTTATCTAAGCAAATAAAATAAAATTGGCCATATTCAGTTATATCTTGATATGTAATCATGAAAAAATCATCTTTAATATCTTCTGGGAGTGTTTCAGGGGAAAAATTGAATGTAAAAGAATTAACAATATTTTGTAAATATGATGTACTCATTTATTAAATTAATTATAAAATTTTTGGAAAATTTTGTTCATAAACAATTCAAAAAGTTGAGGATTATCGGCGTTTTTTTGGTTGACCATTTAACAATAAATGTAAAATATACAATGATTCATAGATTGAAAGATTGTTTTTCCCAATTGTTCAATTCTAATAATTAATTTACATTCTATATAGAATGTACATTCTATATAAATCGTCATTTACTGATAATATTTTTTTAATTTTCAATAATTTTTAAAGATTTTGATAAATAATTTTAGATTTCATGAATGCATGAAATTATATTAGTAGAACTGATATTTTGTATGTAACTGACGTATAAGTAATTCAATATATTCAGTTTTAAAATCCTTCAGCCAATATATTTCATTATTCTTTATTAGTAAAAGATTTTTAAGTCTAATTTTACGATATTTATTGATGCCATCTTTGCCAAATATATAAAAAAATTATAATATTTAAAAAATCATTTGATGGTTGGAACCTCAGGATCTTTGATATAAACCGTGGTGATAGTTAATTCAGGAGCTTTTTTAACAAATGCATCCATTATCTTATTACTTTGAGATTTGTTTGTTCATTATATTCAGATTTGTGATCAGCCGTTGGTTTGGATTAGGTTATACAAAATAATTCAATTCATTTGACGTTTGAGAATTATTTCTAAAGCCAGAAAAGCCATTTCCAACAATTTCATTCATTGCTCTTGTAGAGTGAAACTCAAAATATGGTGGAGATCTTTCATCTAAGTGCTGTGGAACCTGAACAGTTTTCTGAAATTTCTTTGAGAATTCTAAATCTGTTAATATTTTAATGCCGTATGAAAAAAAATTTTATTGAGTCGTCAGACGGCATTATAATATTAGCAGATTTGATTTCTCTGTATATTATTTTATAGTATGCGTATTAAGAGCAAATAAAAGATTTTCTTGACCGATTATTTAGTGAAATAATTGAATGATCATAGAAATCAGTTCACATGATGAAACAAAGAAGCATTATTAAATTTCTTTATTCAATTCAGAATGAATCTTGACTGAAAAAGTTATATGATTTTTTATTTAATTAAAGTTCCTTAGAAATCAATACGGCAAATCGATAAATAGTACGTTTTATCATTACTATTCAGTCAACAAGGATTGTTTATTGCTATTTTTTGAAATAGGAAACAAGTGGACACGCACTTTTCCTTTTAACGAACAGTCGACACTTTATCGTTTTTTTAGTCAATTTTCAGTGGAAAATGCGGTTTTTATGTACGTTAAGTCGAACATTTTTGGACCGAGTTTAATTGAAATTTAAAAAACGTAAAATAAATTTTTCGTTTTATCTTTTTATTTTTCCATTAATAAATGGATTTTTTAGATTCTTTACTTTAAATTTAATTATTATGATATTTTTTCTTTCTTCTTCTAAGACATTCTTTTGAGAAATGAATGTTTTTTTTCTTAATGTAAACTATTCAATTTCAATATGCTGGAAATTCATATTGAATTATATACAATTTCTTTGAAAAGCCTTATTAAAACAGATTCAACAAAATAATAAACAGATATATAACATTGAAGCTTTTATTTCGTTAATTAAATTTATAAATCACTATATATCAACTTTGATATAACTGTTGCAATTTAAATATTATAAAAATCATTTGAAAAGCCATGTTACATTCAATAATATCATTTTTCCATAGTGCTCATATCAGTATTAAATGTGGATATTTTGACAGGATTCATTGCTCCTGCATATAACAATTTCAATGAAAACCTTGAGATATTAATAGAACGAAAGAAAAACCAAATTAAAGTATCTTAATTTCAAAGATATAAAGATTAAATCCATTTTAATGAAATATTTGACAAATATTATGAACTTTTTGTCTTTTTCTTTTTTTTGGTGAAAATTTGACCTTTATGAGGAAATAAAAAATGAGTAATGGATTTCTTTGTATTCTCCTATTTTTCTCACTTCCATTTTTAATTCTTCCTATTGATAATATAGATTGGGATGACATGGTGAAAAGAGAAAATGATACATATTTGAAATATTATTTTGAAAATAATACCACGCCATTCGACAATAGCGATTCTTCTTTTTCAATTCAAAATGACAATATTTACAAGGCAAGAAGAATATCTTTATTATCAACACTCAATGAATATTATCCAGATTGGATGTCTGGTCTCTCCGATTCGCGTCGATTGGACACAATTACAATACCAGGCACGCATGATACTTGCTCTAGATACGGTGGCCCTCTTCTCAAATGCCAGGATCTGACTCTAGAAGAGCAACTTTTGATGGGTGTTCGCCTGATTGACATTCGCTGCCGGCACATCAACGATGTTTTCATGATTCATCACAATCGTGTGTACCAGCGTCTTAGTTTTGGCAGTGGTGTTAGAGATGTCTGTGTTCGATTTTTGCAAAATCATCCAAAAGAAGTCATTTTCATGCTGATTCAAGAAGAATGGAAGCCAAAAGACAACACACGAACGTTTGATGAGACAATGTACAGCTATATAAACTGCAGTGAATATAAAAAGTATTTCTATTTGAATGAAGGTGAATTGCCCACCATTGAATCTGTTAGAGGAAAAATTGTCATTTTTCGAAGATTCAAAAAAGAAAAGTTAAGTGAAATTGATATGGGAAATTACATAAAATTTGCCGTTAATGATGAATTCGTTTCAAATACAACAATCACTGCTTATGGACAAGATCGATATAAAGTTCCAAGTCTTTTCGATCGTCCCAAAAAATATAAATTTGTTGAGTCTTTTTTCGAAAAACCAAAATCATTTGAGAAAAGACTGACAAATCATATTGGAACAACAATATTTTTCAATTATGGAAGCGGACAGTCTTACTTTTGCTATCCATATTCGGTTGCTGAATATATAAACCCACGAATCGGTAATTATGTTGAAAAATCATATCCGAATGAATTTCTTGGAATGATCTTTCTAGATTTTGTGAATCGTTACCATCCGAAAATTATTTATCACATCATTAAGAGAAATTTCATACCTGAGAAAAACGGTGGCTTAAAAAACGTTTTTACTGTTTGTGATCTTAAGAATTGTACAAATAAATCTGATGGCACAAATAAATTATGTGTTGCACTTGTAATAATTACTGTTCTTGCTTTGCTTGCATTAGCAGTGATATTTGTTATATATCTTGTGAAAAGATTTAACAAAAAGGAAATGAATTCAGAAAAAGATGCTTTTATGAGCTTGCTTAAATTTCAGTTTATTATTTTATTATGAGATATTGCTTTAATGAACTCATACAAAATAAATAAGAATCATAAAGAAGTTGAGTAAGAAACACATCGAGGTATGTATGAATTCAAAGATGAAAATATAGATTTTAAAATCTTATTTTATAATGAAGGATAAAATAACTGATTTATATACAGCCAATAATTATATTTTTAATAACTGATAAAGCCATTTCTAATTACAATGTTGTTAAATATAATAAGATTATTTAATAAAATTAATAATGTGCTTGATTATCAAAATAAAATGTCATATTTTCATAATTAGTACAAATTGTTATTATTTGCTGAATTTTTTTTTTTGGATTAATTAACAATTCTTTGCTTATGAATAATTATAATGATTCTTATTTCAAAAGTCTTTTTTGACATTCATTTTTTCCAGAAATGATTGTTTTGTTGTCTTGCGTCAGCTGAAAACATTGCTTTTTGGTTGAATCTGAAAACATTTTGAGAGATAATTATCGACGATAGAAGGTGAAAATTGACATATAACCGACCAGTTAATTCCGATTTCAAAAAAAAAAAAAAAAAAAAAAAAAAAAGATGAGAGCTTATATGTATGTCAATCAAGGATAATTGAAAATATTTTAGCTATTATTCATTGAATGCACTTTTGTTAAAGAATAAAAAAATTGAATAGAATAAACTAAACCTCAGAAAAAGGAAAGGAGGGTGAAATGAAAATTTTTATTTTTATTAATGGGAATCCAAGATCAATTAGATAAACTCAAAAAACTACATTCAATAGTTCTTGATTACATTGATAAAGAAGATGATTTGGAAGAAAATTATGAAAATTTACTCAATTTCATAAAAGAACAAAAGATGGACCAAAATGGTCACGATTTCAGGTTATTCCTTCGTCTTCTTTCTTCGATATCAGATAATCACCACCGTGTAAACAATTTCTTTGAAAAAATCGAAAGAGTTATCATCGAATACAGGACGATCATTCAAAATTTCTATTCAAATGAAGAATTATTTGTAATATTTCAAAATAACAAAAGGATTCTTTTTTTCCTTCTCAAAGAAAAATTGATAAAATTTAATAAATTTATTTTGGGAATAATCATTGATAATGGATATCAGGAGTATTTCATACCTGAAATAAAACAAATTGATCCAGAAAATTCCCTTTTTAGATATAGTATGAATTTTAAATATATTTTAAATGAAGAACTTCCAGAAGATTTCGATGAAAAAAGGAAGATAGGTGAAAATGATAATAAAATTTGTGAAATAATTCGAAATGATTCAATTGAAGAATTTATAACTTATGTTAAAAAAATCAATTATCCCATAAATCTTAAAATTAGAGAATCGATATATGAAACTAATTTATTATTAATATTAGAAAGAGCAAATTTAATTGAATATGCAGCATTTTTTGGATCGTGCCAAATATTCAAATATCTATTCCTCAATGGAGTAGAAATTAGACCATCAATATGGATATATGCAGTTCATAGTGACAATCCAGAGATGATTAATCTTCTTGAAGAAAATCAAATCAGGCCAAATGAAGAAGAAGAATATGATGATGAAGAAATATTTCCTTTCAAAGAGAGCGTTATTGAATCAATCATGTGCCATAACAACCTTGTAGCAAATTATATTCTAAATAAATACGAAAAAGAAAAAACAAAGAAATCGCAAAATTTGCATTTTCGATATAGTATTGAAAAGTTGATAGAATCAAAAAGCTTTCAATTTTATAATTTTGCTTATTTTCCAGAAAAAGTCAAAGATAATGGCATCTTTTTTTATTTGTGCTTGTACGATTATCAATCACTTGTTAAAACTTTTTTGTCAACAAGGAAAATCAATATCGAAAATATAAAAATTTTAAAGCCACAACTCTCTTTAATGATGTTATTAGTATATATCTTCAATAAAATTATAAATTAACTTGTGTTTAATGAAATTTATAAATTAAAGCAAATTCATGGCATTCTAATATGTTTATTTTTAATCATAATGTACTTTATTATGCTGCCCAAAACGATAATAAAGAAATTTTAAAACTATTAATGGACAATTTACCAACTAATAAAATCAAGCATGACTGCTTTAAAAATTGTGATGGATTAAGTGAAATTGTTATTCCTTCTTTTGTTGAATCAATTGACAATTTTGCTTTTTTAAATTGTACTTCACTTAAAAAAATTAAAATTCCATCTTCTGTTGGAAATTTAGGAGAAGGTTGTTTTTGTGGCTGTAGGTCTCTAAGGGAAATTATATTTGAAAATCCTCCTTCTATAACAATTTTAAGAAGTGATTGTTTTAAGTCTTGTTCTTTAAGGAAAATTGATATTCTTTCTTCTGTAACCGCTATTGAAAGCGGTTGTTTTTATGGTTGTTCTTTTGATGAAATTGTGATTCCATCTTCAGTATCTACAATTGGAAAAGAAGCATTTAGCCATTGCGCCTGCTTGAGAAAAGTAACTATATTGTCATCTATTACGCAAATTGATGATGGTGTTTTTGAAAGTTGCACAAACCTAAAAGAAATAATATTACCTGATTCCATTAAAAAAATTGGTAATAAATCTTTCAATGATTGTCGTTTTTTAAGACAAATAAAAATACCAAATGTGGTTTCGATAGGTAATTTTGCTTTCAATGAATGCATATATTTGAGTGATGTAATTGTATCTTCTTCTTTGACTTCAATAAGCAAATATGCATTTAATAAGTGCGCATCTTTGATTCAATTTGAAATCCCTACTTCAGTAACTTCAATTGGCCCTAATGCTTTCAAGCAATGTACATCACTCAAAAAAATGAGAATTCCATCATCAATAAGATCAATTGATGATAATGCTTTTGAAAGATGCCTTGATTTGGTTCGAATTGTAATTCCACCATCTGTTACTTCCATTGGTATTGAGGCTTTCTTTGAATGTACATCACTGACACAAATAACAATTCCTTCTTCAGTAACTTCAATTGGACAAAAAACTTTCTACGGGTGTTCATCATTGAAAAAGATATTTTTTTGTGGTTCATTAACTGAAATTGATTTATGTTTATTTAAAAGATGCACATCCTTGAACAAAATAACAATTCCTCCTTCTGTTAGTTCAATAAAAGATAATGCTTTTGAAGGATGTACAAATTTGTCTGATATAGTTTTTCCATCAGCTTTAGCGTTAATAGGCAATGATGTTTTCAAAGGATGCATTCTATTGGAAGAAATAGCAATTCCACCTTCTGTAAAATCAATTGGAAATAATGCTTTTAATGGATGTTCAAGGTTGAAACAAATTACAATTCCTTCGTCTGTTCAATCAATTGGTAATGAATGCTTCAGCGAATGTCAATCCTTAAGCAAAGTTACTTTTGAAACGCCTTCATCGTTAACGGAAATCAATGAAAGAACATTTTATTGTTGCTCATCATTGCAAATGATATCAATTCCATTAGGAGTTACAAGTATCAAAACAAATGCATTTTGTGGATGTTCATCATTGACAAACGTTATTATTCCATCAACTGCCAATGAAATTGATAATCATGCTTTTATAGATTGCCCAATGATAGAACAAATCACCATACCATCATCATTGAGGGCAATTGAGCAACTAAAACTAAAATCGAAACCTCGTATTATTAGAACTTGATATTTTAATAAACTTTTTATTGAAAAAGAGAAAGAGAGATTTATTAAAGCTTTTTGTATCTAGTATTAGAGATTGAAAATTTTATTCTGGCATTTGATTTCAAAACGCCCTTTTTTTAATTTTAAATTGGCATTTTTTTTTTTTTGTGTATTTTTTGAGGCAGAAGAATCAGGGTCTATTAAAATCGGCACGAAAAAAGTTAGCATACCGAAAACTTTTTGAAAGGGTGCGACCAAATAAGTGTATCCACTTTTTGAGAAAGATATTTGATCGTTCGTATGAACTTTTTGAGAGTACAAATAAAACGGTTTAAAAGGTGAATTATTTAATGTTTGAGTTTTATTTTAAAAAAGCGCCAAAATTTAATTTTCCACGAGATCGTTTGACTGCTCCACGGTTGATTCGAACACAACCAATCATGAAAGCAATAGCTGATAAACGGTATTGGAGTAGTCAAAAGCTCTGGAACATTGCAATTGCAGATATCATTTCCACGAGATCGTTTGACTGCTCCACGGTTGATTCGAACACAACCAATCATGAAAGCAATAGCCGATAAACGGTATTGGAGTAGTCAAAAGCTCTGGAACATTGCAATTGCAGATATCATTTCCACGAGATCGTTTGACTGCTCCACGGTTGATTCGAACACAACCAATCATGAAAGCAATAGCCGATAAACGGTATTGGAGTAGTCAAAAGCTCTGGAACATTGCAATTGCAGATATCATTTCCACGAGATCGTTTGACTGCTCCACGGTTGATTCGAACACAACCAATCATGAAAGCAATAGCCGATAAACGGTATTGGAGTAGTCAAAAGCTCTGGAACATTGCAATTGCAGATATCATTTCCACGAGATCGTTTGACTGCTCCACGGTTGATTCGAACACAACCAATCATGAAAGCAATAGCCGATAAACGGTATTGGAGTAGTCAAAAGCTCTGGAACATTGCAATTGCAGATATCATTTCCACGAGATCGTTTGACTGCTCCACGGTTGATTCGAACACAACCAATCATGAAAGCAATAGCCGATAAACGGTATTGGAGTAGTCAAAAGCTCTGGAACATTGCAATTGCAGATATCATTTCCACGAGATCGTTTGACTGCTCCACGGTTGATTCGAACACAACCAATCATGAAAGCAATAGCCGATAAACGGTATTGGAGTAGTCAAAAGCTCTGGAACATTGCAATTGCAGATATCATTTCCACGAGATCGTTTGACTGCTCCACGGTTGATTCGAACACAACCAATCATGAAAGCAATAACCGATAATCTGTATCGGGGCCGTGTTCTAAAGCTTTTGACAAATTTATAAAATGATATAAAATTAGAAAATTTACTAACTTAAAATAAACTAAATAAAATATCTTTTTTAATTATATTTTCATTAAAAACTTATCAAAAAGAAATTCAAACGACAATTTCTTTTTTACCTTCTAATATTTTGAACCATAGGCGAACTTGAAATAATGCCAAGTATTCATCTTCATTTGTTCTTTTAATCTCAACTATATTTTCGTCAAGTAGTAGTTCACTTTGAAGATCGAGTGCAATTACAGTTAAGTTCAGTTTATATTTTTTTAAAACCCTAGATAATTGATGTTCTGTATGGTTTATTATTCTTTCTAATGATCCTTGACTGATATATTCATCAATTGAAATATTTATTGGAGAATTATTATTATTATCTTCATCAGTATTTGAATTTTTCTTCTTTCTTTTTCTGAATGTTAAATTTGTCTCAATGTCATAAATTTTTAAGTCATGTTTTTGAAAAGAAAAATTGAAATCAAGTTTTTTCTTCGAAACGTAATTTGTAAAGTTACATTAGAAGAAGACCCTAAATGTAACTTAATTTGCCCTTCTTGATTAAACATTTTTTAATTAAAAAAAAAAAAGGTGATTCAAAAATTTGAATTAATAGGTCAATATTTAAATAAAAGCTTTTATTTTTGTTTATTTAAAAAAGAAGAAAAAAATAAATTTTCATTATATTAAATGCTAAAAAGAGTTTTAATTTTGAAAAGATAGTTTAATTGATTGATTGTGTTCGAATCAACCGTGGAGCAGTCAAACGATCTCGTGGAAATGATATCTGCAATTGCAATGTTCCAGAGCTTTTGACTACTCCAATACCGTTTATCGGCTATTGCTTTCATGATTGGTTGTGTTCGAATCAACCGTGGAGCAGTCAAACGATCTCGTGGAAATGATATCTGCAATTGCAATGTTCCAGAGCTTTTGACTACTCCAATACCGTTTATCGGCTATTGCTTTCATGATTGGTTGTGTTCGAATCAACCGTGGAGCAGTCAAACGATCTCGTGGAAATGATATCTGCAATTGCAATGTTCCAGAGCTTTTGACTACTCCAATACCGTTTATCAGCTATTGCTTTCATGATTGGTTGTGTTCGAATCAACCGTGGAGCAGTCAAACGATCTCGTGGAAAATTAAATTTTGGCGCTTTTTTAAAATAAAACTCAAACATTAAATAATTCACCTTTTAAACCGTTTTATTTGTACTCTCAAAAAGTTCATACGAACGATCAAATATCTTTCTCAAAAAGTGGATACACTTATTTGGTCGCACCCTTTCAAAAAGTTTTCGGTATGCTAACTTTTTTCGTGCCGATTTTAATAGACCCTGATTCTCGTGCCATTTTTTGAAATGATAATTATTTCATCAATTAAGAAAAGTTAAGTGTTATTAATGATTTTTAGTTTCAAATCGGCCATAAAAAATTTCAAATTGCCTTTATACCGTTTAATGCGAAAATCAACTCTTTTTCTTTGGAAATACAAAAAAAAAAAAAAAAAAAAAAAAAAAATGGTTTCAAAATCCAATAATTGCTCCCTTTTAAAAATCTATCTATTATCTTTAACTTTTTTATGAAAAACAATTCAAAATGAATAATTCAATTTAATTCATTTCAAAATGCTAAAATATGGAACTCTTTTATCAAAAACATAGTATTTTTTTAAACATATAAACATTTCATTAATTCTCTGATATGTTTAAACTATTTCAATATATTTAAATCATATTTCTTTTCCAACATTTCCCGCTTGATTAACAATTCCCAGAGTTTATCAATATCAGTTTTATAAACTGATAATCATTTATCAAGCTTAAAAAAGTGTTAATTCTGATATTGATTCTCACAATAGCATGTTTTTTATTCGCTTTTCATTAATTTTAACAAGAATATTTTTTTTTTCATTAAAATTCTTGCTAAAATGGATATGCAAAAAATTTTTTAGAAACATAAGCATCCAATCATAGTACAATTTTCCTTAATTTTGGTTAACTACATATATTTGCAAGCATGAATAACAGCTGTTAATGCAAAAACAAGTGAAATAAATTTTATTCATTTTACCTCACTTTCCAATTAATGGAAAAACTTTATATCAAAAC
This sequence comes from Tritrichomonas musculus, assembly GCA_039105265.1. Taxonomy (NCBI): domain Eukaryota; phylum Parabasalia; order Tritrichomonadida; family Tritrichomonadidae; genus Tritrichomonas; species Tritrichomonas musculus. Next base: position 11,071 of record JAPFFF010000025.1, on the reverse strand, counting down.
TGGTTATAAATCAATCCCCTTGGTATTTAGCATAGGCCATAAAATTTAAAAAAATAAAGATAAATTATATTTTAAATAACGTTTATTCAACTAGATTCGAACAAAATATCTGATTCTGATAATCCAAGTTCGCTTAATGAGATTCCATTTTCAGCAGCAAGTTTAAAAATGGTTTGGCCTTCTTTTTTCAATGATTCAGATGCTTCATCTTTGATTTCTTGAGTTTTCATTAATGCTTTCATAATAAATTCTTCATCTGCATTATGTGAATCCATATTTTCAAGCAGATCCATCAATTTTTCCATCCCTTTCATCAAAGAATCGAATGAATTATGATCAATATTCTCAACAATATCTTTATATTGTTTTTCGTATTCCATAGCAATAAATAAAAAATGAAATGAAACTAGATATCATAAGCAATTTCAATTTGTAAAAATTTTAAAAATTTTCTACTAAAAACGCATTTATTCAAAAAGTGACATAAATTTTAATTTAATTTTTGTGATATTTAATATTTTATATCTTTGCCAAAAAAGAATATAATAAAAATTTTATATTATTAATATAATGTAAATTTCGAAGAGTTTTCCTATTTATTTCTTGGAAAACCAAAAGACTCAACTTCTTTATCAATTCCTTATTATTACAGTATCTTATCAATATACAAGATGTTTAGGTATAAAAAAAAGATTATTACTAATTTATTTCTTTTTAAATTAGTTAATGCAAATGGTGAAGAGTTTTATGTTATTAAAGACAACGATATCATTGTCACCTTGCAAAACATATTTATAATTGCAGAGTTTTGCTTTGGAAAATCTCCTATTATCAATGTAAAGATTATCTTAGATTATTGAATCTTTTATTCATGCATTCAATACTCAAAAGAGTTTTTCTATTATTGTTCAACAATGATCAATCATTGATATGAAGTTGAAAGAAAAATAGTTTTTTTAAATATATTTCTTTTATTCAGACAAAATTTAAAATGTTCTAATTCTTTGATTAAATCTTTTTTAAATTTATAAAAATATTATTGTTTTTTTGAATCACAAAACTTTTAAACTTTGAACAAATAACTCTACTTTTTCATCAATCAAGTTTGAGGTCTATTTAAAATTTTTAAGATATTATATCAAAAAGATTATTCAATAAATAGAATTTGGAATAAAACTTTTTTTAATGAGTTATAAAAGAGAAGACTAGAGATATTTGATGAAAATTATTAATTATAAACTGCAGTAAATAGCATATACAACTTTTTGAAAGAATTTTCCAAGGCCTTCTTTCATGAGCAACGTCTCAAACACTTCTCTCCAAACAGTTGTATCCGTATTTCCATCTATTTGGATGACCAAAGCCTTGTTTTGGTTTTCAATGGCCACCATGATCATCCTTCTTGCCCTTGTCAAGAGAGCTTCCTTTGCTTTGACATGGTAAATATACACAATATTGCTGCTTGGATCCTTTTCGTAATCGCCGTGATTCAGATCGGGCGCAATTGCAGTGATGACTGACACTTGGAAGACGCTGCTTTTCTTCAGAAGAGTCTCGTCAGATGAGCTTCTAAATGCAGGAATTTTTGATGAATAGACCATCGTGTCCGTGTAGATCGTGTCTGTGCATTTCCTCGCCTCGTGGTACATCGGGCTACCTTTCAAAGTGACGTAAAGCGAAGTTTGGCGCAACAAAAAATCTTCTTGAGAATCGGCTCCATTCAAAAAGTCGATTAGCGGTTTTGACAGTGAAGTGAAATTGAGAATGCAAGTTGGCAAATCGTATCTCAGAAAAAGTTCTTCGGCAGCACTGATTGATGAACCGTTAAACGTAGAAAAAGTGCACATTTTTGAATCAAGGTGAACTGTCAGCCGAATCAACTCCCGCGAGAGAGTCTGGCTGTTCCTGATGGCGTTCTCGTTGAAACTTGGGTTCTCGTCTGGGTCCTTTAATGGGTGGCTCCAGTAGCCATCAGGGTCATTGAGTGGGGAAAATTTTTCAATGTCAATTTGGCCGTTCAAAGTTGGGAAATAATTGTAGTCTATCGTCTTTGAGTACTTGAAACCGTTGCTGATTTGGCGCGAAATGTCAACACGCTCAATCGTCCCATTCGGCCTGCGCACCGTGTACTTGCCCATGCGCTTGCCATACGTGATGATGAGCATCGTTTGCTGCGCAATCTTTTTGCGCCCAGAGAGAGTTCTCGGATCGCATTGAAGATCGGAGTCGCATCTGTCACTTTTCCCTTCTTTCTTACCTCCTTCTTCATCATAGCCATCGTCGTCGTACTCATTGTAGTCGTCGTCGTTCCAGTCGTCTGCTCCCTTAATCTTCGACTTTTTGGGCGATTCTTTTTCACTGTCGTCGCTCGAGTCGTTTCCTTGTCGCTTTGATTTTGAGCCAGATCTGCCTCTGCCTCTGCCGCTTCCGCGCTTTGGCTTGGCCTGGCCTTCTTCATTGTCGCTTGAGTCGCTGTTTTCTTTGCTCGATTTGTCTCGGCTCTGGCTCGACTTCCTTCCTCCTCGGCCTCTTCCGCGCTTTGGCTTGGCTTGGTCGTCTTCATTGTCGCTTGAGTTGCTGCCTTCTTCGTTTGACTTGCCTCTGCTCTGGCTCGACTTCCTTCCTCCTCTTCCACGGCCGCGCTTTGGCTTGCTCTGTGACTGGTTTTTGTCATCTTCATTCTCACTCGAGTTGTTGTCTTCTTCGTTTGACTTGTCTCGGCTCTGGCTCGACTTCCTTCCTCCTCGGCCTCTTCCGCGCTTTGGCTTGGATTGGTCGTCTTCATTGTCGCTTGAATTGCTGCCTTCTTCGTTTGACTTGCCTCTGCTCTGGCTCGACTTTCTTCCTCCACTGCCGCGGCCGCGCTTTGGCTTGCATTGCCTTTCTTTTTTCTCGTTGTCGTCCTCATTCTCACTCGAGTTGTTGTCTTCTTCGTTTGACTTGTCTCTGCTCTGGCTCGACTTCCTTCCTCCTCTTCCACGGCCGCGTTTTGGCTTGCTCTGTGACTGGTTTTTGTCATCTTCATTTTCACTCGAGTTGCTGTCTTCTTCGTTTGACTTGTCTCTGCTTTGGCTTGACTTTCTTCCTCCTCGTCCTCTTCCGCGCTTTGGTTTTACTTGATCATCTTCATTATCATTTGAATCGTTGTCTTTGTCTGATTCACCTTTTCTTTGGCTGCTTTTTCTTCCTCCTCTTCCTCGTTTGGACTTGCTTTGTGATTGATTTTGATCATCTTCATCATCATTAGAATTATTACTTGAATCAAATTTAGGATCTTTTTTGCCTTGGCTTTTATTTATTTGACTATTACTATTATCTTCGGTTGGACTTTGATCTGAATTATTATTATTATTACCCGAAAAAGAGTTGGATTGAGAATATGGATTCACCAATTCTTTATTAAAATCAGAAATTTTGGTTCTAGAATTTTTTTGGGATGATTTATTACTTACACTCATTCGTGACTAATAAAAATTTTAGTAGTAAGACTAACGATTAAATTTTATTGAATTGTATATTTGAATAAAAAATTGCCAAATCTCAAAATTTTAATCATATTTTCTTTATAAACCATTAAATATATTGTTCATTTGATATATTAAAGGCATAAAATACTATTGTTTTGATTTTTACTTATTATTATATCAAAAATAAAATATGATCGTTAATGTAAAAAATTTTGAAAAAAAAATAAAATAATTCTTTTCAATTATCAATGAAATTCAATTTTTCAATCATATCTTCTTTTTATTCTGAGAAAAATTTTTCATTTAATCTTATTGTTATGCAAAACATTATTAAAACTTTCATTAATGGAGCGATTTCAGCTTATATGGTTGAAGTTAATAAAAGTGATATTTCAGGTTCTCTTACTCAAAAGAATTTAGTAATTTCACAATTAGATATATATCCTGATGCCTTACTTCAACACGGTATACCACTTTTCATAAAAAATGGGAGTATTAAAAACGTTGTAATCCATATACCAACAAAGTTTAAGACAGATCCTATTTTAATAACTATTGATAGTGTAACTATCCTTGCAGTTTTGAGTAATAATAATCCAACGCCAGAAACAATTGCCAATATGAAATTAAGAATGCTAAAAGCTTATAAATATTTCCGAAAATGCTACAAATTAATCCTTGCATTATTATCCAATAACAGTTTTCTTTCAGTTTTCAGAACCATTATATCAAATGTTATAATGGAGATTAAACACATCCATGTTCAAATAGAATACTTGCCAAAAGAGAGCTCAGATCAAATTATTTCCCGTTTTTCTTATCAAAGCACTTTTACAAAAAGTGACACCATAAATTCAGAAGGCGATAAAAAAGAAGATATTCCAAACAATGATGAAGCCACCGATGAATATTCATCTGGAGATTCGACTGATTTTGATGATTTTGTGACAGAAAATTTATCTCGATTTTCACTTTTTGAGAACACCAAACCTCAACCCTCTCAAAAAGAAGAAAAAGTGACATCAATAGGCATTGTTATACCAAAACTTGTTCTTCACAACCCGGCAAATTTAGAATCCGTTTCAAATAAGAAAATTGTTAAAGAGGCCGTCTTTTCAGACCTCGGAATTTACATGGATGTCGACGTTCCTCCCATTGACACAAGTTCCAAAGAGAAATGTGCGGCAGAACTTTCACAATTATATGAAAGTCAGAAGCATAATTGGATATTGAAACCGTTTTCATTCAGTGGTTTAATTAAATTCAATAAAAATGACCCTCAAATCTTTTTTGAGCCAGTTATTGAAAAAGTGATAATGAATTTGAAAGAACAATACATTCCATTGTTTCTTGATTTGATGAAAACTTTTGATTCTTTTCAAAAAAAGTTTTCCGTTGCTCATATTCCGAGACCTTCATTTAGTGACCCACAAGCATTTTGGCTTTATTGTCATAAATGCGCAGTTTCTAAGATTTCGAATGCAACTTTTGACTTTTCACAAAAATTGAATCTTCTTTTGAAAAGAGTGATTTTTCTGAAAAATTACAAGAAGAAAAATCAAAGAAGTTTGCAAATCATTAGAAAAATGGAGGAAGAACTTGATTATACAACAATTGTTGCATTTCGTGCTGCTTATCGATTAATTCAGCACAAGAAAAGGAAAGGGAAAAAGAAAAGGAAAATTTCAGCAAAAACAACAAAGAAAATCATTAAAGAAATACGAATTGATCCTGTTCATATTGTTAGAAAGATAGTAACAAACTTTGCTTTGAATTTTAAAGGTGGACTTGTAACAATTAATTTAAAAAGAAATTCAGGTAAAAATCATATTTCTGTTGATTTAAAAAATATTAAATTTGCCATTGAAAAAGATTTGAAATCAACTTTAATTCATGCTTCTGGCTCTTCTGTTTGTGTTAAATATAAAAAAGAGAAAGAAGTTGTTGTTTTTAGATCGATTGATAATGATCAAATTGAAATGAAATTAGAAGTTGTTATTCCATTTCTTTCATATTCAAATTGGCTCATTTCACTTCAAATTTCACAAAATAATTACACTGTCAATTTGGATGCTTTGCTTCAAATTGTTACTGATCTCAGTCTAATTAATCTGTGTGCATCTGATATTAGTCGGTTGAATCTTCTTGCTTTTATCAAAACTAGACATATTGAATTAAACATTCAAGTTCTTTCATCAGTTATAAAAGTTGTTGGATCAAGAAGTAATCGCGCAATTCAATATGCTTTTGATAACCTTTCTTTTACAACTGATCCAAAGACTTTAGAAAAAACACTTAAATTTAGTAATGCGTGGATTTCATTGATAACTGATACTGAAGCAAAAGTATCAACTGATTTTTCTCTAACTGGAACTTTAGTAGGAAATAACATATCATTAAACATCCCTCTTTTTTCTTGTGCAATTCCTTTCAAATACATTGTTGTTATACAAGATTTCATTAACTTATTCATGAAGTATCAAGCTCTGTTTAGAGTTGATTCATTTCCAAAAATTGATGTTAATTTTAATCTTGAGATGAAAGGAATGAACGTTAATATAAAAATTCCTCATACATGCCAAACGAAAACGTTACAAATTCGCAAAATCATTTTAAAGTTTAAAAACTCAGTTTTTAAGTTTAGATTGAAATCAATTGAATTAGCTGATCTTTTTTCATTGAAACATTTAACTGCTGTTTATGACCAAAAATCAATAAATGTTAAATTGGCAGAAGTTTCCGCTAAAGTGATGGAGTTGATAGCAATGGTCCCAAAAGATGCACTCGAAATCATCAATAATCAAAACAAAAGATTGGCATCAAAAAATGATTTAGAATTTACTTCAACAAGCGACACGAACAATGAATATGATTCTAATCAAGAATCTGTAACAATAAAACATGATTCAAAAAGCATTGAATTACCAAAGATAAAAATTGGATGTCTTATTGAAAAGTTTAGAATTCAATTGTCAATCACAAATAAAGATCAATTGATTTTAAACGTCAAAGATATAAATGCATCTATTGATAATAACAAATTAAACACTTATGCCACATTGGATCAAATCACATGTGAAGATATGATCATATCAAAACAAATTCTATACAAATCAGAAGTTATTTTTGATCAAATCACTGAAATTTTGATTCATACAGACAATTGTGATTTAAATATAAATAAAAAGTTGGCTAATTTACTATTAAATATCAACGTTCCATCACAAGAAATTGCACTTCCACATGACATTGGTATTAAATTGGTATTGATGATTGATAACATGTCGATATCAAATGATTTGGTGATGAAATATTTCACTTCTGACTTATATTTCATCAATTCAAAAATTGATACTTCAATTTCAGTTGACTCCATTGACTCATCCATCGTTAAATTCAAATCGAAAGATGTTGTTCAAATGAGTATAGATATCAAACAAAATATCATTGATTTGGCAATCAATTTAGAAAAAATTACAATTTTTGTCATTCCTTTAATTGATGTTTTATCGTTGCTATCAAAAAGTAATCTTCCAACCACCCAAAATAATCTCAGAATTAAAGTAAATCCAATTCAATTTAATTTTTGTTTTGGTGAAAATTATTTAAATGTTATTTTTGAGTCACCAATCAAACTCAAAGTTAACACATTACATCGATTTATTCCTTACATTTATTTGCAAGTTTTTAATTTTTCAATTAATTTAAACAATGATGAAATCATTGAAATTAATTCATTGAAATTCATATTAGATAAAAATATGGTTGTTGACATTCCTTCAATTAAGATAACTTTATCAATGTTAAAAATTTACCAATTAATTAAAATGATATCGTTGTTCACAAAAAGTTCATTTGCTAATGCACCAAAGAAAATTTTAATTTATCAAATTCCAATTGAAACAATCAGAGTCAATGTTCCATTGATTAAGATCATTGTTCATCAGACAAAGTCAAGAAGATGCATTTCATTGACATTTGAAAATACTGATTTTGATCTTAAAAATCAAAATCAAAGAGCAATTATGTTTGCACAAACAAAAATTCTTTTTTCCTCTTCTGATGGTTTCACATCAACTGATTTGGCTCCACCTTTCAAAATTCTTAGTAAAGGTGAATTATCTGAAACTAAGAAAAATTGTTCAATTAAAGCATTAAATCCAGTTAAATTTGAAATATCAACAAATACAATAAATCAAATTTTAAAGAATTTAACTGCAACAGAAGACGAAATTAGGCAGCCTTATTCAATTATGAATGAAACAGGAACCGAAATAACATTGATTGTAAACAATAATGAATACATATTAAAATCACAAGAACATCTTCCAAATGTTACAAATTTTGCTGATTCTGATATAAAATTAAAAATTGGTTCAAATGTCAATCCAATTCAAATTTACACATCTTTTTCAAAAATTTCTTTTCCACTTTTCTTTGGAAAACATTTTATTCTTGTTTGGATTGATTCAACAAGACTTCAACTTAAACTATTATCACCAATTTCTTTTAAAAACAATTCAAACACAAATTTAAATATTCAATTTAACAATCAATTAATTTTATTACATAAAAAGGAAACTTTTTGTTTAGATTTCACCATTGAAAAATTGCATTCAATTATTGTGAAGAGTGATTCTGAATCTCAATTGGTTGAATTGAATAAAAAATCAGTTATTCAACTTGATAATAAATTTATCATTGTTTCGAAGAAAAGAGAAATTGAAACACTTCATACTGTCATTTCATTTGACACTCCTTATTACTTCCGTAATGAATTGATATCGACAATAACAATATCAATCAAAACATTAAACGGAAATAAAATAGAAAAAATTAAATTAAAACCAACTAAAATTGTGCCAGTTCCATTTTTCAAGCCTGATTCAGAAGCAATTTCATTTGACATTCTAGATTCAAATGATATTAAAAAGGTTCATATTGAATTAAATTTAAATGAATTGAAAGACAAGAAACAATTCATAAAAACAACTGATTCGAAAGGAAAAGAATTTATTCTTCAATTCTCTTTCAATTCAGAAAGAATGGATATCATTTCCATTTCACCTTTTTTGATATATTACAGTTCACTTTCAATTCCTGTTGTTTTCGGTTTTTCACCAGACGAGCCAATTGAAAGTGAGAAAAAATTAAATTGTGATGATTTCTTATCACAATTTTTCCCAATTCAAACTGTTCAAAGTATTTTGAATTTTGATAATCCTTCAATGTTATCGCCAGTAATTGAACAGACCAAAAAAGTTGATATTTATATCTCTTCTGAGTATTCAAATCAATGGGCATTGAATCCATTTACTATATCAAATTTTGACGTTATTAAAGATTTGACAATTCCTTTGGATGATGAAAAAGTTTCATTAGCTCATTGTCATGCTCTGTATAATAGTCATTTGAATCCAAACACATTCATTTTCTTTATCATTCCTCAATATTTGTTTTACAATCAAACAAATGAGACATTTTCAATTAATCTTTTTGATGGAAAGCCAATTGAAATTCCTCCAAATTCAACAATTCCAATCACTTTTATTCGAAAGTCTTTAAATTTCTCGATTGCAATTGTTGAAAAATCTAAGGCATTTGATGATAATCAGAACATTAAGAAAAATTTGAATTATTCAGGCAATATTAATTTAGAAAAGATTAATTCACAATATATCAAAATTCATCCAATTGAAGAACCAGTTCTTCTTCAATTGTCAATTGAAAAAGAGATTCATTTCATAACATTTATGTTAAACAGAACGTTGCCTTATTCATTTGTCAATAATACTGATTACAAAGTGTTCTTCTTTCAAAAAAATACACCTGATTCATCACATATTGTAAATCCAAACCAATCAGTTCCATTCTTTTTATTTGATGAAAACATGCCAACAATCATTTATTGTGAAATATCTAATATTGTTTCATTTGAAATTGACATTAATCAACTTTCTTTTCCTTCAAAAATTGAAGCCACAGGAAATAAGATTAAAGGAATGAATTTATATTATTATGTTGATCTTTCAACAAATGAAGGTTCAACAATTACATTGTGTAATGTTGCTGATAATGAAATAAGTATTTCAAAGAATCTGAATTTGAATTCCACTGAATATTTCACTTCCTATTTCGGTATTTCTTCTCATTTTGATGAATCATACATTAGTGTAAATGTATCTGACATTTCACGACTGAAAGATGATATAATTCATTTATCAATTGATTTCAGTCATCTTTCATTTTTAATTATCACCAACCAATTTCAAGAACTTTGTAATTTAACGTTAAAAGATATTCATGTTGATTCATCAATTAACGAATTCATTACTAAAACAAAAATCTTTATTGGCACAGTTAAGTTAGACGATCAAAATCAATATGCAATTTATCCATCAATATTTCAAATTCTTCCAAATGGAGATCAACCAGCTATTCAATTTGGTGTTGATTCTTTTGGCTGTCATAAATATGGAAAATTTGAATTAAACATTCAGCCGGTTAATGTTCGAATTGACTTATCATTTATTTCGGATTTCATTGGCCATATATTTTACATTGATGAAAAAGATGCTTCTGAAAATGGCCATGAAAATGAGAAGATCAAATTTGAATTCAAAATGAATGATATTCCATTGACTGAAATCATTCGAAACTTGATGCCTGAACAAGTTAAATATCATATAAATCATATTTTAATTCATCAATTCATTGTTTATTTATCTTTCCATTCAAGAACAACGAGATCTTATCATCCACTTCAGAATAAATTCCAAATTAGAAGAATCGTCAATTTTATTCCATCTTTTGATAACGTTGCAATAACAATTTATGAGCCTCATTCATTTCGGAATTTATCAGGAACAACTTATGAAATCTTATACAAAATATCTCATGAAATAAGAAGAATGATAATTGAACAATTGTCAATTAAAAATCCTAAAGAAAAACTTCACAATGTTGTTGAATTTGTCACCAAGCCTGAAATGAGAAAAATCATGTTAAAACGCGTGTTAATGAAAGCTGCATCTATTCTTTCTTTTGCTGAATCTTTTCTTTGTTACCTTTCTTCAATGCTTGATATTTACACTAGTTCACCTCCAAAAAATAGGACAGATGAAACTTCTTTGGAAGCATTAAAATGGGGATTTTCTGCATTCATTTCGTCGCTTAAAGAAGGAGCTAAAAAGCTGGTTTACGAACCTATTGAAAGAGGAAAAAATGATGGTAAGAATGATTTCTGTGGTTATCTTATTGGTGCAGGAATTGGAATTACTAAATTTGTTGCTCATTTTGTTTCTGGAATTTGTAATTTTGGAGCTTCTTTGTTTTCAAGCATGACAAGAGTTTTTTCAGAGAAAAAAGTTGTTTTTTATGATGAAAGAGAATGCGAACCTACACTTGGAATGCATTATTCTAATAATGAACATTTATTGTGGTACACTCGTTCTTCAGCTTCAGGATTAATTGAAGTTTATAATCGTTCTATTTATATTGAAAAAGAAAACAAGTTGATTCAAACCATCATTCGAGCTGAGATAAAAAATAATTCAGTGACAATTTTTGATGTTGATCAAAACAGCCACACTGCAATGTTTGAC